>VXAL01008011.1:44465-74500 GCA_013399475.1 Chauna torquata
TTCCCCGCTCCCCCCTCCCGCAGCCCCAGGTCCCCCTCCCCCCTTCCCTGCTATAACTGTTTTTTCGGTGTGTTCTTTAGAGGTTTCTCCTCAACTTTTGGGTTTCCGAGAACTCAGTCCTTTGTTGCCTTCTCTTCCTTCTTTGAGTGACTAGATTGTTAATATAATTTCAGTAATTCATTGGAAGTGGCTTCCAAAATTTTTCTGAATCGTATGTGGAGAAATAGTTTGAAAAATGAGTTTTTCAGGAATATTTCCACTGTTATTAAGCCCTACTTCCTTCTCTGCAGGCTCCTCTACAACAAGAAATTAATCTCCATTAAGAAAACAGCTCTTCACCTCAGGTTTTTCTGTGTTTTTCCAAGATGATATTTCAATCTGTCTTTCTAACATATCCTGTGGATTTCTATCTGTTCCCTCAGGTTCAGCATAGTTTAAAAAGTGTTTTCAATTGCCACTTGATGCATCATTCCTGCTGTATCATTTCTTAATCCTACTTGACAGCACAAGTAATATGGCTATCACTCAGGTCTGTGATGACAATGTTGTCTTGACTTGCGCCTCTGGCTGAATCCTTTCATTCTAAGGATGTGCATTACATTTCTGGGATATTGTTCAGTTTGCTCTTTACCCATATGTATACTCTTCTTACTTGAAAGCCCAGTCAAATGCATGTGGATTATATAATATATCTGCTGGGGATCCCAGTGCCTTAGTCTTGATAGAAAAAAATCATTTTTGTTGTTTCTTTTCAAAGTGACCTTATGCCTATCCTCAAAGATTTCTTTGTATCCAGAATTTTTCACCTCCATAACACTGAACTGTTGCTGTGTAGCTTATTTACATTAAGTTCAGTGCAGACTAACTGTACTCGGCTTACATGGCACGGTTTTGGTAGTGGCAGGCCACACGGGTGGCCTCTGTGAGAAGGGCCCAGGAGCTGCCCCATGTCAGGAAGGAGCCAGCTGGAGCTGGCACAAAAGGGACCCGCTGCTGGCCAGAGCTGAGCCATGAGCAATACTGGTTGTGCCTCTGGGAGAGCAGAGTTAAGAAAGGGAAAAAACTGCTGCACAACAGCAGCTGGGAGAGAAAGAAGTGAGGAACAGCCCTGCAGACACCAAGGTCAGTGAAGAAGGAGGGCAGGAGGTGCTCCAGGCACCGGAGCAGAAGTTCTCCTGCAGTCTGTGGTGAGGCCCATGGTGGAGCAGGCTGTCCCCCTGCAGCCCATGGGGTACCACATGGAGCAGATCTCCACACTGCAGCCCGTGGAGGAGCCCACAGAGGAGTAGACTCCTGGCTGGAGTGGAGGAGTCCACAGTGGAGCAGTCCATTCCTGAAGGATGGACCCCATGGTACGGACCCATGTTGGAGCAGCTCTTGAAGAGCTGCAGCCTGTGGGAAGCCCACGCAGGACCCGTTCGGGAAGGATGGCATCCCGTGGGAGGGACCCCATGCTGGGGCAGGGACAGAGAGTGACCACGAAGGAGCGACAGAGACGAAGCGATACGGGCTGACTGCAGCCCCCATTCCTCGTTCCCCTGTGCCGATTGAGGCGGGGAGGAGGTAGAAGAGGGTGGATGGGGGGAAGGTGTTTTTAGTTTGCTTTTAGTTTCTCACTGCTCTAGTCTGTTATCTATAGGAAATAAATTACATTAATCTCCCTATGATGAGTGTGTTTTGCCCATGACGGTAATTGGTGAGTGATCTCCCTGTCCTTATCTCAACCAATGAGACTTTTTCTATTGTATTTTCTCACCCTGTTCCTTTGAGGAGGGGGAGTCAGAGAGTGGAATGGTGGAGTCAAGCCGCCTATTGGTGTTAATCCACCATAATGACTTCCTGCATATTTGTGCAATAAGCCCCAGCATCCTGAGTAACATTAGGAGCACAAAATGGGGCTGCATGGTATTTTACTTCTTCAGGATATTTCAGATATGCAGCATGATTTCTTCGTACATAAGCAGCCTCCTGAAAGTACTCAATTTACTGAACATTTGTAAAGGTAGTTCATTTTCCGCAAACCTGGTGTTTCCCAGAAGTCCAGTAGATATCTGAGGTATGATAGCTCTATGCAGGTTTTTTTTCTGCACATGTTATAGTCAAATCTAATGATTTACACAGATCAAAATCTTGCATAGGCTTACATCATCTGCTGTCTAAATCACAGAAAAATTGCTTGGTCTACACTGCTCGTATAATTCTGAGCAGATAACTTTTTTATCCCTTTCTCATATACCTATTGACATATCCCTCCACCAACTCCTCTTCCTTGGCTACGTGTTGGTCTTTTTAACACGAGTCTTCCATGATCTTCCAAGCATTTAGCATCTTCCATGCCTCATGCTGGGCTTCCCACATCCATTTATCACCCATTTTCACATCACCAATTTCACGCCTTATCATGTTGCAGAGAAATTCCCTGAAACTTCATTTGTCCCACCAGACTCTACTGAAGTGTTTCTGAGGAAAAAAAGAGCTGAGGAGGATGGCTCAGCCTTGACAAGCTGCTGTTCCAGTATAGCTACCCACCTGCCTCTTTTTGAATGGTCACTCTTGCCATCTACACAGTTTCCAGCTTCCTAAGGGCCAAGTCATCCACAGTATTTGGCCTAGCACTGTGTCATCCTGGCTTACACTTTACTGATTGTAGGAAGCTACTGCTAAAAATAATAATAGAGCTCATGCAGAAATGCTGTCTTCTAGTTCTGTTTCTGATGCAGTACCTTGGAAAATGTATTACTTGCCAAATGAATGCCAGTTTATTATCAGTTTAGCAACCTGCAAGGTAAAACAGTCAAACAAAATCATTAAAACAGTGTTTTCTAACCTGAATGAATACTATATGAAATAATTAAAATAAGAAAATACATGCAAAATACAATGATTAGCTGGCTTCTAATAGAAATACTTCATCACAGAGCAGCTATTTTCCTCTGGAAATATGCAGTGCTGACTTTGTATTTTGTTCTAAACCATGTAGCTGGTGAAAGGATTCAAACCTGAACAGAATAATTAATTAATTTGGAAGAGACATTTTCTAAGCACCGGAAGGAAGGAAGAAGAGGGACGTTCTAAAAACCACAATTACTGTAATGTATTCTCCAGCTACTGGCAGTTTTATATTGATGGGGTAACTTTTGCTTCTTGGGATGAAAACGTAATTTTCAGTCACACCCTCAATTTTCTACAATTCAGATAACAAGATGTAGACACCTGAAGTGGGTCTGTACTGCTTTCCAATAAATAAATAAATAAATAAAAGAATCCTTCCTTTGTAACAGCATCATAGTAAACAGTTGGAAAAAGGATGAGATTACATCTTTAAAAACTGTGTCTATATTTGTCCACTCACCTTTTCTACACACAACCGAGATATATTTTGTCTCCTAGTTCTCTTTGGGAACTGGTGATATATTACCAATATATGTTGAAAGAGGCCTCCTGTGGTCAAGCAAACACTACAGGCATTGAGAAACTTCATGAAATTTGACAGAAGTGTACTACTAAGATGCATTAATATTTTTGTATTTTTGTGCAAGGATCATTTGATTTGAAGTATTAATGGGTTTCTATTGCTGTATGGATAACATTCACTTATAACCAGAGCACATACCTGTGAGGCAGGGATACTTTTGCAATGCTGTTTGGTAATCCGTCTGAATTTTCTCCTGCTTCACTACAGTGTTACTGAGAACTGATTCCATCCAATCTATTTATGTATTAGCTTCGAAAATTTATTAGATCACAGGTCAAGAAAGAGGTCACTGTTCAAAGGTCAGGTAAAAATCTACAGTGTATTAAAGTAAGCAAACGATGGAGCCAGGCTCTTTTCAGTGGCGTCCAGTGCCAGGCAATGAGCACAAACTGGAATACAAGAGGTTCCCTCTGTACATCGGGAAACAGTTATTTACTGTGCAGGTGACCAGTCACTGGCAGAGGTTGCCCAGAGAGGCTGTAGAGTCTCCCTCCTTGGAGATCTTCAAAAACATAGTCCTGTGCAAACTGCTCTAGGTGGCCCTATTTGGGCGGGGTGGGGGTGGAATAGGTGGCCTCCAGAGATCTCTTCCAGCCTCAACCATTCTGTGATTCTGTGAAACGAAAACTCAAATAAAGCTGAAGACAGATAGACACATATCAGAGTTCCCACACTGCAATATAAGTTAACCCTATATAAGCTTGTTTGCTTGAGTTGAGTTTACCTAGGTTTTCTTTTGTTCTTCCAAGCAGCTGAAGAACTATGTTTCAATTGTCATTCTTCTTGAACTATTTCATCTTCAACACTCAAAAGCACTACAAAGCATTGAAATTCAGGTAATTTTAAGTATTCTACTCAACCTGGCATTAAAATCAATCAATCAATCAATAAGAGTAATTTATATAATTTTTACTTATATTTTATAAACAAAATCAATCGAACAAAAACAGAAAAAAGGTGTGCTCAATGATTTTTTAAGTCTTCTTAATACACTTCTAAACTTCATTTTCTCCCATGACATACATTTGGATTATTTTCCTTGAACTGTACCTACAAACCACTTTTTCTGATAGCCAAAACAAGAAACCTGAAGAAGGGAAAATACCCTAATAAAACTTGTTAGTGTATTAGGCATTCAACCTTTGCATAGGAAATAAATCTGCCCTAACAATTACCTCATGCCTTACAGAACACAGAGCTTGAAGGAGGTAAGAAACTTTGGCGTACTAATTTCACTATACTTCAAAGGCCAAACAGTTTGTTTGTATTTCAAGTAACAAAAGGACACACAGAATTTAGAAAATACTAATACTGGTTTCTTAGCCTTATGGCTGATCTTGATTAAGAACATCTTATTTTTACATACTGAGCTCTCCTCATAGTTTTCCCTTCCCTTATATAACTTTAAATCTGCTTGAAACATAAGTGTGAGTTAAGACATGAAAAAAAGAGCAGCTTGATTTCAGACTTGCTATTAAATACTGGTCTGCCACAGTCTATATACCAAGGCTGACCTCTTCTTACTTAAGTACAGCTGTCTTTTTCTTCATTCATCTCAGTCTGGACTGTTCTCCCTACCTATCTAATGGGGTACAATATGCATATAAGGCTAGATTTGGTTTATTCACATTTTTATCAAATATCTCTTTGAGGTCTTCAATACCTCAGCATTCAGTTTGGCTCTTTCTCTGCCCAAAATAAATTATTAATCAAAAGGTTTATTTACCAATGCTTAAAATGTTGGCAGACACTACTACTCCAAAAAAAAATGGCCTTCCTTTGTGAGAAGCATGAAGGTGACAACGGTCACCTTTTGTCCGTGGTTAATTTCTGATAGCATTAAAGATGTGGTTCAGCAACCTTTCAACTTCAGCTTTAAAAATGAAAGGATCTTTTCAGCTTTCCTGATTTTCATAGTTATTCACAGGTTTTGTTCACTCCATTGCAAGTGTATGCTCCATTACTTATTCCACTGTCTTCCCTTAAAATGGAAAAAAAGTCTTACAAAGTAACATACAAACAAAGGACATACAAAAAATAAAAATTAAAAAAAAAATCCCAAAGCCCTACACAATGAGGGGAAACACCTTGAGTAAGAAAACCAGCAGATGCCCTAGAATATGACAGGTGTATGGAATTTAGGTATATGGTATTCAGCAGACTGGAGAACACTGAAGCAGCTCTTCATCTGCCAGGTGCCTAAGACAGAGACAGATGAGCTATTTCTCTGAACTTCAACAACAGAGCCAGCTGAAAAAGGAGACTTTTTCCACCACAGGTCATTTGCTGAAGTCGTCAACTCTAAATCAAAGTTCTGCTTTTGGTCTTACTTTAAACTGCAATATGTGAATGAAATGCCTAATAATTTTACTTGGAAAATACATTTTTTCTTGGCATTCAATATGTATGAAGACTTTTGAATATAGAAAAATGAATTGTTAATATATTTATATTTATTCTAACAGAATGTATTCTGCATCATTCACGTCTGATACTGAATCGGTCATTTCTTGTATTGTTCTGAGTTTTCAAGGAAGACCGATGTTTTAGAGAGTTAAAGTTCCTATATAACTTATGCTCAGCCTGTGAAGGCTTGCCAACACATTTCCTCATCTCCTGATTTGCTCACTTGTTGATATAAAGATGATATACATTTTTTTATCCTTTTCTTTACATACCATCTTTTTTCAGCAGCTGAAAATGAGTAGTTTTTGGTTAAGAAAGCTTGCTGAGACTTTAAATAAATCTTAAACTATTTTGACATTATGCTTTTCAAGGGGAAAAAAGATTATTCAAAAAAAAAATCTAGTTATCCATTTATTATTTTTCTTTTCCTCAGAATTACATGGAAGTTTGGGGCTTTATCTTAAACTAACTAGCAATACTGCATGTGAGACTCAGCTCTGACCTGTGAGTTAAAAAGCTTAAAGACTCTTTTGATTATCTGACCTTTCTAAGATGTTAAGTTGAACACAGTTAGACCCATGTAAGGTGCTACCAGCTAGTCACGTAAAAATAGAACAATCAAAATCATTAGTCAGGCCTAGAAATTTAGCCTTTCATATATGGAGCCAATCACAGGACCACCTGTTTTACTATTTGTTCCTAAACTAAAGCAGAAAGCTCTCCCAGCAGAACTGTTTAGCCCCTGAATTTCATTTATTTCTGCGTATGATCTCAGAAACTAGCTGGCACAACTCCATGCCATTTCAGCCTGTTGGCCTTTCCAAGCAGATTTCATAGTTTTATGGGACTGATGGTTGGGAACCTACAGATATCTCCAAACTAAACTGTTGGGGAGCATCTTCTACTGTGTAGCAGGAATCAGTACAAATGTAACCTGATTCAAACATGTACCTTGGGCGAGATGTGATGCACTTTCAAATTCCTGACATTGGGTAGGAAAGTCCTTTGATTTCCTTTTTCAGCTAATACTTTAAAAGAGCAATATAAAAAGTTTTCAGAAATAATTATGTCAGCTGTGTAGAAGACTGGAACACAGACAAAATCATGGATGAATCACATGTTTTAGTCCCTGTGTCCTTGGTGAGTAAGAAAAAATGATTTATTTCCTTTTTAATTAATTTTGAATGTCTCACTAGCCTCAATTATATGTTAAACATGGCCTTTGGAGTGAATAACAAAAGATAATTTAAGTATGAAAGCCCAACAGAAATAGTTAAAAACATTTTTTTTTTAAACAAAAGTTTCTAATAACAATATTAATGCTAGTGTACTACTTGAATAATTGTGTGCACTATGATCCTATTGCTGGTACTTAACTAATCAAAAAGATCAATAACAACAGTAAAGGAGAAACAAGATCAAGAAAAAGTTCACTGTTTTTAAAGCACTCATTATATTTTGAATTCCAGGAACTAAAACCTGCTTTCAATAGCTTTTCTAAATCAAACAAACATTTTTTTTAATAATCTCTTGAATAAAGGTTTAAATAAAAAAAAAATAAATAGAAAAAACAGATGATGAATGTATCTTACCAAACATAATAAAAACTGCTGTGTTTCAGCTCTGGCAGGTTTTTCTGTGGCAAAGTACTTTAGGAGGAATATTCTTACATGTCCCCTTTGTCTTTATTATAACAGAAGTCAGCAAGGTTTTACTGCCTGAATGCATCTGCAATAGAAAACAAGCATGCTTTAAAATAATAGCAAAGGCCAATGTGTACACACATTTTCCTTGGAGTCACTTTGCTAGCAGTATACATAGTATGGAGTACAGCTAATAATGAGTTATGAAAATGTACCTTGTTTAAGAGCTTTAAATATTATACATATGGTTCTGTTTAAAGCTGCTCTGCTTCTTTTAGGAAAGCCCTAAATACAGTGTCTTGGGAAAGAAGGAAGATTAAGATCTTGCTATAGTCTAAAGACTGTAATCTGCTAGCCAAATATGATGATAAACGGAAAAGGAAATCCAGTGAGAATACTGAAGCAGAAGAAATAGTTATAATCTACATTAGTTCCTCAAAAGTTAATGACAAGTTGATGGAGATGTGCACGAATTTAAGTTCTGCAAAATCGCAGACCATTTGATGGATAACAAGTCCTTTCTTAACTAAGTTGGCCTGTGTACCCTGTGAACATGAACCTCAGCTCTTAAAAGTGATACAATTCATAGTCTTTCTTTTAAGATATTAATTTACCCCTCTAGCTCCAGTTCTGCCTCCCTTGTTTACATGGGTCTTTCCTGGTTTAATAGCTTCCTTGCTTCTGTGGCTTACAGTTGCTGTGAGAGTAGAGGCAGATAAACTTGGAGTTATCTAGAGCTAGGACCAATTTCACTGTTTGAATATCAGGAGAGTCTTACACATGAGCAACTAAACCATTAACAGTAATTCAATTCTTATGTTACTTCCAGAGGGAAGTAACCCTTTCCCCTGACCAAGAGTTTACAGAAATCACTATGTCTCCTGACACAACCGTGATCAGAACTGCTTTTGGGAATGATAGTAAGATTGTCCACCACTGACATACTTGGAGAGAGCTGGGTGCTTGTTTAAGCAATAGTATGTGAGCAGAAATGAGTGATAGCTACAGTTCACAGGTTTTCTCTTTGTTTGTTTGCTTGTTTGTTTGTTTTAGTTTGACTTTTCAGGGTGGGAGAGAATGGGAAACTAATTAATGTAGGACTGATGGAAGAGCATACTAGTAAGGGGAGTCACACGTAGTACTGAAACAGAACATCTCTACGCAAAGCACTTTCCTTTTGTCATAGCATGTTTTAAAAATGAACTTTATCCTTGTAGCTTCGGTCAGAGTACTAAGCTGGTCAGTGTAGTGGAAGCACTTACAGTACAAAATCATATGAAATAAAAAAGAGGTGTCATCAGATTGTCAAATATACAGTAATCTCCAGATCAAGCATGCTACCTCAGAGAAGAAATTGTAGTGTCTGTTCTATGCCCAGGACTACAGACTGACTAAGAAAAGATTTTGACTGCTCCTAGAGATGACTTATTCTTCAGTGACTCTCAGAGAAACTGAAAACTTGAAACCGGACAGGAACAGAGAAGGCTGTTTTAATGTATAGACAAGACTTCTCGAACAATGTCCTCACTTGTTTTAACTTCCTTTTATTACATACCCCTTTTATTACATACTTCCTTTTATTACATAGGATTAGTGGTTAGGGGTTAACTGATCTTGTGGTTGAACTACATAAGAAAATGTCTTCACTTTAATACTAGAGAATAGTAATGCTGTTGATTGTGGCTGTGTGTGGAGTGCTGATGAGACAGTATACCTTATACGGGACTAAACATTCAGGACACTAAATGATATTAAAGATATTAGGCAATATGAATCCTCTACATCATACTTAATGGATTCTCTTTGTCCCAGTCTGTTGCTACGCAGACCCACTTTTTTTTCCTATGCCTGTGCTTCTCCCCAGAATATCTGTACAGTTTTGTGTTACGTGTAACAAAGAAATATTAAAGTAATATGTTGAAGGCTTGAGAAGGATAGGCTTCAATTCAAACTTGAAAAGGAATTTCATATGTTAATACGAATGAACTACTTAATCTGTACTTTGCAACTGGTAGCTTTTAGACTACTTTGGTTGAATGCTGTTACAGAATGATAGCAAAAAGTAGTAGAAAACTACTACTTGCTCTATTGCATGTTCTGTCTGGATTGAAGACTGTTCTTGCACCTCATAGCATTTTAAGAACTATGAATAAAATATCTATAGTTTTGAGGTACCTACAAGTTTACTTTTTTTTTTTCTTTTTCTTTTTTTTTGGGGGGGGGTAAATATACTCGGGGTTGAAATTAATATTTTTCTTGATAATCCTTGAAAACCTCTGTCAAAGTAACATACAGATTCTGACAAACTATACTGTTATTTCATCTCACCTTGTCTTAGCTAGTGTATATTTTCTTTTTGTCACGTTTGTCTGAGATTTCATTTTTTTCTGTGCTCTTCAAACAGGAGGGAAAATCTAGGCTGTTTTGTCTATAGATACATTGCCATACATTCTGTAAAATGGAAATTCTGGTTCTGGCTTTATGCCCTGTAACAACGTATTTTGTTCTTGCAGAAAATAACATCATGTTCTGTACTTAAAGTTGTAAATATTTTCACACCCTGAATATGTTTAGCTCCTTGCTCTTTTTTTTTTTTCATTTTGCTGAAGAAGAAAGCAATTCTGTGGTTGAAAAACAAAATTGTGTTTCCCTCTGAGAATATCCTTTCGACATAATGAAAAAACAACATGGGCCCAAGCTATTACAGTTCTTGTAGCCTTGGAACAGTGATTTTCTTCTTAAAATATTCCTTGAAAATATCTTCCCAAAATGATTTTCTTTCATTCCTTACTGGTTTTACACTGCTCCTCCCATCATTCATCATGCTGGTGGGATTAGATTAATGGTTATGCAATAATATTGTTGAACTGGAAGAAATGGATGAATGTGGTATACCATGCATTGGCTGCAGAGGTGCCTGCTCCACCATGGTCATCTCCGTGGGCCTCAGGGGAACTTCTGCTCCGGCGCCTGGAGCACCTCCTGCCTTCCGTCTTCACTGACCTAGGTATCTGCAGGGGTGTTCCTCACTCCTCTCTCCCAGCTGCTGTTGTGCAGCAGTTTTTTCCCTTCCTTAAATCTGCTCTCCCAGAGGCACAACCAGCATCGCTCATGGCTCAGCTCTGGCCAGCAGTGGGTCCCTATTGGAGCTTGCTGGAGCTGGCTCTTGTCTGACATGGGGCAGCTCCTGGGCTCTTCTCACAGAAGCTGCCCCTGTGGCGCCCTCACTAACAAAATCTTGCTGCATAAACCTAATACATCTTCTTGCTTGTCAGTGACTCTGGGTGATGGTGTGTTCACACCACCAGGAACCATTATGGGGCAATTTTACTTCATTTTCCTATGTACTGTGGTGTGAGTTCATGTGCTGCTCCATGAGTGAGGCCTGGATCATGGTTATGAATTTGCTTCTGACTGAGCACTGTTGAAATTGTTTCAGCTGAAATGCTTTAAACATGTGAGTGTTGCTCTGTTCGGTTGTGCATCTATATAAACTTTAGGGTTGTCCTTTAAGATTCTGTCTCCTGGGGTCTGGTTTGGTCAAATTCATTTATAAAGCTCAGCTGCAATTTTGAGCATAATTATGATTGTTCCATGTTGGCATGAACATGAAACATTGGAAGAAAGAAAATCTCGGATATTTACTAAGTAATTCTGTTGTCAAGAACATGACGCAGTCATTCAAACAAGATATCTTCCTATTATTTCCACAGAAAATACGGAAGTATTCAAAATTCAAATTAAAAGCAATTAAAAACATCACACACTCCCAAAAAGACGTCTAGAGTCACTAAGAACTCTTTCCAAAATACTGTTGCAGTTCAAGACTTCAGTTCATCTGCTGTATCTAAGATTTCCTCTAGACATTTAACTGTGTGAAAAGGAAGCAGAAATCTGAGCTTTCTAAATCATCGGTGTGTTTGGGTCACCTAAAGATGGCACAGAAAACTAAACAGTGTGTGTTTCTCCTGTACCTTACTTTACTCTTCTGTCTGGTGAAGAGAAAACTTAATTATCCCAGACATACCGAACTGAATATTTGTTTAATTCTGATGTCTACCAGTTTGTAATAACTTTCACAGCGCAAGACTGAATACCACTGTTATTGAGCTTTTGTCAGAAAAGATTCTGTTCCAAGTGTACATTATCTCATTACTGAGATGCACAATTTAATTACTTCATTAAAAGAGAAATTGAAAGAGAAATAAAATTACTGCATTAAAAGAGAAAGGCTTGATTATGAAGAGCTAAACAGTCTTAAGAAGCCTGGATTTGAACTTTTCTGAAATATCATATATAATTAATGTAATATGGGAGATGGCATAAAATGAGGTTTCCTTTTGTCCTCCTGTTGTTTCATTCAGACTCCTGTGCAGCAAGAATACCTTCATAGGGAAACAGTTTTCCCAACCAGCTAACTATTCAGAAACATAGAAAAATTAGTCTTCTTATCCCTGAGTGGGAAGAGAGCGGCAACTGTATTTTAAAAATCAGGGCTTCTAGTAAAAATATGAAACATGACAATGGTCAAAAATCAGCAATGAAACAAGGCAAAATAGAAAACAAAAGTTTGAATACCTACTCTTTTCATGCAATCTAGATGGCATGCTGCCTCATTTTGAGATTAGGATCCATCACTGAATCACTGTGCCTCTCTTTGTTACATCTGTTACTTGTATGGGTGATAGGTAAAACTGAGGTGTGTTATCCAGTTATGCTGCCACAGTCCCTGAGTTTTAAGTTCTGTGGAGTATAGTGAAAATATTCAAATAAGTTGTCACTGAAACTGATAATTTTTTGAAATATTGGTCAGTGCGTATGTATCCTCTGTAACTGGGCTGCAATTCTTCTGCTGTAAGAAGCCAATCCAAAGGTTCTGTTCAGAATTCATTTAGAATTCACAGTAGGTCAACTGTACAAAAATATCCAGAAACAGTTGCCATCTGACTGTTGCAGGAGAGGTTTAGGTGAACAAGTAATTTCCCCCAACTTTTTACACATTATGATGAAATTTCCTAGTTGAAG
Source organism: Chauna torquata (assembly GCA_013399475.1). NCBI lineage: Eukaryota > Metazoa > Chordata > Aves > Anseriformes > Anhimidae > Chauna > Chauna torquata. The sequence continues at coordinate 57,015 of VXAL01008011.1, forward strand.
GTTAGCAAGGGCAATAAAAACAATGCAATGTGAATACGAAAATTCTTGCTTTTTATCCATTTATCTCAGCAGTGAGGCCCAGAGCCAACAATTTCAGGAGACTGATACGTTGCCTCTGTCAGAGACATTAGCAGTAACAGCAGAGAATTGATCAAGCAGTAAATGCCCAAATCAGACTAAGAGGTGAATCAGTAAAAAATTGGTTGATAACAAAAATGAGAAGTCAGTTCACTCTGACAGATAATTTCTTTAACACTATTGAAGAGCACACCAGCTGATTTGGCTATATATATACTTACTATTATTATTCAAAAAGTACAGCTGAATCTTTCTTTGTATGAAAGGGAAAATTTGTCTTTAAAGAGGACATAAAAACTCAGATCCTGGTAGATTCCTGCTAAGTGCATATAGCTTACATATTTCAGCCAAATTCTACATTTCTATGCCATCCAACCCATTAATTTTAATGAAGTTGGATTGCCATAAAAGAAAGGAATATTATTCATTTAGGACCTAGCAGAAGATCTTTTCCCAGAGCATAAAAGGTGCCTGAGACTCTTGTCCCCTTACTGAAGAATTTAGGAGTCATACCAGAAGCGTTTCTCTTTCCATGCATGCAGAAGATGCAGCCTTCATTTCTGTAGTCTCTGTTCACATCAGCCATCTTTATGTCCTGGTGGTTTAGAGTTGGGGAGGAGAAGGACAAATTGTGCAGTGTAAATGACAGATGCAAAGTGTTTCCACCTGAAGGTTAAAGGAAAGAGAAGCTAAACATAAGTCTTTGGGCTACTTCAGCAATAGTGTGATGCGCATGAGGCCGGTAACTCCAGCTACTGATAGCTGCTTGTTTTAACAGAAGCACACACCTGTCAAAAGTGGAAAAAACTGTAGTGAAGAAGCCATGTAAACTTTCCTTCTTTGTTTCACAGGGTCATCTGATGAACTCTCTTGTCCTTTGTGTGGAAAATCCCTTTCCTTCTCCATTCAGAATCCATACCTCTGAGTACTCAGGACCTCAGGATGTTCACTTAACACGTGCTTAGTGCTGTTGGCACCTGGAGTTTGGAGTTCAAAGTTCTGTTACCCTCAAATTCTTTCTGCATTTCTGCAGGGAGTTCCTGGTCAAATCATATAGCCGTTCTACTTTTTTTTTTTTTTTTTTTTTCCCCAGTGGAAGCAGCTGCTCATTTCTCTAAGTTTAGTCATGTCTGTAATCATAAAGTTTCAAAAAATGCTCATATGTAATTATGCCATTTGTACACACATACACAAACATTCAGATTCTCTAACCTTGGGTCTTACTGATCCATGTACGCAGTAGTAAAATCCTGCCTGCTTAGCCTGCACAAGCAGGTAACAAATGACATCCCTTCTGACAGAAGACTAGTGTTTGATTTCTTAATCCCTTTTCCATAAAACCAATGCATTCTATTGTATGAAACTTAATACGTTCATAGTACTTTCCTCCTGTACTGTCCTACTAACATTAGGACCTAAATATTATGATAGAAATGTGGAATATAGAAATAAGAGATATGGCACAGATTTTTCATCAAAAACATATTTTGACTAATCTCTCTCGCAATTCCAGGTATGCAAAAGTGGCTTCACAAAATCAATAATATATTTTATATCCTGCAAATATAAGACCAGTGACTGTTTTCATTAAAGTTATGGGAACATGTGCCAGTGATATTAAGCATTGCCTGAAACTCTGCCAAGGGAATAAGGACTTCTGATTGACATAATTTTGAATAGTAATTGGAAGACTATAATCCTATAGGCTGCTTTTGACATTACATTCTTAAGATGGAGGAAGAATGAAATAAAGATTTGATTTTGCAGAGCTAATTTGCGCTATGCATAGATGAACACAAGAAAAAGGAACTGATTTATTAACAATCTTCAGTTTTCCTATTCAAAAAATACTGTACTGCACACTGGAAAATGGATGTATCTTCGTATCTTCACAGGACTGAGCCTGGTTTTCTTAGGCACCAAAACTGTCACAGAAACCAATTAGTTTTGTATGTGCAAGGTATATAATATGAGATCAAAGGACTGCAAGGTTTTAAGCAGAAGATCAAGTGCATGAATACTGAGTGTACCTTGATCTTGGGGCTGGTAGATCACAGCAAATTTTATTGGTCTTTAGAATGTTCCTTATATATTTTACAAAAAGATATCATTATAACAAATGTTTCAAGGCCCATATGCTTGTATGACATATACAAAACTGTTAAGAACCTTCTATTTATTAAAGTTCTTATATAGACAGCTATCAATGTGTTTGTGCTCTGGATCTTTTTATCAGCATTTGACCATAAATAGCTGTTAGTGTTCACTTTTTCATCCTGTCGTTAAAGAACAGTATTTTTAAGTCTTAATTTGGATGTCTCAGTTAAAATTTGCTCCAGCCAACCTGCTGGAATGAAGAGATTGTCTCTAATCACTGAGCTTTATCTCTGAAGCACCCCTATAATATTGATAATTTCTGATAAAAATTAGAAGTGAATTGGGTTGAGAAGACTGTGTAACCAAAATAGAACAGATAAGGTTGTATTCTAGCTGACTCTATGCCATTTTAGTGGCATAAAGGACATAAACAGCTCTTGGTAAAGCCTCTCATAGGAAGATATTTGCTATCTGATATATACCGTGTTATAGTGTCACTGATCATGGCAGCCTCTGGCAATGACATACTGGGTGGGAAAGAAATAATGGCTGCAGTGCACTACTATGACAAACAAGCAAAACAGCCCAGAGCTCTAGCAGTTCTTAAAAACTCTTAAAAGTTCGTGTAAGTCAGGGAAATTCTGGCACCATGAGGGCTACAGGCACATTTCGAGAGCCAGCAATTTTTCCACTTGCTCTCCATCTGTTGGATTCTGTTGCAGATATAGATGTGAATATAGCACGTAGCTTTCTAAATGCAAGGTCACACAAAATGTTGGTAGTGGACTGAAAATGACAGCACAGACAGATTAAGGAAAACTGTTCTGCAAGGCCCTAGTGTCCTTGCACTGCCAAGTCCCAGGGGAGCTATTAGCTTAACACTTCTTCCTCCATAAAAAATTGCAAGAAGTGATAGTAGCATGTTCTGCATTTCTAGTTTGCTGCCACTTCTTATCACATTGGAGTCACACTGTGTTTTTGTTATTGTTTGTTTCTTTTCGTTTTTATCACTAGTCACCACTGCGCATACAGTTTTGGGAGGACAGGGAAGAAAGCTGCAAGCCAAACAACGTTTTGGGCAGACTGGGAGGAAGGACTGTTGACAGAAAGGATAAAAGACAAATATCAGACATCATGAAGTGTGTGCCAAGTATGTGCAATAGAAAAAAGAAAGAAGTTTAGAAAAGAACACACGGGAAAAGGAAGAGCATAGAAGGAGAAGGGTCCAAGCTAAAGAATTTTGTTGGAGAAGGAGAAAACAATTTAGACAAATAGGGAAGGGAAGGGAAGGGAAGGGAAGGGAAGGGAAGGGGTTGGGGNCTTTATTTAAATATTATAAAGATGAATGTATATTCTCATAGTGTACAATAAGCACAGTTGCAACCACACAGATTGTAGGATATCAGTGCTTCAAGTGAGATTTTTTTTCTTTTTCTTTGCATCCTTCTTCATCCTTAAAGCTTCAGCACTAGTCTTTCCTATAGTGATTTTAGCTGTTGTACAAGCCCAATGACTGTAAAAGCCATAGGGTAGGAGCCTTTATCAGAGGTAAATGCACAAACAAGAGCATTTTCAAGTCCAGTAAAAATAGTAGGGGTTGAGGGGAGGAACAAGGAAAAGGTATGCTCAGAGTGATTTGCGATTTCCAGTACGTTATTTTTCTTTTAATGAATCCCATCAGCTAGACTTACCCTCAGTCACAATGTACAAAGTGTGATATTGCTCTCCACTGTAATTCATATTTTAACATCATTTGTCTTTGTAGAGGCAAATGTACTTCAGGCACTGTAATTTGGAAGCACTCCATCTACCAAGGAAATGCAGCTGTCTCTGGACAGAGAAGCACAGCAAAACACGGAAGTAAGACCATTTGCTGTAGGTGGGGAGCAATACCACGTCCAACTAAAACAGTATGTCAGGCAGTTTTTTGCTAGGGGAATAAAATCACACAGCTATTTGGTCCTGATGCCAGAGTTAACGTTAGCACCCCACAGAACTTGATGTTTTAGGAATACTTGTAAAGCAGCATTTCACCTACAGCTGTGTAAATGACAGCGCATCAGCTCTCCCATGCCTTATAATAGCACACATGTACTTCATGGAATGCAAACTGAGAGCAGAAGCTGCCACTTCACCCTTCTGGCAAACACCTCCTTGTGCTTTCTGTAAAATACAGCAAAGGTTTTATCAGCTGTTCTTTACTCTGCACAGAAGCCAGGACTGCCTTTCTCCTTAAAAATACGTGCTGTAGCAGATGCAGCAAAACCACACATGTTATAATTTGCATGTTAATGATAACTTTCAGAATAATATACTGTAGTTAGATAGACTACAGAGAATGCATTCACCTAAATATATTGACTAATCTTTTTCTGAATATTTTCTAAGTGATACCTGGAAAAATTCTCAGCAACTGAGACTTTTAAACTGCAACAGATGTGGAATAGTGATCAATAAACTTGTGAAATACTCTTCCTCAAGGCAACTGAAATTCAAATAATCAAAGTCACGGAAAATCAAAGTGACAGCATTTAATTAAATGTTGATACCAAAGAAGGCCTTAGATGTTACCTAGAGAAGGCTTCTCCAAGCAACAGTGCCCAGATAGATCAGTTGTTATTTAAGTATACTTGGACAAGTTAGCTTCCTAAGAAAATACTAAGGGCAAACTAACTCATACAAAAAGAAGTATCTCAGTAGTCCTGCTTTCTATGGTACAGTTTCTTTTCTTTTTGCTGTATATATATATGTATACACCTTTCTCTGAAGAACAAAATATACACTGATACTATACTAAACTTTCAGTACACATCAAGTTTTCACCAAATGATTGCTGTCCATGTGCGCTGAAAGTAACCAGACATTTTCCTTGTTGTTAGAAGCTGGTATTTTAGAACCATGCTGGAGAACCTAACCCTGTTGATTTGGAATAGGGAAATATCTGTGAAGTTCAAAATCTTTTAGACAGCCAGAAAACCCACGTTCAGCAGTCTGTGGAGGTTACAGTGTTTGCACTTCCTGCTCTCCCACATTCCTTCTTCCAAGCGCACCTGCTCGTATGGTCTGCTGCACATGCTTCCAGCAGGATCCCAAGAGATCTTACAGAATTTTTTTTTACTTTTCCACTTACTCCTCAATTTTCATCGTGCAAGAGGTTAGAAAAGTCTACTGTGACAGACTTTTCTATGACACACTTATTTGTGACAGATCAGATAATTCTGTGATTTAGATCATGTTTGCCTTGGAAAACAAAGGATGGAAATTCAGCTTTAAATATAATTTCCCAGTGATGGGAATCCACTACAAATCTTATAAAATTTCCAGGGAATATTTCTCATTTCTGTTAACATTTTTATCCTAATCTGAGTTTTCATAGCTTCATTTTCCAAGATTTTAAACGCTGTTGCATGCATTTGCCTGTTATATTGAAGAGGCCACTTCTAAAATTTCATTCATCATCAAGGTGATTTCCACTTAAACTTCCCTTTGATAATCTCAGCCATTTCACCTCCCTAGGTCTTTCACTTTTAGCTGTGCTTTCTATCCTCCTATAAGTCTCAATGCTCTTCTGAGAACCCTTTCTACTTTTTCCAATGTCGTGCACCACCAAATTCACTTAGCTAGCACTGCTAGCAGAGTTACTCTTGACCAAGTACAGAAGGAATACAGTCTTCTTTCTTCTACTTGATATTCTCTAGTCTATACACTGGGGGATTGTTTCAGCCATCTTGGCCATTTTGGCTGTGCTGCGTGCTTGTAAATCTTGTTCAGCCAATTACCCACCACAGTTTCTGATCCCTTACTGAGTTTCTGCTTCACAGAACATAGTTTATATTTCTGTAAGCATTGCACACATTTGTTTCCTCTAATATATGACTTTATGCAAGCACATCTTTGCTTTTGTGTGGCTAAGTAGTCCAGATTACATGCACTATCCTTCGACTATCAGTCCTTCCATTTCTGTGCATTTTTTTTGTCAGTAATTTTTGCTTTCTATGTCAAATAACCTAAAATCAAGAGGTCTGAAGGGTGGCTGTAGAAGTACACCCACCCATTCAGTAAGAAATCCCTATTAATTGCTACATTATGATGACTACCCATTTAATCATTTAAAATTTACCCATAATCATTTAAAATTAATTTGATGTGTTTGCCATGTTGATTTTATATCAGAATGGCTTCTTATTCACAATCATATAACAGGCATTTTATCCAATCTAAAGAACAATAAAGTGGATTAAATGGGTCAACATCAATCCATCACAGAAAATTGTGTCAAAACTGACATTGATACATGAAGAGACCTTTGATATGTAGGTAGTGTCTTTTGATTATTAGAAGGTTGCTTATGTTACCCACATAACACCTCAGAAAAAAAATTAGAAACATATATATCTGGGATAAAACCACCCTGACATCAACTTATCAAGTTGAACAAACTACTGAAACAGTGATTTTCAGGGACATTTCAGCAAAGAGATATTTCTACCTCAACATAATGACTTCAATGAAAGCACTGGCAAAGTGATTAGTACTTGCTGAGCAAACCTCTGGCAATGGCATTTGTTAAACATAAGTCTTTATTCTCTCTTGCCCTGACTGACAACACATGGAGCCTCTGGTCCAGAGAGGTCTTGCTGTGACCCTTACGTGTCACTTTAGGAGAAAGTCTGCTGAGAGCCTTGGCATCACTTGTGTCCTTGTAGCTTCACTCACGTCTACACTGCAGTCAAAAAGTTCACTATAGCATAAGGTAGATATATGCTGGCCATAAAATTTAAAACTACTTCAATCACTACTAAGTGTGTTTCTGTAGTAGCCTGTAGGTATGGACGTTACGCAGATATTTGGTTGTTGGCCAGTTCACTGAGCTTTTGGCAGATTTGATAGATTTTGATTTTTTTGATTTTTGCAGACATTGTTATCCTCCCCCCTAATCTGGCTACACTGTTAGCCCAAACACAGCCTAACTAACTCCAACCTACCTCAAAAATCTTCCCCACTGCGTCACTGTTGTGTCTTCAGAAGAGAAAAAGTTACTGTAGTATTTGGACTGGCTTTCAGGCTTTATTTTTTTTTTCCCTGAAAACAATTCTTTTGCAAGCCAGCTCTGAGAAGCTGATGCCAAGAAGATATGCAGCCATATTAGCAGCAGAAGAAATTTTGTGTCTCCTGTAAGATCATATTATCATGCATTATCCTGAAACAACTTCCTGCTGTAGAATTACCTCAAGAATTCCTCTATCCTTCACCACCAGAATATGAAGCCATTGTTTTTTTTGTTTTTTTTTTTTTTTGCTTTAGCCTGGAATTTTTTCCTGATTCTCCAATCTTATATCTATTAAAAAGTGCTGTTCAAAGTACAAAGACTCTACAAGTGCCCAGACAAAAATCGCATTATTCACAGGTTACTGCTATAAGCTTGTAATCTAGGAGATGCTGTAGCTTTATTATTTCACAGTTCTATTCCTTGCATCTTTCTGTAATAATGGTTTAAAATGGAAAAACAAATACATGAATTACCAGCCTGACATTGACATGAACAGCTGGAGAAAATAGACTTTTCCCTGAAAGTGGCTTTTGACAAGAACCGGTATGGGAGTGACACTGACAGACAGTGCTTCTGTCTGCCTCCAGCTCCTCATTGACACCTCTTACAGCTAAGGGAGCTGAGCACCTTGCAGGATCAGCACATCTCATTGAAGCTAGCAGAGGACATGGGTTTCGTAGACAGAGAATAGATATTAGAGCTAATACGACAAATAATACATACAGATGTTACAGCTAATGGTCTTCTAAAGATGTTTATACTATTCCTGAAAAAGACCTACAATAAAACTCAAAAACTACGATAAAACTCAAAAACTACAGTAAAACTCAGCAGTACTACAGTTTACCACTCAGCAGTTACTAACTTTCTCTTATTTGCATGCAAAATGTGGTGTGCAATTCAAAATCATTAGATGCAATCTGTTTTACGGAGCTTAACACCTCTGACCATGTAAAAAGTGTCCAGTGGATGACTTGGACATGGAAGAAGACCTTTAGGGACTGCTGATCTTATTCTGATTATCCTCATCTGGCTTCATCTTGACTTGTATTTCTGGCTTGACCTTGGATCTGCCTTATCACCACAGGTTTGGCTGAAACCGGGGTGCCTCTTGCCGAAGGTAGTGGGACAGGCTGGTGAGGACCCTGCCCTTTCAGCCAGGTTGTTGACTTCAGCTCCTGAGCCCCTAGACAGCATCCAGCCCTCACTGTGCCTTGATAGGCTGCAATCATTCCTGTGAACATTATCTTTTTTTTTTTAAATATACTATAACTAATTTTCAGAATACACATTGGGAATCAAGACTAGATTTTGTTGTGGTTTAACCCGACAGACAGCTACACACCACACAGCCATTCGCTCACTCTCCCCCCCCAACCCAGTGGGATGGGGGAGAGAATCGCGAAAAAGGAAAAAAAACTCGTGGGTTGAGATAAAGACAGTTTAATAGGACAGAAAAGAAAGGAAAAATAATGATAATAATAATAATGACACTAGTAAAAGAATACACAAAGCAAGTGTACACAATGCAATGCATGATGCAATTGCTCACCACCCGCTGACCGATGCCCAGCCTGTTCCCGAGCAGTGGCCCCCCCTTTTCCCCGGCCAGCCCCCCCAGTTTTATTGTTCAGCATGAAGTCATATGGTACGGAATATCCCTTTGGTCAGTCTGGGTCAGCTGTCCTGGTCCTGTCCCCTCCCAGTTTCTTGTGCACCCACAGACTCCTCGCTCGCAGGGCAATACGAGGAGCTGGAAACTCCTTGGCTCTGTACAAACACTGCTCTGCAGCAACTGAAAACATCACCATTATCTTCATCAAAAAATCCAAAACACAGCATTGTGTGAACCTCTACGAAGAGAATTTAACTCTATCCCAGCCAAAACCATGACAGATTTGTATTTAAGTTACAGTGGAAACACAGTTGTCTGACATTTCTTATTTCTGTATTTTAAAGAAGAATAAGGGTGACACTCAATAAAGTTCAACCTTGTTTCTCTTTCAGCTACCACAAATGCAGTTTAAAAAGCACTATTATAGGTAATAATTATGTTTCTTATTCAAGTATTTAATAATAGTTTTAAGACACTTTGCAACTCCTATTTTAAATCTTATGCCAAAAATTCACTGTTCCAGTGTTCTATTGTGTGTACATTTGTGTCTAGTTTTGGAGCAATTTCAGGTTTCTCTACGGATAACTCACCCTCTTTTCATAACCCGCTGTGAAATCATCCACTCTTACTCCACAAAAATCTAAATTTCTAAGTTGCAGTCATGTATACAGGAGACCTAATATGTATTTTACACACAGCATCATGGTGGTGCTTAGCCACCCATTGGACATTAAACCACCACAGTGGTCTGTGTGATGATTCCCCACCAAGAAGCTGTGACAATTTAAGCAATTAAAAGTCTGATTCTTGAAAATACACATGTAATTTATTTGCTCACAAGTATACAGCAGAGACAAAGGATAGAACTGTTCTAATTACTCACTCACCTAAACTTAATTATTTCCTTGAAAGTTTTGGATTATTTTTACTTGGCCCAGAGGCCTTTACTTCTCATCCAAAATAAACATTCCCTCCTGGTTTGACTATATCTCAAATAGGAGTTGCTGCAAAGGTGCCTGAGCTTATCTGAGATGAGGTAGTATGTTACCATGCTGTCTGTGAGTGACGTCTACATGCTTGGGCCTCCTGTTAATGTACTGTTAAAAGCTGAGGTTCATTATTTGAGATACAGCACCACAACACTAGCATGGTTAAATTACAGCTGGATTAAAATAAGTGCAGTTCACATACAACCTGCTGACATCTTGAATATCTGCTCACTGTTGGTGCTTTATGTCCAACAGATATGTCTGGAAGACCTTTCACAATCCAAGAGAGGGAGTTGGTGAGAAGAGAAAGTTAGCCACAGTAATAGTGATGCCATGTTTGATTCCTTAACTTGTAAGTTGTAACTTGTATGTTAAAAGGCACAAACAAGCAATGAACACCAAACCCTGTACAGAAGTCCCAAACGTAGACCCATCTGTAGTTGCTGCTCCCTTACTTTATCATGAGATAAAGAATGGTCTTTAGCTATTCTTTTGCAAATTGTGGAAAAATAATTGTGATTGACCTGTGGGTAGTTCACAGCTGGGCATTTCCCATTAAAAGCTTCACCTCATTATTCTCCTAAGGACTCTCCACAGATTAACATACTGTTTATCTGTTATTTTGTTTCTTGTTTTGTTTTGTTTTCCATGTGAACCCTTTCAAATTAATTGCATGTAGTGAATACAGAGAACTGACAGATAGCTCCTTGTGTATTTGTTTACATCAGTATGGAAAAAAGTGCAGTGTGGATACAAAATGAAACCCTTCTCTACCCATGTTTATTTCAAGATAAATTGATCTAAGTTACAGACAACTGAAATGATAGGCACTTATTTGTACTGAAATGCAGCCATTGCAGTACATGGGTAATTTGTCAGAATTACTAGAGATTAATCTTAATCATATATGAAGTGAGAACTATGATCTTTCATTCAAGAAGCAGAAAAACAGAAGTACTGTGCCTCTGATAGCACTGAAAGTGTGTTGCATCAGATATGATAAGCTGAGTAGCAGTCAAGTGGTTAGGAGCAACCTGGGCTTTTTCTTGCCACTTCAAACTGCCAAATGACACCCAGGTTCTGTGTGAACCATAATTAATTACAACCTTCTGCACTTTCCATTCATCTTATTCATTGTCACGCAACTTTCAGTCAACCTGAGCAGCACTACAATCTGTCAACCTTAATATAGGCTTTTAGACTCTGTTCAAGATGAGCATCTGACTAGTAGGAAGTTTCTTTTGAGGGGATGCAAGGCAGTTGTGTTCACCTACTCTGCCGGGAATGCAGAGCTGTCTGTCAGTGACCCAGGAGCTGTGTGGATTGAGAAAGCCTCTAGAAACCTGGGACCTAGAAATTCTGAAGAGCATGTCTGTGGAAATAGAGCCTGCCTTTTCTGGGAGCTTGGCATGTTCCTCAGACATACTAACAAGCCTGACAAAAAACAAAGGAACCAAGCTCTCTGGTTCCTTGCATTAGACCTTCTTTTCCTTAGATTTTTTTTTTTTTTCCTTTTTCCTTAGACTTTCTTGCTTCAGGCTTTCGTATGAGAATACTTGACAAAGTTACACATCCATGCCACAGGCCTGAACCTGCTGTGCAGTCAGCAAGTCTTTATTGCTATTGTTATGAGATGGAAACTCAAAGTATGTCCATCAGTCAGCTAGAAATCCCTATGCAGAGTAGAAAGGCACTTATGTGACCAGGATTTTAAGTATCAAAAAGTACAGGCTAAATGTTGGTTCACACTGTGCTTGCTTTATTTCATGTTGCTCCACCTTCTCTTCCACTTCTTCAAAGTAAAACCATCTTTAGTATAAGGATGTAATTCCAACAGCAGTTCATTTCAGAGTGCGAAAATTTGTGTGAGTCTGTATATGTTCATGCATGTGCATGTGTAAGTACCGATTTATTTTTCTTTTCTCTAAATGTCTAAAGCTGGTTTGATGTTTTATATCAATTGTAAACTTACATAGTGATAAGTTCAAGTAACTATTAATTGCTCTCAAGTATGATATTTCTTTGTAGTCTTAACTCTAAAGATTTGTGAGATACATATTATTGAAATAGTATCTATACTGGGTTGTGTTTTTCTTCCATAATACATAATTTTCTCTATTCAGTTTCTTTGCACATACCCATTTTTAGGCTATAAGAATGCCAAGAGCTTCTGGAAATTCCAGCTTTTACTCATAAAATTTCTTGGGAATGGAACATGCTCTAAATCAGTGTAATTGACAGCTTTGGCATGTCACAAGAGGAAGATCTCTAGCCTATGGCTATGGGACCGAGCTTATTTGAACATACACCACCAAATCTGTCAATAAATGTTTTCTGTTCTTTCAGACAAAGCGAGGACAAGCCCAGTTTTTGTCTGCAGGTTCCTCTTGTTTTTTTTAAGAGTATACTACAAGAGTTTGTCATAGAGAGAAGGTTTCCAGCACTGCCTTCTTTAGAAATAACTGTGTCAGTCCCATTTCTCAAAGCAAAAGAATCCCTTTAAGATTTTGCTATCCATCATACTTGTTTGAAATGTTAGGGATACAACTCACTTTTCTGTTGATATTATCTGTACAACATTCAAACAGATATACCTGGCTGTATTTCTTTCTGTTAGTCTTTCTTTTATTCTTCAGTAATTTCAGACACTTTTGCCTACTGACACTGAGTGTAGACTTGCTACAGGAAATGTCTTGGAGTATAGCAGCATAACAGAAGATGTGGGACACAATAGTCATCTCTTAATGTTATTTTAAACACATCTTTAGTTGCCTTCTTATTCTTTCCTGCATTTCTGCAGACCAAAAATCTCTGCCATCAATAGAGAACCACTACAAGTCCTGCCGGACAAAAGCTGATTGCTGCCAGAAAACCGACACAGAGCACCAGTCTCAGTGATGTCCTGGATGTCTCCAAAAGTGCAAGCTGATGCCCAACTGCAGAACATTATACCAAGTAATGCCTTGGGGCAGTCTTATGTGAGCATAAAGTAGTAGTGCAGCACCTTACCACTTCGAGTGTTGTTGTGATGTGATTTCTTTTATCATGGTTTTCCTCAGACTAGAGCTGCACAACCAGCCAAGTGCTGCTGTAATTGGAATTGTTTTGACCTGCATTGACAAGACAGAAGATGGGGCATTTTCTTATGATTGGTGACTTATTTAAAGTTTGTGTCATAAATGTCATATACTCACCAAACTATACCTTACAGCTCTTTTTTTTTTTTTCACATTTCTTGCTTTCCTCTCTGAAAGCAGTTGTATTCAGAAGGCCCTAATATTAATATATAATGTTCCTCACTCATCTCACATTCTTTTCCCTTGGATTACATCACTATGAACTCAGAAGTGAATCAATTTCCCTCTTTTTGGAGGGTTGTTTTCTCTGGAATGCTTTCCATAGTGATTTAAGCTCCTTTTTTTTTCTTTCTTTTTTTTTCTTTTTTCTCTCTCTCTTAAATGCAGCCACAGACACTGACATTCAGAGCACTAATGCACTCCTTTGGATGGCTGTAATATTGCTATATATAAACTGCTAGGAAATAGAGGAGCAAAAGGGACAAAAGCATTTGTATTACTGTTGCACTGTAGCCCTCTGGGAGACAGGACATCAGTTTGCCTGTGGAGCTGCACCAAAGATCCACATCTATGTATGTGCTGATTCATTAACAAGGCATAGAGGAGAGATTTTGGATTGCACACAGTAGCACAGTTCACCAAAAAGATGGACTTTCTTGCCTGTGTGATTACAGTGGGAACTATTGTGAAAATAATCTTCCCTTTTTCCCCACGTACTGCTGAAATATTTAAATAGGTTCAGTGTGGACCTCTAACCTGGAAATTGTTTTAAGCATACCTCAGGGCTTCTGAGTTTTATCTGCCTTCAAAGGCTGTGCCTGAAATGCATTTGAAATCCACATTAAATTTTTTCCATTATATTCTTTCTCCCATTAGAGAAAGAGTCCTAAAACTACTGCAAGAATTTGCTTTGCAGAAGATGCTTTCTGATGTGTCTCATTTTTTCTTCAATTATTATAATTTCATGTTCATTTATAATTTGCAAATATAAAAATATTGTTGTGCATAATAAATAATGATGATAAACTAAATAATAAATACTATTATACATATGAAAATAATTGTCAGAAATGTTTAAATGATGATATGCTTACTGGCAGAAAAAATGAAAAGAGATTTAAATAGAACATAAAGGGACTTACAGCACTCTAAATGTCTAATACAGCCAGTTAGAAACTCTGAAGTGTTACCTGCAAAGGAGCCGTGTATTTTCCTTCTTTTTTCCTTTAGCTTTTATCACCCCTTGGAGAATCCCTAAAGCAGTTCCGACCTCAACCAGAACAAAAGCTTTGTTGTTGTAAAGTGTCACAGAGCAGCATATATAAGATGCAAGATTGAATGTCTTTCAGGCACGTAGTAGCAAAGCAGTGCCAGAATACCAGAAAAAGGGGTTTTGACCATAAGCAGACAGATGGTCAGATTGAAAAAGACTAGCCTTTATGGAAAAGAATTCTCCCATACCCAACCGCTCAATCACTTTCTGTTTCAGGGCAACATTTGGTATATTGTAACATTATCATGTTTGCATCCTTTCAATTAAATCAGGAGTTTTCAAGTGGGAAACTACTTGTTTTCACTGAAAGGTGAACTAAAAAAGGAAGATAATGGAACTCCTCCCCACCCCAGCACCCCCCTTAGCTTGCAAAAGACTTGTGCATAATTTTTTCTTTTGCAAAAGTAAACAAAGATAACCTGTACGCAAGTAATTACAGGTATTGTGCTTTTACTTACTTATTTCTGAATAGTGGTGCTGCTACGTGCTAGACATGATATCTGTCTGTTCCCTGCTCACGTAGTTAAATAACTAAACTAGAGTCATCACTCTTTCAAACAATTATAACACAGTCAAATGAATCTAAACTTATCATCTTCCCCTTCACCAGTTCACAAATACTGTACAGGCATTAGTACAAAAAAAAAAAAAAAAAAAAAAAAAAAAAAAAAAACCCAAAGAATTTTATCCTATGTCACCTTTACAGAACAAATTTCTTAAGAATAAAGTGGGGAAAAGTACCCTTTATTCTCCAAACTTATGGTACAAGCTAGAAAAAAATAGTGGGAAGAATTTAAAAGATTTTTGCTTACAGAATGAGAAGATGAATCCATGTTTGTCTGTTTGTACAAAATTTTTACAGATCAATACCAGTGCATTTATGATATTCTTTTTTTAGTAATTTGATCCAGCATTTGTATTTACAAGCAAAAATAAAACCAGATTATCAAATGTCCTAACAATTATCTCTGAAATTATTATACTGGGTTTTTTTTGTTTTTTTTTTTGTATTCACGAATTCCGTATAACTCATTGTAAACAAAAGCCACTAACCTGAAACTGTAAACTCCTGAACATTAACATTAGCTCTAGCATGTCTTTACAGAGAAATGGGGGAGGTGGGCTGTACAAAATGTATAACTGATAAAAATGTCTATGAAGTAATGAAACTGGACAGATTGAGAATGTCTTGACTTAAGACAAATAGAAAAATAAACATAACTAAAACATATTAACTTCAAATACTCCTGTATAATATGATAACGTTTTTTTCAGTAATATAGAAATCGAGCCCAGGCCTGAAGTTCTTCAGACTTCATCAGCTGTAAGAAATTTGCACGCAATCCTTCTAAAAGCAGCTACCAGTACCTTCAGGCTAGCCAAAGTCTCAGTATTACATCTCAGTACAGATGTCTACATATTAAAGAATGGCACTAGAATCCACTGATACCCTCACCCCAATGACACAATGAGGTCTAACTCCAAACTGCTGCACTGGATAGAATTAGACTACATGGGAAGCTGCAGAAACATTGCAGGTGATTTTAGGATCTAGAAAAGTACCAAACCTTGTGTCATACAGAACCCCTTCTATTGTAGGCAATATTATGGCATAATTGAAGAAAAACTCACTGCAGTTGGACAGAGATATTCAATTGCACAGCATCCATCAAGTAATTTCCAGTTTTCTCTATGTTACAGGGGGAAAGAAGTGTAACGATACCATTTTAGGTTTTACCTGGTTTCCAAAAGTTTTCAGAAACTTCCTCTCTACCCCACAGTCGTAGCAGGGGTGGTGGTGGTGGAAGTGGTTTATGTCTTCATTTAAGACAGCTATGCTCTCCACTTAATAAAATTAGATTAGCCAATATTTGGAAATAATGATTACAAATAACTGTGTTTACTGTGTCTGATCAAAAGTCAGGAAGTCAGCGTTGGACTTGATAGGTATTATAGATCTTACAGATTGTAGGAATTGTACAGAAAAACAAGCTGCATTCATCTTTACCGGGAACTTCATTTCCCAGAGTGTTACAGCAGTTCCTAGATATCACTGTTGTGGTGGATTGACCCTGGGCAGCAACTAAACAACCGCTCAGCAGCTTGCTCACTCCTTGCCTCTCCCTTTACACCAGTGGGATGGGAGAGAGAATTAGAAAAACAAAAGCAAGAAAACCTGACGGATGGAGATAAATACGGTTTAATAAGTGAAAGAAAGAGCAGAGAAAAAGAAAGAACCAACCAAACAAAAAAGTAAGAAAAGCACACAAAAAAACAGGCAATGCAAGGGCAAGTACTCAGTACTTTCCAAAAGCAGACCAATGCCATCAGTCTCTGAGCAACAGCTACCTTCAAAGGACTACCTCCAGGTTTCATTGCTGCGCATGTCATCACACACCACAGAATTTCCACTTGGGCAGTTTGGGTCAGCTGTCGTGGCCCCTTCTGTACATTTTGCCATCCCCTAGCCTACTGCCTGGGGCAACAGAGTGAGAAACAGAAAGCTTTGATGATGTGCAAGCACTGTTCAGCAGTAGCTAAAATATTGGTGTGCTATCAACACTGTTATCCACAAATCCAAAACCAGCACTGTACATATTGCTCTGAGGAAAGTTAACTCCAAACCAAACTCCAATCAAACTGAGTGTAGTTGATTACCAAAAGTCTCCCTATCAAAGGGTTATTTAAATCATCTTATACTGCTACCACCTATCCTACAAGGACATTTTTTTCTGCTACCAGGACAACATGCAATGGTGTAGGCTGATAAATAGGACGTATTTCAGACTAATGGAAAAACTGAAGTTGTTGTTCCATCTTGTTCCCATCTCCACTGATAACTGGGAAAGGGGCACATACAGAATCCTGTAGAGATCTATCCTATATGGTTATATACATATGGTATATGTATACCTACAAACATAAAGAAAATCTATGGAAAAATAATGTTTCTCTTCTGAGAGGAAACTGATGACAAATACAGCACTGAAAAGGACATTAGTTTGTAGACAAACTGTATGAATGGCCCAGAATGCTTATAAAATGACTGACAAAGAATTGTACATTGTATTGGGTTTACGTGGTAAAGGTTTGGTAGCAGGGGGGCCACAGGGGTGGCTTCTGTGAGAAGATTCCAGAAGCTGCCCCATGTCAGATAAGAGCCAGCTCCAGCCGGCTCCAAAAGGGACCTGCCGCTGGCCAGACCTGAACCAATGAGTGACGTTGTTTGCGCCTCTGTGAGAGCAGATTTAAGAAAGGGAAAAAACTGCTGCGCAACAGCAGCCGGGAGTGAGAGGAGTGAGGAACA
>VXAL01008012.1:3564-27448 GCA_013399475.1 Chauna torquata
GTTTCATAGACCTCAATGTAAAGTGGTATCACTGCCAAGTTCTTGCTAGTAATCTACAATTGGTATACTACATCATTAAGAAAAAAAATCAGACTGATACACGCACCCCTGTGCTCTGGCTTTATGCAACTCTGCTTTTATATTCTTTCTGCCTCTACCAGGAGAGAGAATACTATCTTTATGTCTCATGTCTGGTCTAGCAATGCACAGGGAAGTGTCTAATCAGGCAGTTTGCTCCCAGCTAGTTGTACTCTTCCCAACACAGGGCTGAAGCTGAGCAGGAAACACCAGACTACCATAGATCCTTGGGGACAGCAGCTGAAGGGGGGAACTGCTACAGAACTGGGTTTGGGAACTGTCAGCACCACTTTGTATCACCCCTCTCACTGAGTGAGAGTTCCCCATGAACATGTCCAACTCCAAAAGCAAAACCAGGCCAAGCAAAAAGCAGGGGAACAATAAGGGCATATAATTCCACCCCTCCTTGTATCCTCTTGAAACTGTTCTACCGAAAGGAGTAGTAGTATTGCAGTACCAGAGATTGTGGTGTACTAGTTAGCAATACCACGAAAGATACATTTCCCACCAACTCCAGAACATGAGGATCCTGACCATCATGGAGCCATGGGGAGAATGTGCAGCTTCCTTGACCACTTGCAACCGTAAAACTAAGAGGGAAGTGTTTTCCTTCTAAAGCTGTTGGTTTAAAGTGTGCCCATTACATTCCCAGGGTGAGATCTTGTTTTCAGGTGTGATTGGTCAGATGGTTACAATTACTTGTAGTTTTGAAATTACTCTCATTTTAAGTNCTGGAAATTATTATTTTCTGTATTACATACATTATAAGCAATTAACCCTTGTCTGTTAAACCACCCTTCTAAATTGAGAAGAAGTTAGACACAGAAACACAGGGGGGAGCTAATTTTACTTCTTGTATTTAAAAAAAAAGAAAAGAAACAGNAACAAGCAGTGCAATAAGGACTTCAGATTCACCAAAATTATTAGGCTGCTTCGTACACAGATTACGTGGTTTGATACAAGGGTCTCCTTTCCTTTTGAAAAGAAGCAAGCATTTAACCAACAGCACAAATGTAAGGCATCACTAAAATAAGAACAGATCCAATTTAAATAAATCATGTTTTGCTAACATNTTACACTCATTTTAAGTACAGAACAAAGCTGACTCTTCATAATGTCTTTTGGCAAAAAACACTCACTTCAAAATATATACATACACACATACCTTAAAGCAAACCAACCAACCAAAAAACAAACCAAACAACAAGCAGTGCAATAAGGACTTCAGATTCACCAAAATTATTAGGCTGCTTCGTACACAGATTACGTGGTTTGATACAAGCGTCTCCTTTCCTTTTGAAAAGAAGCAAGCATTTAACCAACAGCACAAATGTAAGGCATCACTAAAATAAGAACAGATCCAATTTAAATAAATCATGTTTNTAAATCATGTTTTGCTAACATTAAGTGCTGATATGCAATCTTCAAACTTTTGCCACAAGGATTCATAAAAATACTTGTAGAAAAATGAAACGTGGGAACTCTTAACTAGAAGATGCCTTTTACTTACACCATTTGCAACTGCATACCTGAGGTTGTAACAAAGCAGTCTCCCCATAACTTGCTCAGATGAATTCTGTAACTTTCATAATCTCATCTGCCTTCTTTTTAAATATGGACGTATTATTTCAGTATTAGCTACAAGCCAAAAAACTCAAACAAACCACCTCAAGTCCTGTAGCCTTCAACTTTATTTCTGTGTACAAAACGCTAATTTAAAGAGACAAGGGAAGTGAAGAAGAGTCACAATAGCAAGAGAATAGATTTCTTTTTTTTTTTTTTTTTTAAAAAGGTGCCAAACAGTTTGCTAGCTCCAGGACCAAGAAATCAGCTCCAGAAAAAGATTTTCAAAGTCTAGGTGCAGAATTTAGAATCCTTCATTAGGACTTCAACTGAGACTTCTGCTGTGAGACAGAAATTTCACTATCCATATAACTCTGTTTTTAGTTTAAGAAAGATCAGCAGAGACTAAATGAAGATTAGTGTGCCCAGTTATATAATTACTTAAGGGAAATGACACTAGAAAGACAACTGATAAAAAAACTCTACCAAGAAAAGCGAGTGAAAAGCCCAAATAATTGTTCATTTTAAAGCCCCTCTCTGGAGATACATTTACATGATCATAAAATATGTAAATTAGAGAAACAGTGTCAGCAGATCAGAACTGAGTTTTAAAAAGCTTTCGCACACTAGAGATGCTTGAAGTATTTAACTATGACTTCAGGGCTTCTGCTGCAACAACCATGGAAGAAAGATATCTAACTTGTAATGTCCACAGAATACAATTGTGAAGATTACAACTCCTCATAAACCTCAAAGGCACCAGGAATGTAATGGTTATAACCTTTTTTGAGAACCTTTAATATCCCTTTTTTGAGAGATCAAAAAAGATTCCATATTAATATGACATCTGAAAATGGATTTTTTTTTAAGTGTTATATAAAAATATAAATGAAATGTAGTTGCAAAATGAGAAATTCCTGATGAAGTTCAACAGTTGGAAAAAAGTGATCCTTCTTTGTCTGGTAACTGCACTCATGCATATTATTTCCTGAACTCAATCAATTTTTCTCCCACCCTTGTTCTACTGAACTGAAGCATCTTACCACTGGGTCACTAAATTCCAGGCTTGCTCTTAATTTCCCATTTGTTCCAATCAGTTAACTATGAGTAAGAAGAACAGCTTCTATTTAGCATGGAGTTTCCATTTTCTGCCTCATTGAGTTCTCATCTGCATAAAGCCAGAAATTCACCTAAATAGCCGTTTTATCCCACCCATTTATAGAACCACAAATCTGAATATGTTAAGAGCAAATTGAAGTATTTTTCTATTCTTATTCTCCTTCGGTCTTCACGTTTGAAGGAAGAAGCCAACCATTTTCTCTGTGTTTTATTTCTTTCCTCAGAGTAAAGTTACACTACTATCAGAGTGCTCTTCCTTTACACAATTCACCAATACTGTAAATAGTTCTACTCAATCAGGTCCATATAACTTCTATATTTATGTAGTGGTGTCAGGTTGAGAGCCACCCTAGAACCTTCAAAATTATGCCCTAAGAGGTTACAAATGCCACTAATAAATACTGGTCCCAGTAGATCTCATGTACTTTACAACAACTTACAAAACACTAATAGCTCCCTTTTGCACACTGGAATTGCTTTGATGAAATGTTTTCTTTATTTTTCTTTTGCAAGGAATAACTAAAAAGTGCAATAGTTTTGACTGTAAAGTCTGCACAACATTAATTGGTTTTGGAACTAAAACATACTTGAAATACAGAAAGGCTTTGAACTTCCATCATGTCTTTGTCAAAACATTCCTAAATGAAGTCTTTAGGACTTCAGTAGTATCTGTAATGATAAAAGATTGAATTTAACTGTTATATAAGAGAATCTCAAATTTTCCTGTAAAAAGCCATATCATAAACATCACAAAAAACTACCAGACTCACAAACAAAAAAGTTCTCCCATAATTTTAAGACACTATGGGAAATTACACTGCATTGAAAACAATTTTCTTATGTAAAAACATTGATACGTACAACCTGAATTCCAGGCTATTTTCGTATTTATATATGTATGAATAACTTCAAAAGGGAAAAAGTAGAGATAGTTTATGCTACATTTATCCCTTGAACGATTTAAAACATCTGTNCAGAATTTATATATATCAGAACTCCTTATTAAAACTATTTTCTGTCTTCTAGGATATTGTTATCTGCATGCTACCAAATCTAAATAGACTTTAAAAAACAGCAGTTTGTCTTTCCTTTCATATTTTGTCACATTAAACAAAAAAAACTTGTCTTTTGTAATTCCAAGAAGCTTACATATCATTAACATTAGCAGAGCTGTTGCATTCTTCAGTTAGGTCATCAGGCAGTT
This sequence comes from Chauna torquata, assembly GCA_013399475.1. NCBI lineage: Eukaryota > Metazoa > Chordata > Aves > Anseriformes > Anhimidae > Chauna > Chauna torquata. The sequence goes on from VXAL01008012.1 coordinate 7,529, forward strand.
AGGGCATAAGAGACAAGCTATTTCCAAATCCATTGCAATTCTTTGGAACTGCAGACTGAGGTATTCCACAAAATCTTAGGTAAAGCATGACACAGATCAGAGCCTCCACAAAGCCTTACAAGAAGCAGGGCAGAAAATTATGAGCCTCTACCAGCCTCCTGCACAGGAGCAGAACAAAAGTCATTGTCTACTTTGTGCCCCCTGCAGTGGCACAATAGAGGCACCGTTTATGATGAATCACAGCAGAAGACGTCATGCAATACCTACAGAATAAATTGCTTTTTCATGCAGTAAAAACACTTTATAAATTGCTTTTACCCTACACCTCTGATCATCTTCACCTGCCCTCTGCCCACATATCCATCTCCCTCTACTTCTAACATTCATAGGTACTAAAGCCATAACACATTGCTACTACTTAAAAATTATTACCCACACAAAAGCAAATCCTTGTTTTCCAAAGACACAATTTTATTTATTTTAAAGAAAAAAACATTAAACACATAGCAATTGGCTTGAGCACACTGAGGTGGTACTGTAATAATGCTCACAAACTGCATCTCTGGACTTTCAACAGTTGAGGGAATAGTTTGACACATTTGGTAGAAGTGTCACTTAACTTTAAATGTCATGAAAATGATGACGTCAAGATGCCACATTTACACGTCAGCGGAGAGAAACAGACACTTCTGTTGTGTTCTTGGCACTAACCTTAGGATGATCTTGACCACATCCTAGAGAGGCCTCTTTCTCCTCACTGACTGCAAAAAAGGGGGTCTACTCTGCCAGTTCACATGTGGATGCCTATGTGGGAAATGCTTTAAGTTAAGCAAGATATACTCTACTGTCAGTGTAAAACAATGAGGCAGCTCTGTCCCGCTTGGCCTTGCTGCAAGTTACAGTATACAGAAGATTATATGGACAAAACATACTAAACACTTCCCTTGGCGATAGGTAACGGAGCATAATTCAAATACCATGGCTGTAACATGCAACATTCAGTGTGTCCAGAAAGAAGTCTTGCAGTGACTTATTACTGAGAAACCACAGCTTGGAAAAACAAAAAACCAAAGCTAACAAGTGTGTTACTTCTACTTTCACATGTAAAGGTGAAACTGATCTATAAAAGAAACAGATGCTTAAGTACCTTCAAGTGTTGCAGGAAAATGAGATATTAAATGGTTTGTAGCAAAAGTCAACATTCTGAAATAACTCCTTACCTGCATGATCATTAAGAAAAAAGACACAGAAAAACAATGTTGGACAAGCATAAAACTTCTGAAAGATTTCTCTGAGCAGACAAAAGAAACATGACATCATAGGAGTTCAAGCTATTGGACTGAGCAATGCTTTCACCTGATGTCTTTTTTTCCTCCCTCTTTCAATTGTGAACAGTTAGATCCTTGTTTGTACTCTCCATCTTGTTTAGCAGGATAGGAGATGGCTCAGAAAGGAGTCAGAAATTCATTTAATATAAAAATGTTGCTACTAGAAAACAACAATTAGTAATAGGACTGGAATGGAGATTAGAATCAATTTCTGGAAAAAAGCTTACTTTCTCTAAAAGTACTCAAACAAAATCATCATATTCAACAGCTAGAGATAACACTAATGCAGTACCCCATGTAACAAGGCTACTGCATAATCTTCAGGTGACAAGCTTTTACCTGAAAATCTTATCCATCCTTCTTTATGCCCTTCTTATTTAAGCAGAGAGAAGGCTTTGCAAGGGTGACTTAAACTCTAACAGAGACAGACCAGGAAGACTGAGCCACAGTATAAAAGGGAATCCTCTCAAGATCTTGGATCTAGCAGACAGATCTAGCACCCAGAAAAGCCTGCAATAAGTAAAAAGAACTATGGAAAAAGAAAAGCCAGCACTCCAAATCAGCATTTTTTTTAGGTTTTAACAGCTGGTTCTAGCAGGCACCACAGCCAGTTTTCAAGTCAACTGCTAAAGGCTGTCTTTTGCAAAGGCAGCTTCCTGCCCATGCTCCTTTCTTTCTCCTGCATGGATTTCATGGCTAACTCTCCTTGTGACTTCTGCACAAGTGTCTCTGCCCTACTCACACGTGAGGGATCCCAGGCCATACTGGACCTCTGCCTTTTGGCTTTGACCACATACATCTGGTATCTCTTCAACATAATTTTATTAATATCAGACGAATGCAAAGAAATATAAGATCTACATAAATAAATGATAAGAAGTTATTTTAAAAGTGGGATTGATTATTGAATACTACAATAGAAGATCCCATTAAAGTAGTATCAGACATTACAGAACTAGCAATTTCACTCAACATTAACATGGAACAAGATCAGTCTACATTTTTCATAGTTATGATTACAGCAAGGTACAGGGAGAGATTTCTGCACCAAAGCTAGGCACAGGCACCTGCAGGAAGCCCAAACCATGCAGGCCTGATGAGAATTACAGTACATTCCAACATGCCCAGATAAGGGAACCAGGCACAGTATATTTCAAACCAGAGACAGCTGAATGCTTCATATATTCTTGCTCAGAGACATTTCAAAGTAATTTTTTTTTTTTTAAATTACATTTTGGATAAAAGTTAGTTTTTACAAGTCAGTCAAAGGAGGTTGCTCTGCAGACTTAAGCAAACTTCATCTCCCTCTCCCATTACTTCCAAGTCATCATTTCACAAACCTTCCTCCTCCAGCATATTTAAGGACAGATGGCAAAGAAAGAGAAAAAGCTCTCTATGCAAAGTTATAAACAAATACTATAGAGAGAAACATTAGTGGCTGAAGAGTTATAGTATCATACTACCTGAGATAAGGTCCTATCAACCAAAGGGGAGGTAAACAGATTTCCTGGGGTGGCAGAAGGCATGAACCACGCAGAAGACCTCCCATTATGTTTTACTGCAGATTTCCACCTCCCTCTCCCATACTCCTTCTCCTTAGCATTCTCAGAAAGACCCATATCAATGACACCACCTCAGAGAGCTGCAGTTTGAGCACGCTGAAAGGCACTGAAGAAAAACTCTCAATACCTAGATGGCAGTCTAAGACACCAGCAGTAAAGGGGAGTTAGGGATTAGTTGTTCATTTTTTAAGCCTATTTTTTCATTTTTATTTCTTATTGTTTAAACAAAGTTCAGGAAACTTCATAAAGGTCAGTAAAACTTCATAAAAGTCAGTCTGCCATCATGTAGCAGAGATCAGGCATGTAACTGTGCCTAACTACATGCCAAGTTTAGTCCACCAGGTAATGATTAGGTGTGCAGAAGTCTGGCAGGAGCAATCAAGAAACAGTACCTCGAGAGGCTCAGCAAAGGCTTCAAAAGTCTTTATTTCACTTTTGAAACACTTCTGCAAGTGAACCAGAAGGCAGTTCAAAAATTAGCTGTTTTCCACTCTAATGAAGCTTTTAGAACACTGAATATTGCTGAGCAAATCCAATACACAGCCAAAGCCAAGAAGCTACAACATGCTAGCTAACGATGTGAACAAGAGCCTAGATTATCCTGAATATTTCTTCTGTATAAGGCCATTAATTTTTGATATTACTTTATTATGAAGCTATTATATAAAATATCTCATCATTGACAACCAGCAGTAAATGACGTAAGAGTCAAGTTTCTGGAACAGACTGAGTTATTTCTTTTAACTATCAGTAATCATGATGTTGTATTCCCACAAAAGCAGCATTAGCATTTGATTTACTTCTGTCCAAAAGTTATCGCAGTATTATATCAAGGAAGTCTAAGAGAACCTTTCAAACTGTTTTGGATACTACAACCAGGATGAAGATATTACAGATAATTAGCAATCGTTGCCTATCTAGTAATTCAGTGTTTTTCAGCCTATTCCAACTCATAAATCCATAAGTTTTCCAAGGAAGATAAAGTTCCTTTAGACAGCTAACATGCACATATCACTGAACAGAGTACACTCATCTGACTGTCTATCTTATTTCCCCACCCTGAAAAGCTTGGGGCTGGGACAGCAGTACCACAACCCCAGGAGCTGCGTGTGGCAGGAGCCACACGTGCCTGCTGTCCCACTGCACACCCTTCCTCCCTCCCCTGCCTTCGGGGAACAAGCTTTAATGAGTTACTATGACCTCTGCTTAGGAGGTATTTGTACACATGTCTACAACATAACAGAACAGCCTATCTGTGAGCCATGTATTTGCAGTAACCCCCTGAAAACCAAGCAAGCCACAGCACACAAACAAAACACGCTTCACATCCATGCCCTACTGGACGCCATGCACCCCCATGGTGGCCGTGTTACAAGAGGAGAGCAGCACCACTGGGGACAGGAGGACACCCTTCCTCATCACTGCAGGACATGTGGCCCACCTGGTCAGCAAACCATAACTGGCAGCCTCCCTCCTCAGGGCCAAAGGCCTGGCCCCCTACAACAGCCCCCAAGTACTTACTCCAAAGCACATTTTCAGTCCTTTCCCTTGCACCACCTCCTCAACAAGCCACGTGTGCCTGTAAAAGCCTTAAGACCTTCCCAGGCTCCTCCTTCTTATCGTCAGGCTAACGAGGCACAGGTGTTGGCTGCAGGCTGCCAGCCCCACAGGCCAGCCTGGCCCCAAACTTAAAGCCCCTGGAGGTAGGGAGGGCCTGGCCCAGCTCCTGTGTGGCTGAGGGGCAGTCACCAGCTAATGCTGGGCTACAAAGGTGGTGACAGGGCTGGAGCATCTCTCCTGTGAGGAGTGGCTGGGACTGCTCAGCCTGGAGAAGAGAAGGCTCGAGGAGGGGGGAGGCATTGCATCAATGTGTCTAAATACCAAAAGAGAGGGTGCAAAGAGGATGGAGCCAGGCTCTTTTCAGTGGTGCCCAGTGCCAGGACAAGAGGAAATGGGCACAACTGGAACGCAGGAGGTTCCCTCTGAACATCAGGAAGCACTTTGCTGTGTGGGTGTTGGAGCACTGGTACAGGTTGCCCAGAGAGGTTGTGGAGTCTCCCTCCTTGGAGGTCTTCAAAAGCTGTCTGGACCTGGTCGTGGGCAAGCAGCTCTGGGAAGCCCTGCTTGAGCAGGGGGTTTGGGCCAGACGACCTGCAGATGTCCCTTCCAACCTCAACCACTCTGTGGTTCTGTGACATGGCCATGGCCTCTCACCACTCCCAAAATATGGGGCTTTCACCCCAGCTCCCCTCTTCTGCATGTGGGCTTTGGAGCTGGAGGCACGTTGTCACACCGAGCTTCCTTGGGGCTGCAGAAGACGAGGTTACTGCTCTCCTGAATGCAAAGGCATATGGGGTGGCAGAAAGCGGTCAAAACTCATGTACCTCTGTTTGAATGTGCCCCTAGGGCAGCTGAGGGAAAGCTGGGTGTGATGGGGCCCAGCTGGCATATACAGAACATGTCGGCCAGTAGCACCATTCTGCTTCTTTACTGGGGAGAAGGTATAACCAAGAACACAGCCAGCTCAGGCTGGATCCAGAAACTGTCTGTGACAAGAGCATTCCTTCGTGCTACCGAAGAGCAACTCCTAGTCTCATGAACAATCTGCTAGTCCATCTGCTTTACTGTGAACAAGAAAGATTCTACCATCACCAAACACCAACAAAGACATTATAAACTGCACAAACCACCCCCTATCTCTGAAAGGCCACACCTGAGGAGTCACACAGCTTGCATGCTTCAGCACAGCTTGACTGCTCCTGCATGTTGCAATCTTCCTTTTTTTTTTCACTCTCAGTGCCAGATTTTACATTTCTTCCAGCTCTCAGCATTTAATAGCTGTTTTTGCAAACAGTCAAATACAGAAACCTTGTTTGGGTTATAAAACATCTTGTTTTAAGATCTATCACATGTCTGCAGCGTACGCTTAGGATGGCTGTATTCATCTGAGTAATGATTTGAAAAATAAGAGAAATGCAAAATAGTATTTAAATAGCTTGAGAAATGGTCAGTATTCTTAGTTTTAGTAACAGTGAAGAATGGCTAAGAAATACATATGACAACACAAAATAATGTTTTAAAAATGTCTTTTGAGTAACGGTTTTATTTTTTTCAAACACACTAAAATAACCGAATGGTATCTATTTTACTAAGCTGCAAGAAGTGCTCTGAAAAAACATAAATCATAGAAGACAGCTTAACTTACTTTCAGATAATGTCACAGGCTGAATTCACCTAGGATATAAGCAGAGATTAACCTCTTTGCATGGGATCAGGACTGGATTTTACCATTAGTTGTCTTGGTAGCTTCTGCAACCAAGCAAACCATTCTGACCCCTAAAAATCTATGAAGCTAACTGAGATGCATTAACACTAGAGCAATACACATACAACAAACTTTATAATGAAAAGCTCTTCAGAAAATGACAGAGGCAACCTAGCCTTGGAAAGATGCCTGTCTCAGGTTTTATGGGCTCTATTGTAGGGAACAAAACTTTAACTGTGTCCATCACTGTGATGCTGGCTCTCAGCAGCCAGGCTCTGGCGAAGTAGATCATGCTGATTTCTACTGGCACTGCTGTCTCTGCCCTGCATCCTTCACATGTAATGGATCATCCTGGCAGAGGATGCTGTTTTGCTAGACTCCATATTCAAGCTCTGCCACTGACCTTTCAATTTATCCTGAGAGACTCGATTTACCTTTTTTTTTTCTTTTTTCTTTTGACTTTAAGACCTTTAGGCAGAGACTGTTTCAGTGCCGTCTAGGTGTGTATGCTTTAGTGTCACATCCACCAGTGCTACCCCTACTGAAAGAGGCATAGGAGCAACCATCACTTCTATTAACAGTTCCTTCAGAACAAACACAAAACAGGAGAGTACATTGCAGAAGGGATGCAAACTTCACACAGAAGGCAGAACAGCCCCTGCAAAGCCAACAGATCGTTTTTTGTTTAGTTGGCCTGGGAGGAACCATGCTGGCAGCATCAGCTAATTGGAAACCCAGGCTCAGCTCCAAGCAGGCACTGGAGCTGCAGACACTGGCGGGTGAGCGCGCTGCTGCGATTCCTTCCAGCAGTGCTGCAGGAGCTGCTCAGGGCACTGACCTCTCATGCTGGGGAGGGCAGCAGCCAACTAAAGCCTGTCTGTGGGGCTTTGCCTCAGCAGCATATGACAGCTACCAACAGCTAAGCTGTTTTCTGACATCTTTCTCGCTGAGCTGCACTTTTCTTACTTCTCTTTATGTAGGCTGTTTTCTTTTTCTTTTCTTTTCTTTTCTTTTCTTCTTTTTTTCCTGCAATGTTGAATATTTTAGCTGGGCTCCTTAAATAAACTTTCATCATATGGATGCAAAGAAGGGAAATTGAATGAAACTTAAAAGAAACACAGGATTTTGCAAGTAGCTTTGATGTTCTCTAGCTTTTTATTTATAGAATACAGATTAACTTCCTTTTGTTAACATCTATTGTTGTTTTATAATGGGTGCTGCAAATGCTTTGATAAATGAATTGAAAGAATTTGCTGCGGCTCCTGCTAAGTGCCCTGACTTGCTAAAAGGTGGGATCTGTAAAAATGTGTTTCTGACTGAAAAATTGAACAAGAAAATTTCATCTGATTTTGGATGCTTATGAAATAGTGATTACTTTGAAGCTGAGCTGTGATTTTTTTTACTCATATGTAACTCATAAAATTCAGCCTTAACCTAAGCCACACATCTGCATCAGCCAAACACAATTAGTAAGTCTACTCTCTAGCTATTTACCCTTCTTTATATCACTAAATTGTTTTGCTGAGATCTTACACATCCCTTTTATTCAGCCTGTTGCATCTCTATTATCAGTACCTCTTTATAATACATGGGGCTATTTGCTTCAAAGGTGGATGTCAGACTCTTCATTAAAAATGTACTTGTTTGAAATTTTCCATGTCTAGAATCATCCCAAAGGTAGCAAATATTTTGAGTCTTCAAAGGATCACTAGAAAATATTAGCTGTGAAATCTTTTATGAATGAGGCTACCTATGTGCACTCTAGCACTGGTGGCTAAGAGGTGGCTATTGCTGTTTCCCTTATTTCCTTCCAGCCACATCATGTTTTTATATTGGTTGCTGTCCTCAGTGCCACTGTTCCTAATTCCAGTGCTTTGGCCAGAGGAGGTTTTCAATTCAGTACTTTCATACACAGACAGATAACCTGAAACTCAAGTGACAAAGGTCTAAAGCAACACAAGCACTGAGGCACCAAATTTTCAGTTTAAACAGAACTTAGTTGCCCAAGATCCATGGGGGATGTTTCACATACTTCTGGCTGTCCCCACTAGCCATATCTGTACCAATAAATGATACAGGCAAAACTTCAAGGTCTGCCTGTAGATATGTAGTAGTTATTTATAGCAAAAAGTCAGAAAGCAGTCATAGATAAAACACCCTTCTCTTGCTGCATGGTGCTCAAACTGTCATTTGGGAAATTACAGTGTAGTCAGCAAATGACATCTGTTCCATCCTTTTGATTGCTCATTTTCTGGCCTCGTACATCTGCATTCAGCACAATGGTGCAGCTCCTTTTACCTAGCTGAGATGTCCTCTTGCGAGGTAGGTGATGTGCATTTGAGGTCTCTCAGGCCACGGAGGAAACCGAAGTGACAGTTTGAGAGCACTGGATGAGTGCTGCAACTGCAAGTCTACATATAAAGGTCAGCAACTTAACTGTGCAAAAGAAAAAAATTAGACATTTGTCCATACACAGAAGGACCATTTTCAGGGATTAAATCCAGATTTGGGGTTATGGATTTCAATCTTTTAGCATTCTTAGCTGATATTCAAGAAGGTATCTAATTTGTAAAAAACATACTCCTCCACAGCATAAATTAATAGATATTCTTCCCAAAATGATTTTTTTCCTCAGATTGATATGATCATATGACTATAACACTTTGGTATTTTTTCTTCCTGCTAGCTGTAAATGCAATAGCAGCAAGAGTCACAGCTGAGCATGACTTCATCTGAAGATACCACTTAATGATGTATACTAAATCTTGGATTACTACAAGATCCATCCTACTTCTCTTATTGTTTTCAAAAAAAGAATCTCCCATTCCAGTCTAGTAAATTATTGTCATTTAGTTAATCATCTCATCTGCAAGGTGACTTCAGAACAGAAGAACATCTTCCTTTTTTTTCCTTTGTTTTTAGGCTTTTCAGACTATTCAGGGCTCTTTTCTCAGCCACCTCTCCCACCGAATTGGCCAGATCAGTAAAAGGCGCTGAAGTAATTAGCGTGCTCCTTTTATTCTAGAATTCATTTAAAACTATGTCATTTTTGTATTTTAATGATTTCCAGCTCAGTTTTGCACAACCAATATTTGGGGAATTGGACATCCTAGTTAGCTGCCATTCCTCTCCTCTTTTCAGCTGCTTCCTGCTCTTTCCTGCAAACAGAATGCTCTCTTTTCATCTCAGATTTTTAACCCCAAGGACTTGAACTCTATTTTAGCCTTTGTATGAATTTCCAGTCTAATGCATTTAAAGAACCTATCACAGATGTCTAAAACCTTGGAAGTAATTAATTAAGTCTCACTATTTCCAAAGTACACCAAAACAATTTGTCATTGCATGTAAAATGGTATAATCGAGTAGTATAAATGTTTTCAGGCCAAGTCTGGCTATGAATTATTTAGTTCATCTCTCCTAATTAAAGACCTGTTGGAGGATTAATGTCTCGTAACCTGACAAACTACTTTACTAAGTAACAAATTATCCATATAATGACCTCAAACTAGATTTATATAACTCAAGTAGTGATCTGCATAAGTATACAAAATCCATTGAAACAGAGAGTATACTTCCTTGATAATTCAATACATAGATTTTCAGTCTGCTATCGAGGAAGGAATTTGGACCAAATGTAATTCTAGACCGTAAAAATAATTCACTGGATGTCTGTTGTTTTTCAGCATTTACATAAACATTAGTTTATAAGGATTGTTTCTATGAATACAGCAAGATGACACAGTTAAGCTGTGAAATGAAAGCACAGATGCCTTCATGCAAATATGACTTATTTTGCTCTGTAGTGCATGCAACATATACATTTCCTGGTTATAGAATTTGTAATATAATGCTACAGCATATGCTATGCATCTGAAAGTGGTTATGAAAAGAAAATAATGTCAATGGTTCAAAAAGATAGTGAAAGATGAAATAGAGTTGGTTTGGGTCAATACAGAACAATTGTCCATCTTCATGCAAGGAGGAAAGCTGGATGCAATCCAGAAGGCATCTGTGCTTTCACAAACAGAATGTTCAGAACTGTTTCATTGCTACGTATTGATAATTCTAAATACTAGCAGTAATAAAAATGGACTATGGTAGAACCAGACACCACTGTAAGCCCCCCCTCCATCTCCTAGGGCCCTGGCTGCCTGTGTTTCCAGGACTGGGGCCCAGCTCTTATCCAGTCCAACTGTGCAATTGTGCCTCCAGTTTCTGAGAAAATTACTAAGCTGGGAGAAGGAACTGTGTGAAAGAGTAGAAAGACAAGAAAAGAGAAAGTACAAGTGGGGTACAACTGTTCAGATGGGGCTGGTCAGTAGCTCAGGGATTCAAGAGGGAGAGGTACACCAACATGGCAAGGTATAAAATCCTGAAGGAAGAAGCCAGGGAGGTTGGTCAAGCGAGCTGGGAATCCTTGGGCCACGGGTCTGAGCTGCCAGTGACAGCAGTGATGATGGAGCTGGTGGCAGATGGCAGCTCGGCAGCGCCGCAGACCAGTGCCAGGGGCTGCAGAGGCTGACCGTTCACCGCCGGGCTCCTGCTGGCCGGGGGTGCCACTTGCTTAGCCTCATAGCTAATGCTAATGCTTGTGGACTGATGCTTAGCCTAACAGCTCATCAAATCCCACCCATCTTCTCTGTGCTAATCAGATAATAATTGCTCTACACATTATAAATACCTTGTATCCTAAGTCTTTCCGTACCAGCTAAAGACACCTGGACAAACTGATCCAAACTGGCAAAAATGCCTAAGCCTTTTATATTTCTTTTCCAGAATACATGACCTATTTCTGTTAGGCACAGCAGATCAGGCTATGACTGGAAAACTTGACTTTCACATTTCCAGACTCTAAGCGCAATTACACCTTATTTCTGGTTTCTTTTGGCCCTGCTTTTACCAGGCCACAGTTCTCCCTGTGTTCACAATAACAGAATCTTTCCAATTACACAATTTTTAGTAAAATGAAAAACAAATGTCAACTCTTCTTGTCTCCCTTTAGCATCTGAATAAAAAACTACAATCAACACACATACACCAGTCTGACTGGAGACAAATAAGTGCTCAGAGTACACAGAGAAGAGAATTTATTATGTCTTTGATCCCACAATTTCTACTATAATGCATAAAACCATAACAGACAATGCTGAGCAAAAAAACCTGCACTGTTACACCAAATGCCTACAAGAAAGATGAAAAATAGCCAGTCAGAACATCTTACTTGGCTTGTAAATGTAAACAGACAAATGAATTTGGAGCTGACTTCTGCAGATTTTGGGAGGGTACATGAAGAAACATGTTTTAGTGAAGAACACATAGCAGGGAAGGCTATGAAATTCCCCAAATCCATAATGAACACAGTTTTAGTACTCATCCAAATCCAAAAATAATCCAAAACAGTGAAATTTAAAACAGACGAACAATTCTCCCTGACTATGGGTTTAACAAGTCTCTGAGTTACCTAAATTTACAAAATTGCTCCTTAGGAGGGAAAAACCCCTTAGGTAATAGAACAGAAGCCTCTGAAAACCAGGTAATAGTTAAAATCTATAAACTTTAGTGAACCTAATGGAATGTTTTTTAGGGTTTGGTTTGTTGCACTCTTCAACACAGCATAGCATAAGTTCCAACATATAATAAAGGGTTTTCGAAATTTCTGTATGAAGAAAGGAAAAGAAGAAAAATTAAAAACCTGTACCATATTCTAGACATATGAAAAAACATTACAGGCTGTTAAAGCTACCTGAGAGGTCAATTTTAAAGTCAGAATAGTCACAATGTAAAATATGCTACAATTTCTCTTTGAGTTAATGCTCAATTAAGTGTAGAGAATAACATGGAAAATGTAGTGCCTTCAAATCAATTACAACTGGCTTTGTATTATTCATTTTATATTTAGGAATGTCTATGCTTCTATGCTATAAATCCATTCTGTATTTAGGAACATCTGTGCTTCTATGCTATAAATAAAAAAAAAATTAAAAACAAAACCAAAAACCCCTCCATCTTTAGAATTCAGCAAGCATCAGCTTTACTTTAGGTCTATATTCTGTCTTTTGTGTAAGTTATATATATGCACAAGCCCTTCTGTGGAGTTGAAGAAAAAAAATCAAATTTGGAGGGTTCACTTCTTTCAGGGTCCCAGTCTTCAGGTATATCTCCTATACAACTTGTTTTTTACCCAAACTAAGTGTCGTAAGACCCAGTGGCTGAACAGCCTGCAGTTCGGTTTGGCCGAGCCCAGTGACAAAAAGCACACCTGCTTCCTCAATTGGCAGTTAAAACCTACTTACAGTATACCCTAATCTATCTACGCTACTTCTGCCCTATCCCAATAATTCCCACGATGTAAGCTCAGCTTGGCATGTGGCTCTTGGTCTTCCTGAATCCTGGCCCTGGCAGGGAAATCCCCAAGCCCAGAGCTGTACAGGAGGGTGCAAATCCTGCTCCAGCTCCCAGCAGCTGGTCCAGCTGGTGGTCCGAACCCAATGACACTCCAACGGCATGCAGCCTTCCCAGCCAGAAATGCAGGGAGACCTGAGGCTAGCAAACGGTACAAATGAGAACTGAAAAATTAATTCTGATGGACTTTTCTATTATTTTAACTATTTCCATAAGGAAAACATTGAGTTGTATAATTGGTTTCTGTTGTGGCAGGCAGCTAAGTGCCACACAGCTGCTCACTCACTCTCCCCAGGTGGGACGGGGAGAGAATGAGAAAGGTAAAAGTGCCAGAACTCATGGGCTGAGATAAAGACAGTTTATTGGGTAAAGCAAAAGCCGCGCGCGCAAGCAAAGCAAAACAAGGAATTCACTCGCTACTTCCCATGGGCAGGCAGGTGTTCAGCCACTTCCAGGACAGCAGGGCTCATCACGCATAATGGTTTCTTGGGAAGACAAACGCCATCACTCCCAACGTCCTCCCCTTCCTCCTTCTTTACCCCAGTTTTTATGGCTGAGCATGACACCACATGGTATGGGACATCTCTCTGGTCAGTCTGGGTCAGCTGCCCTGGTCCTGTCCCCTCCCAGCTTCTTGTGCACCCCCAGCCCCCTCGCTGGCAGGGCAGCACCAGGAGCTGGAAAGTCCTTGGCTCTGTGCAAGCACTGCTCTGCAACAACCAAAAACATCACCACTATTTTCATCAAAAATCCAAAACACAGCATTGTGTGAGCCTCTACGAAGAAAATTAACTCTGTCCCAGCCAAAACCATGACAGTTTCCTTTAACATAGAGATTGCATTTGAAATACTTTAATGGGGTGTTTTGGATATATTTTTGGAGGTTTGCGTCTATAATTCTGGAGGGGACAACAACTTTTTAAAAATAACAGGGGAAAAAGTGACAAGATGAACTCTTGTGTTTTCTACTGAGAGTTGCAAGGTCAATGCTGACTTAATTGAGGTCTGGGGAGCAGAGCTTTACCCAGAGGTATAAAATAGAAAGATGCTACAAGGAGATTTATTCTCATGAAAATTTCAATTCAATCAATATGAAAGCTACACATTTGGATCAAAAATGGCAGGGAATCCTCAAGGACTCTTCTTACAAAGAGCTCATATAATCTTAAAACAGCCTTTGATAGCCTGAGAGAGATCATTTTGTGGCTTTGAAAATGTTGAAACATCTGAAAAAAAATCAATGTTGCTGGGATCTTTACTTTAAAATTAACGTCAGGCAGTGACATTTCTAACTACTTTGAGTGCTTCCATGCTAATTTCTTTCTTCACCAATAAGGCTCTACCTAGGAATGCTACGAGTTCTCTAATTCCTAATGAGGATGCTTGAAGAAACACAAGGCAAAGTTGGAGGACTACCATAGCACAAGTCAAAATATTACCTCGATTAAGAGTTTGTGCTAGAAAAAAAACACAGTATGTTTAGTGTGTCTGTTTCTCTGTGCATCTGTCTGTCTCTCATTTGTTTTTGTCTTGCACTATATATTTTAACTAAGGTCCTGACTGATTTTTGTAATTTAAAGGTGAAGTAAAAAAACAATTAAACATTAGTTAGGTACCCTATTACAGATTACAGCTGCTGTATTCAAATATTTCCATCTATCCCATCACCTCAGTTGGATGTGTTCTCATACAAACTTACACCAACACCAAAGCTGCTTCCCCCAAAACCCCTTTTAGACCAAATTATACAAGTCTGAATCAAAGCAGACCTTATATTAGTATTTGAGCTGGTCATCTGAATATTGGGAATTTTATTTGAATTTGACTTGCAGGTTTTTGAATCAGCTTACAGTAAGTGTAAATATATACATACTGTATGTAATATTTTATTACTTTATTACATGCACTGTATATATTTAATTTATACTTTCTATTCTACTCATTTAGAGTAGAATACTACTCATCTACTTCTTCATTTTTAAACATTAAGAAGTGAAAAAAGACCTTGAAAATAACAGGATTCTGTTTTAAATGATCTAAGCCTTGTTTCACATTTCAATTTATTTACTAAAACATTTTTACTTTGCTTTATTTTCATCAGAGTTTATTTTAGAATGCAGCAGCACTGATGATCTCTTTGAAGGGATATGTGCTCAAAATCTATGACTCAAAACCCAAACCATTTAAAATTAAATAACTGTCAGGGGGCATGTGTAATAAAATGAACATTAAAAACAAATCTAAGCTGATTCTAAGCTTATTTATGCATTTTCTTCCCTTGTGTGGAATAATTGGATATGCAATTTACTTTGGATTTATATTTAGATTTAATCTACATCTGAAAATAAAAAAAAGGTATCTCAATGGATTTCTGGGGTAACTAGAAAATCAGACGAAATTAAACCACTCTTTGGTCTTTCTTATCAGACTTGTCTACCCTTTTGCATATCTATGCACACACAGACACAGTTATGTAAGTGCCCTCCAGCTGGTCATCCACTTTGCTTTCTTCCCTCATGATGATACTGTCATCTCAGCGTTCCCTCAAAATGAGGCTGTTGCATCTTCCCTACTGGGAAGCAATGTTGTCATAGGAAAAAGCTGCATCGCTGTTGGCCAGTTCACCATTACCAAAGACAAAATCTAAAGTTTTTTTAAACAGAATGTATTCTACCTGAAAAGGTATCTCAGAAGTGGTAAACAACTTACATAGCATAGGATTGTTTCCAGATACTGAAATATAGATAATTAGATAATAAAGAAGAAAACCAAAACAAAACAAATAACCCTTTGGAATTAAACTTTGGTCAAGGCTTAAAAGTCACTAACCATTAGAGATAAAAAGTACTACTGAATGATAGTATGACAAGACAGATTGCGTGCAGTTTTAATTCAACTGCTTGAATAAAATCTGTTAACACTGTCACTGTGACAGGATACATAAAAGCTCATGACTTGACTATGAGAGATAATGTGACTACAACCTGAAATGCCAATTAAAAGGGGAAAAAAGTGTTTACTTGTAATGGCATGGAAGGCAGCTCCCAAAAAAGTATCAACAGATTTAAAATGTGACTAGCAGTAAGTGACCCACCTTTATTTTAACTATTAGCTGAACATTTTCACAGCCTGAGAGGCTGAGCGTGAACTTTCATGCAACCAGAACAGAGTGCAGCTCACACACTTCCTAAAAGGCAGTTGTATAAAAAGATAAATAATGACCACAGTAAAAACCACCACAGAAAGCCTCTCCCTCCCCCAGCACAGAAATGAATGTTGTACTGCACTGTAATCTTTACATGAGACCAATTTTTCCTACTAATCAGTCAGATCTGGGCCTTCCTCATCCTTTCTCTTGTCCTTTCAGATTTATCAATTTAGTAACCTGAAAGATTTATGAATCAAGTGGTTTATTCAGTCAATGCCAATCTCAAATAGGCTTCTTGTAGGGACTGAGACCAGTAAGTGTCATGTGAAGAAACTGCATCCATTCTGGAGAAGCAACAGAAATAAATGAGGTTCAGAAAAATTAATCTCCTACCTATGCTTCTCTGTAGACATGAAGTCATGCACAGTCTGTGTCAGCCATAAAGCCAGGCCAAATTGGAACAATTTGATGTCTGGGCCTCTCATTTTGGGGAATATTCACCTGAACATTAAAATGGGGCAGTGGGGTGATAAGAGGTATAAGAAGGGAAGACTGAGGCAGACACCCATTTTAATGACTTCTGAGAGTTAACCAGGAGTCATAACATCATATATACAATTTCAACAGCCATATTAAGAGTAAAGTATTCATTGTCCACTAAAGAACTGGTTAAGATTTAAACTTTTGTAACTGAAGTCTAACGCTGGAGCTGAAACTGCCCAAGATCTCACATTTTTGATTCTGGATGAGATAGATAGCAAAAGTTTAGAGGAATATTCTCCTACCTACTAATATCATTTTAAGTTTCTTATATGGGACAAAGACCCTCAGAACACGTCTGATGTTAGATTGCCTCTGGCGGCTCTGCCAGTCTGCACCTCCTTATTCGCTCTCAGAATTGCGTCCTTCATGTCAGCGGTGCAGGGGAGAGAAGGGTAGATGCCACCAGCCATCCAAGTGCGCCTCCTGTCCTGGTCCTGCACCAGTAGAATAAGCTAAAGCACTTTTATTTATAGCGGTCTAGGCACAAAAGAACTGAGAATTGGTGATTGGTGCTCTCTCTCTCACACACATCCATCTCTTTTGTGCCCAAGCTCTGCTAAATGGAGTGGAGAAACGTCTCTTCCTGACCTGTCACATATCTTTTCAGTCTGCAAAGATCCAAGTTTTTTTTTTTTTTTTGCATTTAACAGTATGTGAAATTACACAGGAGCTACTGTAGGAGAACATTAAACCCAGAGAAAAATTGGAAGTGAAATGTAGAAATAGGGAGCAGGTCATCCTCTTGATCCTTAATCTCTAATTGAACCTTACTCCTACCCCTAAAAATAATGTTAAGTCATGTAGAATATTATAGAAATGTCACATAATAAAAAATAAAATCCCTTTAAGAATTTAAATGGCAAGAGCCTTGAGCAGTTGACAATAGGTTTCTCTTAGAGAAACAACTCATGTAGACAGAGGAGTCAGGATTGCTGGAGCTAGCTGTCATGCAGCTCTGTGAACTCTCTACATTTCTGTTAGCTGAGGGTATTGGCCCGTGCTGACCTTCTGTACTCTGCTTGAGGCAATCACATCAAACTCCCTTTCTGATGAGCCAATGTGAATGGCACTCTGCTAATGACTCTCTCTGCCATATTTCAAGATTCATGACAGTTCCATCCAAAGGAGTTATGGACTCCATATCTTTGCCTGCAATTAATGAAATCCTTCCAGTTCAAAGACCCTTAACTTTAATGCTAATTCAAAGGATATCAAAGTAATTGATAGTCTGCATGAATAAATCTGTGTGCTTTAAAATACTTAGCCTTCAAAAAAACCCATCAATTTATAATCATTGTGCCTTAACATGGTGAAATCACTAATCAGAAGAAATTCCTGAGTTTTACACATGTGGATGGTTAAACTACACTAGGTAAAAGAGTTAATTTCCTTATCGGCTGATTTCATAGAGGAAACTCAAACAACAAGTAACTACATCCTGCCTCTTCTACACAGGAGCTCTTAGCTTGACTGGTGCTCAGAAAATTTCAGCTCAACGAGAGTTGTATAGCTTGCATTTCCAGTGCTACTCCTGATGAAAAAAATCCAAGCTAATTAACATGTAACAGCCAACATTAACAACATATGCTGGGACTTAAATGAATTCCTAATTTTTAAAATGTTCTCAAGGATGCTGTATTATTGATTAAAAATTAACATTTTCTCTTGCTCTGGAGCAATTAGTGAAAATGTAAGTTAATGAATATTTATAAGGCTAAGGTAAAAACTTGATCATACCCTGAGACACCAACTGTTTGTGCTTAATAGCAGCCAGCAAACTGCTGGCAAGGAGATCTTTATGTTTTCAGGGCAGAAGTTTGTTCACTGCAGTCTGGATTACAGGTAGAACTGATAATGTAAGAAAAAGGCACTTTCCCTCACAAAAGCCAAAAGGCAGCAGCAGTAGCACCAACTAAAGCACTAAGAGTGAAGTCAAGCTAAATGCTAGTGCATATTCCCATGTGTTTGTCATCAGAAGAGAAAGGTCAAACTGTCAAGTTAGCTAACACCTCCAATAAAATCAACAGCAATGCTAGTTACAGCTTTGCACTGTTTCTGTTCAGAAAAACAGTATGCGCATGCTGCATTGCATTCATTTCCTAGGACTCCTTTGATGGAGGCCAAGGCTAGACATTTTTACTGTGCTGGCAAAGGTAAGATTTGTCCTTCAATCTTAATAACAGCAGCTTATTTTTATGAGTTGTTCAGCTACCTACGTACTTCACACTCATCACAATTATAGCTATTAGCACTTCTTCTTAATATCAGCCTTCTCTACAAGACATAATCCTTCCGCAGCCCAATCTGGATTGGCAACAAAATCTTTTCATTTCGCATTTTCTATTTTGCACCCAGGGAATGGAAATGGCACAAAGGCCCTTTCACCCATAGGTTCTTCAATTTCAAAACCATTGGCAGAGTAAAGACTTTATCCATAATTCAGTTCTTTTAAATTATCCCATCAGAACCTAATAAACATCGACACAGAAGGGCTAGGAGTCTCCAGCTCTGTGATGCTAGACCTGTGCAGACAGCTCCAGCTTCAGAGTGCAACATATTTACTTATATCCCACTGAAGTTAGTAAATTTCAGGCATCTTCTTCAAGTACTCTGTCAAACAGTGATGCATGCTTACCTGCAAGTGCCTTGCTGTATTGAGACCAGGAGGTGTTTTCTTGTTTTTGACTCTCTTAACCCTTCAGATTTCACATGTTCTAAAAACTTCTTTATATCTATTAACTAGAATTGCCATACCTGAGGTGATAATAATATGAAGGTGGAAAATCTTAAAGCCATATGTATTTCAGATGTGTTCAACACTCAGAAACGAGTTACATTAATTATTGGAAAAACACTCTGAAGTAGTTGCTAAAGCTAGAGATGCTAACTTCTGTGAACTACAACACAAGAAAATACAGAGGAACAGCTGCCACCAGGGCTTTTCCTCAAGATTGAGATCAACACATCATTGGTGTGTAGCCAATGGTCCTTGGAAACATAGAGATATATTAGATGGTCACGAGGCATGAAAAAATCTGCCTGTAAAACACACCATATCCCTTCAAAACATAAATCCTTAGGAACCGCTCATCTCCAGCCTATATGGAAACTTTGGTGCACAGGCAGACAGGTGAGTATTAGATTTCTTGCTTGTTTATTTTTCTGTACCAGATAGCTATTCAAACTCTTCTTGAAAGTTGCCGTCTGTCCTTCGACACGTAACTGGGCCTTCTTGTGTCATGCCGAGAGCTCGAGGTATTAAGTTCTTTGTCAGAAAGATGCTTTTCTTTCTGAAGATGAGACTTAACTTCATACAATTGCAGAATCATAGAATGGTTTGGCTTGGAAGGGTCCTTTAAAGATCATCTAGTCCAACCCTGCTGCCGTCAGCAAGGATACGTTCCAGTACACCAGGTTGCTCAAAGCCCCATCCAACCTGGCCTTGAACACTTCCAGGGATGGGACATCCACAGTTTCTCTGGGCGGCCTATACCAGTGCCTCACCATCCTCATAGTATTTTCTTCCTTATGTCAAATCCAAATCTACCCTCTTTCAGTTTAAAGCCATTACCCCTTTGTCCTTACCCCTTTTAACATGTCCTTGTAAAAAGTCTCTCTGCATTTTCCTTATATGCTTCAGTAAGTATTGGAAGGCCACTATAAGGTCTCCCT
>VXAL01008012.1:35760-54723 GCA_013399475.1 Chauna torquata
TCCTTTCCTTTCCTTTCCTTTCCTTTCCTTTCCTTTCCTTTCCTTTCCTTTCCTTTCCTTTCCTTTCCTTTCCTTTTTTCATTTCTTTACGTTTCTTTTCATTTTTTTTCTCCCCCCCTCCCCTCCCCCCTACAATTTTGGAGGTAAAATGAGAATGTCTATCAAACTAAGTCAATTATAAAGTGCCTACATAACCTCTGGGGTGTTACAACTGGTTCCACAGCACTTCTGCTAAATCCACACTGTTTGTCACACGCTGCTCATTCCTGAAATACTTCAACCAAACAGCTCCTCAGGAAGAAGGGGTCCTAGGCAGCAGATTTAATCCAGCCCCAGAATGTTCTGAATTCTTCTTTTGGGATCATAAATAAAGTTGATGCTGTGAACCGAAAAGTCGTTAACATATAATTTTTCTCAGAGATGCATTGTGAACCGACTCAGCTGTTGCAGCCACAAAACAATAAAACATTCTGATGTAACCTACCCTACTTTCAGCATCATGTTTCATATCCCCCCATAGAATATCTCACTTAAATCTAAGATGTTTGTGGATTTTCTTCCTTCACTACATGTGAGAAACATCCTTTTCCCCTAGTCCCAACCTCAGATCAGTTTAAAACCTGCAACAGAAACCACAGACCTCACTTTAATGAGGAAACCTAGTCCAATTCCTATTTAGACATAGTGCACTGGCTATATTCCCATCTTGTTAACCACCCTATTCATCTATATCCATCAGTCTCAATGGATGAAACAAGTACTGACACTAATAACTTTGCTTCCAGTGTCTGAATGCTGCTGAATGGAAGGAGAGTAAAGGCAGCTGAACTTCTCTACACAGAATGTCGGTTTTCTCCTGTCTTCCTCCCCTGAAATTTTTTTACAGAGTTTTAAATAGAAAGATTATGCTGCTGCTGCACTGATGTTATTTAATATTAGGCATTATTATCATCTGTGTTCTTAGAAGTTTTCTGGCACCCATTACTATAAAACTTGACGTTGCACAGGCTTCTTGAAATCACCAAAAGAGGCTGCTCTGCCCTGCAAGCTAGCATAGTTCTGAAACATCATCTAAAAGTCTTGCCTACATGGCTTCTTATGCAGTTTGTAAAAAGACTAACTGCTATTTTAATATATTGTGAAGAGCTGAAAGACTGAGTTCCCACCTTGATGTACCCTCGGTCACATCATTAACACTTCTTTGTTTCTTTTAACACTGGCAGTATCAAATCTAACTACTTCCAGCTCCAAAATATTCATTATATCCTATATACAACATAGTATATCTATTATATATGTAATAGTGTATCCTACATACACTTGCATGCATCCTAAAAATATTGGCAAATCCCTGTCCTTGGTTGTCTCACATTTATCATGTCTACTGTTATAACCTTACAAGGCTCAAATGCTGCCAACATTATAAAAGCAATTACTATTTTTCAGTTAGAGATCAACCACTAACAAAGTCTGTCTGCATTCCAAAACCAGCTAAGTGAGGCCTTATTAAACAAGGAACATAACGTTGGGCAAAAAAATTATGTATGCTAATAAAATATGGGCATTAGACTATCTCATATAGCAGCATTCGGGCATTATCTGCCTCCCTCTGCAAATTACAAGATTTTCTCTTTGCCAAAAGCAGAAGTGCACAGTTTAATATGATAATATAGGACCTGTTGTGAGGTAACACACACACAAAATTGCAACCAGGTCATAAATGTTAAAATGCAAAAGGAAGGAAATGCCTGTTATTCATCTTCCAGGCAGTATTCAGACATTCATGAAATTGAAAGTTAATGTACCAGGGACTTTCATTATCTGACCCATTCTATCCTATCCATTAGAATCCCATACTACAGGAGACAGAGGACCAATATGTCACTAATACAAGACGGAAAAGGTCACAAAAACTAAGCATCAATAAGACATTACTTCTCTATTAAATTTCACAACACTCAGCAGAAAACACACTTGCTGAAACCAGAATATTTTATTATGTAATGCAGCTAAACTGAGAGAAATATCTGTTTACCATGGTAAGGGCATAATGATTAGTTGTCGAGTGAAAATAATGACTTTTTTTCTCCCTTTCCTTATTAAAGACATTTTGGTTGTTTAAAAACAAAAAAAAACAAACAAAAACATTGCATGGTTTGTTTTTCTTTTTAAGGATATTTCTTACAATAGAAATACGTTGCTCCTTTAACTATAGCAAAAGTTCCCTTTTACACAACTGAAAATAGAATATTATACAATATTTAGTGTTATGTTGTGAAGTAAAAACAAATTTGATTTCCATTTCCTCTGGTGGAATATTTCATTTATTTAGAATAGCTTTCAGTAAGAACAATATCACTACTTCTGCAGCATCACTTTAATGTAGAAAGATAATGTACTGACTCCCCTGAGCTTTCACTGCCCCATTTCTCCCCCACCACTGTTGCTCAAGCCCCTGCACACACATTGCTTAAACTGCACAGCTGAGAAAAATGCACAGCAGAAACTGCGATGTGTGGTTAAGTTATTATGAACCTTCTTATAAAAATATTCAAACTTAACTGTTTGCTTTTAAAGAAAATATGTGAACATTCAGCATATTTAAGTGCCGGAACTACCTTTTGTGAGACAAAGCTTGCTGTCAAAGATCTTGAGACTCACCCAGACAACAACATTTTTCCTCATGCTGCCCTATCCAGTAATGGACAAAGAGTAGAACTGCTCACAGTAGACCACTCATCCACATAAATGACAAGCAGGCAGTGAGGTGGTTATGTGCTGGTAGATGTTGAACCACAGGATTTCCTTCACCACTTCATGACTTTTGGGGTATGCCACAGGAACAAATGGTTACAGCTGGCCAAGTTCTCTCTTGATACATTGGTTTGGTGGTGCTATGATTTTAGAGTATCACCAATAAACACCTAGAGACTGGGATAAAACCATTTAAATGTAAATAAATACATCCAATTTCTTTCTCTATTAAAATTATTTGCAAAGGTATAAAAGCAGCATGCAGACTGACTAGAGTACTTAGGGTGATATAAGAAGACAGAAAAATGGAAATATGATAAAATTAAGAAAAGGAGATCACAGATAGGAAAATTTCATTTCCTAACAGTAGACTGGACAAAGTGATACAAAATGTACTACAGCATGTGAGACTTACAGAGCAACCTTATCTGGCTGGCTAAAAGACACAACAAACAGATCACTGCAGTCTCCCTGTCCGACCCCCTACCCTTTTCTGTCATGATGGTTTGAATTTCAGGTTAATGGTGCAAACTCAAAAGCGGCTGAAGAACAGTCTGACATGACTTCAAGTCAGCTGGAGCCCTGGGATACAACTGTCACCCTCTATCTTTTGAGCATCCCTGAAGACACCAAATATTTGCGATCTTTAATTGGAGATTTGCAGTCTCTAAGACTTTTTCTTAGAAAACAGGAAGAATTACTAGAATAATTGCAACTAAAGAAATTCAGAACTGCAAAGTGACTAAGAGAAAATAAAAGGGCTTGAAGACAAACTATTGCTTTGCCTTGTGCCCAGTAGCTCTCAGTGTCTAGGTTTAAACACATTGCTCATCATTGTATCAGAGGGCATGGGAACGTCCCTCTTTTCACCCACTCAGGAACTGGGCTTCCCAATGCCCATCAGCTTCCAGCTTTCCCAGGGTCTCCCAGACTGTGCCGCAGCTGAAGGCTCCTGCTGGCTGAGCTGTTCTGCTCTGCTCTGCCCTGCCACCAGTGACAGAAGGGGCTCAGTGGCTCTTGTGAAAGAGTGACCTTCTCCAGTGCCCTCTCCAGAAGGCTAAACCTGAGGAATGCCGACCAGGTCAAAGTGAGATCCACCAGCTCTCTCTACTGTCTTTCCTCAATGATTTAAAATTCAATATTTAACCAATAAATATGAACAAGCATGAAAAGAGTTCTACTGCCTATCAAGGAACGCTAAATCCAAATACAATATAGACGCATGAGGCGCATTTAAGGCACCTGTATTTATTTACAATGAACCGCACAGTTTAAGAAGCAGACAGAAGGGCATATCTGGGTAATTTTTACTCTTGTTTTGGTAGACACTTTGCAGTAGACCGACACAATTTTTATTTTCAAAGTTGTCTTTGCTTTTTAACTGTGCCTGAAAGACTGAATCAATAGTAACACAGACAAGGTTAGTAGTTACTGGCTAACCTCTGTCCAAGCTAGCAGGTCCCTGAGGCACAACAAACTTAAGCAAAATCAAAGTTAATAATGTTGAAAAAAATACATAAATCCCTGAATCCCTGCTACTTGACATTGCCTCTTATACAATCTGCTCAACATGCTTGAGATTATAGAGAAGATAACCCAACAGTACTTTCCCATCCTAATCCTTTTTTTTTTTTTTGACAACAGTATTATAAAACTGAAAGCCAGAAACACAGACAGAAATTATAACTGATTTTTTTTAAAATTATCTTGTTAAAAGACAAGAAAAATTTGTATATATGTTTGTTCATTTATTTATTTCTGTTATTGGATATCCATGAATTAAAATCCCTGGATGAAATGGTAGTTCCATCTCTGTGCCCACTATGTTTCAATAAGGGCCAGACTGAACTGGAGCATTAGATGGTGGGACTGCTTCTCCTCTAAGAACAAGTCTGAAGTTTTCAGCTCTCCTTTGAAATAAGGTGGTCATTCACATGACATCTTCTGCCTGCAGGTGTGCTATTGTGGAGTGACCCCAACACATAAAGACAGAATTGCAAAAAGACATTGAATTGCAATCTGCAAATACTAAGTTTGGTAATATGATTCCTTACTAATTTATTCAGCCTCTGACTGTGACCAAACTTAGAAAACCAAAAGACCATTTTCAAACACTGCAATGCTGAAAGAACTGCTTCTTTCTTAGTAGATTTCAGGTAACTCAACCCATACATTTTTAGATAAAGAGATCAGTATTACGGCACTAGGCGTGAGAACTTGGAATCTTTATTTTCCAAAATAAAATAACAGCTAAAATAACTCAGCCAGCTACTCTTCAATAACAGGACAAGCCATATCGTTGTTTTACTGGAAAGAAAATACATGACAAGTAAAGCTTTGTTTTAGACTTAATTAGTCTGTATCCCCAAAAAA
The DNA here is from genome assembly GCA_013399475.1 of Chauna torquata. Lineage (NCBI taxonomy): Eukaryota > Metazoa > Chordata > Aves > Anseriformes > Anhimidae > Chauna > Chauna torquata. The sequence goes on from VXAL01008012.1 coordinate 40,888, forward strand.
TAGTTAAACACCACAACAAAACCCTCTTAAAATAACCTGTTACTACACACCATGCAAAACACAGCCCTGTACAATATTACAGCTTGAACAGGCAATGGAAAACATTCAATAATGTCTCTCAAGATACCTATTTATTTGACATACTCCCTTATATTACTGTCACTATTTACCACTATTTGCTTTAATTAGATCCTCCTGCCAAAATTCATTATTGAAAAATCTGGTACAATGAAGAATAATAAAGTCTGCTCATTCCTATGTTTTTAAGCTATTGTGCTCCTATAGAACAACAATGGTGTTTCCTACCTTGGCTGCTACTTAGTGCAAAAACAGTCATGGTTCTTTGAACATTTTGTCAGTCATAACTGAGTTCACATGATCTACTGCCAGAGCTTCATTTAACATAGCTATGCAGGGTATCCAAATTGGAATAGAGTACTGTATTACTGAACCCTGTATTTCTTATTATGAGTGGTGCTGAAATTGCTGTTTAGGTAGGATGAGAGAGAACACCCCCAACAATCCCCCCTCAAATAATATCACTGCAAGAAATGTTTATAAATTAGTAAAATGATAAATCCTCTGCTTATAAACCTAGTCTGTCCTAGGTAACAAGCGACTGAAACTTGCTACTCCACTTGTTCAGAAACCTCCAAGAAGCTGAGTTGGCAGTCTTGGATAACTGCATAAGAAACTGTCCAAATGACAAAATACCTTAAAATTTTGGCTCTCTAAAGAAAGATTCAGCAAAATAAACTAACCTTAGCATGATTACAAATCATGTTGATTAAAAAGGTAAGCAACACCTAAAGTCTTTGGTCTGAAAGCTCTCCTGAATCAGGTCCGTAGGTAACTTTTTAGTCCTGCACTGAAGATTAAGATTTACCAGGGGAATGGCACTTCTGTCTTGTCACCATAAAAATACTGCCACCATGGAAATATTGAAGGGCTTAGGATTAGTTTTGCCAAGATACTGGGTATGTATAACTATACCCATATTCACCCCAACTAGCTATCTCTTGTTGAATATGCACAAACAATAGTCATCACTCTCTTATTTCACATAACTGAGAACTAGAAATGAAAGGATAGTCATAATAAAGTACATTGACAGAAAAGTCTATCATCATTCCATGATGATATCTATCATTCCATCAATCATCCAATCATCCATCATTATCATCCAATCTATCACTCTTCCATGTCAGCCTAGCTGATATCCCAATTTTCATTTTATTCTTTTCTTATTTAGACACAAATGTATGAGTGTGCATCCCTCTCTTCTTCAGGAATATCATCTTCAGGCAAATATTATCTAATCCCTGTCCTTTTGGGGGGAGGAAGGAAGAGAAAAATTCTCCATCTTGTAGGAAATCTAACTGATTGTGAAGCTGATGGAAGTTCTTAGGAGTTCACTGCAGTATACAAAATCATATAATGGAAATTTCTACTTTAATTATGCAGTAAATACGGGTGCCACAAGAGAAGGTTCATTCATTACTGGGATATTAGTTGCGTTACCCTCCCTGTCAATAATATCGAGGGTGACATTGTGTGAGCTTTCCCACCAAAATGCCACAAGCTTTAAATGGAAATTTTATTAAAAAGATTCTTTTCTCCTTTCAACTAGACCCTTATTCCAAATTAAATCCTGTAGGAAAGGTCAGGATGCCATGGTGCAGGCTGCAGCCCAAAGCACTTGTGGGACCCTCTCTACATTCTCCCTTTTCCCTAGGTACAGGACTGCCTCCCCGATGATACAGCAATAATGACAGCTCTCTTCTGGCCCTTCACTGGGTAAGGAAAGCCTGCTTCTGGCTAAGTAAAAACGGGAGGAACATGGCTCATCACCAGGCTCTCTCTCCCTTCATTTTATGAAAACTGCTCTGCTCCTAGGACGTAAGGGGAGCACAGAGGCTGTGCAATCTCAAGGGAGGATTCCCAAACTGCAGATTTCATTCCACACCCCTTATTTAATTCTAGCATTGTCTCTCCTAACACAATGGGAAATATACATTTACACATATCATCAAGACTTCTTTTTCCTGCAAGTCATGAAGAAAAATTGCCTTGCTGTCCTTTCACCTGATCTCTGCCTTCAATCAGTGGACTGCACACCAAACAGAACGAACAGGGGTAGGAACAGAGAACCAAGGTACAAAAAAAAGCAAGATTCTACTAGAGACAGAAGGAAAAGAAGAAAGAAGAAGTGAGAAAGCAGCCATATTTTCACTGTCTACAAGATGAGAACCAGGCTTATACTAATCTTTGTGCCTCATCCTTCTTCCTGGGCATGGAAGTTCCTAAACTGCTAAAAAAGAGGGGGCAGCAGGCTTAAGTAAAGAGAAAGAAATGGTGCCCTGAAGGCCTGCTATTTATCCAGGGTACAGTTTCTTGTAACAGCAGAGAAGACCAGAGGAAGGAGCGAAGGCCAGCATTAATTTGATTTTGCCAAGATACTAGAGTTAACTGACTTCATTTGGCTGGGCACAATTCAATTGAGAAAGGGTTAAACTGGTTATTTTGAACAAAGAAATGATTTATTTCACATAAGTAAAGATATGTGGATGGAAATTAACCAAAGAAATGCAGGAAAGGGACCAGGTAGCAGCATAGAGCATTTCTCATCCCATTTCAGGTAAACTGGCTTAATACGTCAACTCTTGGGGTCTGGGAGATTTGACCCTGGGAAGAATCCTTAGCAAACAACATCTATAAATATTTTGCTTGTTTAAAGTCTTGGCAATACACATTTCTAAATAATCCAGATAAGTAAACAAATTTTCCAATTTTAAGACAGTCTGAAACTGAGCATCAAATGGTACACATAAGATAGTACACAATCAAAAGATTGTGTGCGCAGCCACCTAACTTATGCATGGCAGTGAATGGTTGTTAAAAAGTACTTGAATAATTTCAGATGCCTCACTGAGACTTTGCTGAAAATAATGGCTTCCATATTTTGTTGAATTGCTTATTTTTCCAAGTAGAAAATTTAATACCAGATAGTAATGTGTGCATGAATTTTTCACATGTAGTGCTTTAAATTGTATGGCACCTATGTTATTAAGCAGAAGAAAGTAATGCTCTCTTGAATGAAATACTCCAAATGCCAACAGGTCTTGGATGGAAATATTTTCTTCTCTCCTCTTTGTGCTTCTAATGACAAAAAAAAAAAAAAAAAAATTAGCATCAATCACACACTTGCAAACAGCTCCGAGTATTTTAATTGAGCAGACTGATAGGACTCATCTCAAGCAGATCTAGCGATCAAGATCCTGCAGTCTTCTCAGCGAGTAGAAGGGATGCTGGCACCTAACTCCATGGTGGCAGTAGCGGTAAGGTGACAGGAAGTAGTAATTCTATTGGGTGTGACTCAGTTTGCTTCTCACTTTCAGAATTTGCATTTTATCCAACTTCTGAGCAAGAACAGATGCTCCTTACCCAAGACGGTATAAATAATAAGCTTCCACAATGCTAATTACAGGCTCTATTTTCAATTTAGGGTTAATGCTGGAAGAAAAGCTAACATCAGTCCTAAACATATCTTCCCTCCCCTTACATTTGATGAGTCTGACCCTTCTGTTCCCAAGCACCAACTCATTTCACCCAAACAAATCAATCTCTATTTGTAGTCTGAGCTAATTTGTCACAAATGCATTCACAAAATGCCTTTGTCCTAATTCTTGTAGCTCATCTCATTTTCTCTTCTACACCTTTCCCTGGCCAAGGAAGATGATCTGATTAAGACTCCAGTTAAAAGTAAGATGGTGTTGGCTGAAGCTGACTTTTGTACCCTTGCCAACAGAAAATGATTGACATTAATAATAACCCATATTGTAGCAAGTCTCAATAGTGATAGCAAAGTAATGGCTGATGCAAAGCCAGCACCAGTATTTTGAAACAAGCAGGGAAACAAAACGGGCCCACATACCTGGCAGCAATAAGAGTCCCTTCACTGATGGATGGGAATAAATATAAAGGCTGATAGCACAGTAATAAAACAATGATGATAACCCAAAATTATTTATTACAAGGCAACAACACTGCTGCCTGCTCAGGCTCAGCTGTAAATGGAAGCCGACATCAATGGATGACTCTCAGCGAGAAAACGTGGCCCATTTTAATTTGGGAAGTGTCATCTCATTTTTTAAGGTGAAAGCCATTATCAGAGGTGACAATGATCTATAGTGAATCAAAAGAAACAATAAAAACCCATACTTAACCCCTCAATCCATTACATTTGCTACAGATAGTAACTTCCTTACAAATACCAAAGTGACATCTTAGGAAGTTGAAAACACCTCTAACATCTTCTCAGAAACCAGAAGTTCTATTTGCTTTATAAAAGAAGGAGCAGAAGTGGTACTGTTATAATATTTTCTTTGAAGATAACACAATCGGCCAATATTATTCAGAGAAAGACTGCTGCTGAAAACCAGCACACCCCATCAGAAATAATGAAAGAGCACAGAATAAAAACCTGGAATAAAGTAAAATTCTGATGAATTGTGTTCAGTAACTCCTGGAGAGTCTAGTCACTAAGGAAAACATTTCTCCTCACCATTATCTGGCTTAATATAACTAAACCTATATTGACGCCTTTAAGACAGATAATGTGCAAAAGAAGTCTTATGGCACATCCCATGTAAGTTCTATGGCCTCCAGTAAATGTTACCATAGAAACGCCTTTGCCACAGGGAAGGTGTACTTTTGCAAAGGACTTGGGGTTAAACATTCAGATTCCCATGGCAACTGTTATGTCCAAAGGCTCAAGTACGTACCATGTGTCGGTGCCTTTTGGAGCAGCATACAGGAGAAAGAAGAAGAAAAAAAGCCACCCAATATTTTCTCCTGTTATAGCTGATAACCATTCAAAGGAGCTATCTGAAGGTGAAATACTTCCCGACAGTATTTTGAGTTAAAAAGTATGTGTAAGCAGGACAACAAAACAGTGGAAATATAAAGGAGAAAAGTAGTATTGATTCAAATGTCAGTGAATAATCTGATACACTCTCGGCGAGTAAGACCTATAGGCTTTTATGGTTTTTAAAGTCAGAAAAGGGTCTCAAAAATCCCCCAGACATGCCTAATACTGAATGACTTATTAGTACAAAAAATCAGAGTCCTTTATGTCCATTGGATTTTATGCTTCCTAAAAGAAGAAATGACTTTAGTTTCCTGTCATGCATTCAACCACCATCACTTGCTGGGAACAGATTCCTCTTGCAGAAGACATTGTTTGACAGAGATCTAGAGTAAGACTATGCTGAAAGAGGGCTACATATTTCTCATACTTCAACAACTGTTCTACAGACTAATCTAGAGCAGCCCTGTGGAAGCCCTAACAAAAAACAAATGTTTATTAAAAGTAGACTGCCACACAGCACTTCTATTTTTCAATGAAGTCCTTCTCTCTTCTACTGACAAAACAGAAGATGCTTTTGAGAATAACATCTCTGGCCACCCTGTCATTATTTTCTTTCTCTCTAAACTACTTCACCCAGAGAATTCTTCTGCAGTCTTTCATATCTCTAAATTTTGTGTTGCAGAATCTTGGGTTTGGGTCAACTAAAATAATCCTTCCTCCTCTGAAATCTAAGAAGTCAAAATGATCTACATCTCATGTTCTGCTAAGCAGGTCTTGCCATGGGACCAATTTCATGCTGATTTTTTTTTTTTCCAGTTAGCTATATGACTAAACCATCTGGAGTATTTTAATAATTATTTAACAAATTGTTCTAGATAATCTCTTGTTAAAAAAACATGCTGAACAGTAAAGAGTATTTCCTTTGCTAGGGTGCATATAGTGCTCAAAGATCCTTTACAGTGGGTCAAGCCACTTGACCCACTTTATCTTGGAATAAAAAATACAAGTGAAGGAAGAAGATGGATTTTTTTTTTTGTCTTTTGTTAGTTAGAACCTTATGTGATCCCTGCTTTTTTCCTTTTCTCTGTTTTGAACCTCTTTAAATATGTATAAATGTTTTAACCATGCTTTAAAAGGAAGTAGAATTCTTATATTATCACCTGTAGAGAGGAGTAAGATGTGTATGTCTCTTTTTTTCTGAAAGTACAGGTAGAAAGAACATTTTGCTCATTTCGAGCAGCAGAAATCAGATGGGCAAGCAACATTTCCAGAACTCAAAATTAGTCCCAGCAGCAGGTGACTCCTGCCCAGCTGGAAAGACAGTGAATGCAGGAGGACTGCAAGAACTCTGCAGAAAGTTTGGGAGGGCAGAGGCACGCTGACTGGGATTGTGAGGATGTGATGTTGTCACTTACTGAGCAACTTCCCTTTTCAAAGTGCCAAGTTAACAGGTGCACTGAAAATATGGAAGCTAAGCAGCAAATTGATACAATCGAAACACTGCTTTTTGCTGAAGAAGCAGCCAAGTTCTTTAAGTGAGCAAGTGTAACCTTTTACAAAGAATTACATGCGCTCAGCAATATTTTATGTGTATAGGCTGAAAGCAGACAGCAGTTAGTAGTACCTACTAAATGTAATTTTTCTTTTCAGTGATAACAATTGCATTAATTTGGTTGTGTCAACCAAAGTTGCAGTCAACTAGTTCACTTATAAAAATCTTAGAACAGAGCCTGACAGAGCCAGACAGGTAGATGCTTTTTTTTTTTTCCTTCCTTAAACTCTAACTCATTGTTTCAGAGGGTAGGAAATCCTGCTTTTGGCCTGAGAACCACAGCATCCAAAGAAGAAATGTGCACATAAGGATTCCAGCTGCATAAATCGTCAATACATACTAACTCTATGGGCCCACTGTAACAGCAAATAGGAAACGTTTTATTATTTATTTATTTATTTATTTTTAATAGACTCTCCCATCTGTAAAAATATCAAGGACTCAGGGAATTATAAGAGTAAAAATGATTAACTACAGTAGTTTCCTGCTAGGATTCTATACTTACTCATGCAGACATAGTTTAAGAATTTGCGTAATTTGAACATACTGGAAAACAGATCCAGAACTGGAAGGAAAATTTAAGAATGCTTTTTCCAATGAAACCCAAAACTTCAGAAAGCTAGCATACAGGTATAATTTACAGTACAGGAACACTAATGTATTCCTCAGCAGAATTTTGAAATCTTGTCCTTTCTGGAGCACAATAAAGGTCAACATCCTTAATGAATGCATAAGGGTTGTGTGTGTGTGTGTGTGGTTTTTGTTTGTTTGTTTGTTTCCTGATTTTGTTTATTTTCTAAGGTTGATTGAGAAGCACAATCTTGCTTATTGTCTGGAAGGTAAATCTCTCGGTTTCTTGCCCTGAAGCCTAAGATGTGAATGTCTACAAATCTGAGAGAAAACTGCTCGAGGATGATGAAATCTGGTAAAACTCTTACAGTAACTGAATAATTACCTTTCTGTGAACTGTCTAGGGACTCTGTTCTTCTCACTCCCATGAATCCAATCGGATCTGGTAAAACTGCTGATCTTTTTTTGTTCAGATGTAAGCACTCGTAATAATTAGATGCCTGTTTTCTGAGATCTTTGAAATGATCTTTAATGAGAACTTGGAAAGTAACCAGCATTTTATCTGGTCACCGTCATGGTAATTGGAGTTCCTTGAGAGTGAATACTTAGAAATTATCAGGAAAAAAAAAGCAATGAGAACTTCTTCTCTGGCATCTGAATTAAAACTGGGAATATTTTTAGAATAACCAAACCTGGGGTAAGAATAAAGGAACCCCTTTGGAAAAATGATGAGAAAGTTGAAAGGTGTCTCCAGCTGAAAGGTTCTGTCACTACACACATATTATCATTATCAACAAGTTTCTTACGCATTTCCTGTCACAATCCAGATAATATGTTGGAGATGGAAAAAAAATAAATGGGACAAATAGGCATTGCCTGGAATCAGTCTACACTGTCATAAAGTTCTTCTTGAACTGGTGACTCAGAGAAACTAACACAGACAGACATGATTTAGGATGATGAAAAATCATGAAACTCCAGGACAGAAACGTTTTTGTTTCCAAACCAGGGAGGCCCAGATTCTAAACACAACCACCTAAAATCCCTTATGGAAAAAAATTAAAAGGTAAACATTTCTGTCAACAGATATTCACAGTTCTATCTCTCACTGCCTCTTCTGTAGAGGTTAACTAGTTGTGAGAACGCATTGCTCTGATGTGAATTTTGAAATTACATTTTCAGTGCTTGGAAACTTAAGAGATCTCTTCAAAGGGAAAAAACATATGCTTGAAGCAATTGCATGCCACCGAATCTAGTCCCCTGCTATACCACACAAGCAATTGTATCACGTAATCCTGTTTATAACTTTATCAAGTGTCATCTTAAATCTGGTTACATTTCCGATTCCAAATGGAAAGCTGTTGCAGTTGTCTCAGTACCTGCAGAAATTTTCTAAGCAAGAGGTATGCGTAGCTGGCTGACATCTATTTGTTCTTGAACAAACATGTCCTTTTCCTGATATCCTGCAATAAACCTAGGAATCCTTATTTGCAGTGACTTCAACATCAATCTTATCCTTCTTGATGACAGACACATCCACGGCATTGTGGAAGAAACCCCGTCAACATTTTAAGTAGTTGATACTACTCATTACAAGGGCTAGAAATACCTTATCACAGGCCTCTTGCTATCGTGTTTTGCACAGCTAAATCTCATCAGGATTTCATAAACATCCTATGAAGGCCTAATGCATTTAAGTCTTTTTATTCTGATGAAAACTCAGAACATAGCAGAAATTATTATTTGCTTCTGATGCACGGCTTTGTCTTTTGTACAGTTAAAATCCATCTCTTTTTATTCTTTCAGATCTTAATATTACCCTGATCATCCTACTTGCTATTCAGCTCCTCCTCTGCATTGAGATTGACCCCATCTCTGCTTTATCAGCAAATTCATTCGTGAGTCAAGGTCATTAAGGAGAATATTAAATAAGATCGTTCACTTGATGAACTCCTCTAATATCCTTTTTCCCTGAAATACTTCCACTTTCAAGAAAACCCATCATCTTGGGTAGATAAGGAGCATACATGTAATAGACAAAGGGTCAGGAACAAACTTGATTGCTTGGAGCCTCTTCCTGAAGCAGCAATAGACTGAAACCTGCTAGTATTATCAAAACTATTGCATATTAATATTCCTGTCATAGTGCTGGTGCCAGACCTGGTACCAGACACATGGTCCAGCTCTCGCCAAGCCACTACCTTTTGTTAAGCCAAACTCATCCTGGCCTGGCCCAAGTGTGGGGACAATGCCACAAGCGCAGCTTGTGCATGCCAGCAGAGCAGCAAAAGGGACTTTTACGAGCAAAATGCCAAATGCAGGGTCAGGGACTGCTCGAGGGATCTGGAAGGAAGCTGGGGAACACTGATGAGGGGGAGAGAGGCCTCAGAAGCTGCAGCAAAAGAGCTGATGATGTCAGGCATAATCTCCAAGAGAAATGACCTCATTTCCAAAGTAAAACCCAGACTGTCTGGAAGACAGATGGTTAGTGAGGAAAGAGAGAGAACCTCAGACTCTTAAACTGTAACCTAAATAGCTTTTTACTACCATATATTTTGCAGTATCATGACTCTTACTTTTTAGTATCAATATTGTGAAAGATTCAAATGGTATTATGCATCCTAGTACAACAATGTTCTGCAATCCTTACAGCTTTGCTGAAGTGGCTTTATAGTTGTGCAACAAAATATTGCCCTCTTGCCCTTTAGTGCTGACAGGTTCACAACCACTGAGACAGTCCACTGGAGCTGGCAGGCCAATGGGGTGAGAAATTGGACACCCTCAGCAACACTGCTGAGATAAAAGCCATTGCTAGGCTTAGTAAGATTGCAGGCTAAGTCAATCTGGCACAAATAAAAAGAAATGGGAAATAAAAACAACACCAACAAAGCTTAATTGAACTTCTTTGTGCATTTTCCAGTTATTTTTGTGCCTGTTGGCCTATGCAGACTGGCAGGACGGGTAAAGGCAGTAAGGGCAGGTGTGGAGAAGAGATGGTGCCTAAGTGGATGGGAGGCCAAACGGTGGGCATGCAGGGACACCAGCTTGCTCACTGACTGTGCTAGAGCTTCTGGACTGAGGTCGAACCACAAGGTAGCAAGCGCAGGAGGGAAATGAGAAAGCAGATGTAAAATGGAGAATGGGAATAGATTGATTGCATCTGAGTGACCTTGGTTCAAACACACTGCATCATGATATATGGAAGTACAAACTCCCTTTTGAGGCATGCTGGTCTATTTTACAAGGATTTATTGTCAAAAATTGTGTTTTTCACAACTAGGTTGCAACTAGGTTGTAGGAGTTCACACAGAAACTTGAATCAGGCAACTAAATTCGTGCATCTCTGTTGCTATTCTGCTGAAGCACAGAAGCCCTCAGCTGGCATTTAGCTGCCATACAGATATACCCCAAACAGCCAGCTTGGCAGTTCACTTACGGAAAGCTAATTTACAGAACAGCCTGATGGTAAGCTTTTCCTCTGTAGGTATGACTCAGTGTTTTGGGTCAGTCTGAAGAATTTACAGTTTTGAGTTAAAGTTAAGCTGTATAGAATAGTTATAAATTGAGTTTTAAAAGCCACTAGAAGTACCTTTAAGAAAGATATCCATAAAATCCAGTTAAACACAGTTTAATATACTTGAAGATAGAGGCTAATAGTGTAATGGAAAAAAAGCTGTGCAGTCAATAGCCAAATGAATCAAGAATTAACCTGGGATTCTCAAAGAACCTTGAAGAATTAGGTGAGTCTCTTAAAATCCCTTTCTTAGAAAAATAAGACCTTCTATACCTTTAAAGAAAAGTCAGTTGCCAATCAATCTCCAAGAGTCGATGTTGCACGCAAAGACAAGATCTCATAATTCAAGGTCAGAGTTCTAACTAGCTGGAATGTCTTTTATTAGCTATTTTCCTTGGATATTTCCCAATGTGAGAAAGTAATAACTGTAGACTAGAAATGATCAAAGTGTGATCTGCAAGGAGTTTCTGACGAGAGCATCAAGAACTTTATCACTGATACAGTACTTGATTATAAAATCCTCATGCAAGGGTACTTTAGATTTAAGGACACTCAGTGATTAAGGATTATACCAAAAGTCTGCAAAATCAAGTTATAAAGATATTCAACTTTTCTCAGTAATTTCAGTATTTTAAAAAAATGTTATACTGATGCCCCTTTATTTAGGCCTTCATCAGTTACATATTAGTACTATAAAATAGACAAAACTGAAAAAAGTTCTCTTTTTCATTTCCACTGTAGTCTTTCACAAGTTTCTTAGAACAGTGAGGCTGAAAAATATTGTGTGTATAAAAAAAGAACAACCTTCACCCACCAAAAATACAGCAGATACAATTCAGATGAGGGGAGGGAGGTGTTAGGCGCTTTTTTAGAAATGGGAATGGATTACTGGCAGTTTTAAAGCAGTTCACAACCCAGTTCAAATCAGGACACAGTTGCAGGAATCCTTGTCCTTTGCTTGTCTCATCCTGCATTTGCAGTACAATGGCAAGGACATCATACACCCATAGCTGTTCAAGCTAGCAAAGGTAAGTCATAACAGGGAAATCATATTTAAATCCTGTAAAGTAGAGGCAGAAAAAAAAAAAAAGGCTGGAAATTCTGCATCCCTAACAGAGGTAATCAGCTTTGAACAGAGGGAAACTAAAATATTCTGATGTAAGGATAATTTCCAGTACTGCAACATAGCATCTAAAACATGATATTCTCTCTCTGCAATATTCCTACTTAAGTTCTTCCTGCAACTGCATTAAAGAAATCAAAGCATGACTTTATTAATCAACATTTTAATTTCAGATGTTGAGACCTATTTTAGAGCTAACTACTCTTCCATAGTAGGCATCATACTTCAGTTTTACAAATTTCCGTTTCTGTGTCTGTTGTTTTTACAATCTACGTAAATGCAGTTACAAGCACACAATCTATTAACCTCCTTTTGAGAAAATGTGTAAATTAGCAAGACATCCTAAGGTTTAGTGAGTAAAAGTTATATAAAATTCCCTTTTGCTTTTTAAGCTAATTACTTAATTGATGCATTTGCTTCATTAAGCTTTAGGTTTTTTTTTTCTTTTTTTCAAGTAGCAAAATGCTAGCTGCCACGCATTTTAAAAAGGTATCACTTGCGACTGAATGGTTTATGGATCATTTTAAAGTGATGTTTCTTGGAACCTTTCAGCAAATAAGGGTCCGATTATGATTCGTAACAATGGCATACAGATCAACATTTAAAAATTTGCACAAATACTATTCAGAAGAACATAAACTGTATTAACCACCTTGAATATCTCAACACCAGTTGTGTACCATAAAGGCTCTTTGCCTGTTCCAAAACGTAATGGACTTTAAAGTGCAGCTTTACAGAGTTAAGAAATTGGGCAATTAAAATATACTTACACACAAAAGTTACTATGCATATTTTTGCAAAGAAGAAAAATTAGTACCAGATAAATGTAATTATTATAGGCAGTAAAAGAAATTGAACTGCATGTGTAAAGCCAATGCTCTTGTAACAGGTGAGAAGTCTTTCAGAATGAATTAAAGCTAATCATATCAGGATATAGCACTTATTCAATAGAATAATGGTTACTTCCTTGTTTGAGCTTTCACAAAGGGATATTACTGCTTTTCCACGACACTTCTTTTTGTTGAACTTTATTAATAATAATATTGAATTTAATTATTAAATACCATTAAATTGTGTAGTAGGACCACACTGACTCTGTTGAATCTGGTAGCTCAAAGATGGATTTAAAATTAACAAAGAACAAAGCAGCTACATTCTTTTACATAAGTTTGGAGAGGTATGTTGTCTGTTCTACATGCAATTCATTCTCCACTCTGCCTATATCATTGAAGAGGATGAGGGCTACTTTCCACTGAAGCTGCTGGTTCAGCAGCAAATTAGAAGGCAGAATAGACTACAAAATATCTTAGGTTAGTGGAGAGAAAAATATTCACTTGCGATTAACGGAATTTTCATTCAGCCTTCAGTAACTACTAGAGGGGTCTATCTATAGTGAGGTAGACAGGCTTACAGCTATAGTTGCTATTTCCAGTTTCCATAAATAACATAATAATCACATGAGGTGGAACCACCTGCCACAACTATGTCAAAGCTGAAGAAGTAAAAGAGGTTCTAAGAGATGTCAGAACATAAGATAACAGTATTTTGGAGAGGTAGCAAAGAGAAAAGCTGTCTACTTGAAAGCTACATTAACTGTTGAGCAAAACCTACAAATGAGGGGGACAAAAACCTGCTTTAAATTTGACTCTTGTCGAACATCACCTTTTCATTGGCATGTAAATGTGTTTGAAGTGTCAGAGTGAAAGGCAGAGCCCATACCTCTTTGGTGTGCAGACCAGAGTCCAATCAGGAAGGTGGGTGTTCAGTTTACAACATCCTTCCAGTCACAGTGTGGAAGGACTCACTGCCTGGTTAGAGAGCTGTGTGCACCCTTCTTTGAGAGATCTATCTTATTAGTAGCAATTAATGGAGTTTCCTTAATAGGTGTTGTGCTATGGTAACAAATCTGAAATCCATGTAGGTATACTTTTGCTGATTTATTCATAGCTGATTTATGGAAAACTCACAGCATCACACAAGATAGAACTAGTTTTCACCACTATATATTGAGTAACTAGAGAAGTTAAAGGGCTCCTGAAAGATTTATTTTGGTTGAAAGATTGGATGCCCGGTGAAAGCTTGCACTTCAATTGAGTGGGTGGCTAAATCTTTGCTGCTCTTAGGAAAGCAGAACATTGAGAAACGCCTACAAATGACACACAGAAAAGACATGATTAAAAAAAACAAAAACAAAAACAAACAACCCC
>VXAL01008012.1:57523-101960 GCA_013399475.1 Chauna torquata
CCCTTGTGAACCCATGTTGACTATGACCTATGACTGCATTGTCCCCCAGGTGCGTTTCAGTAACTCCCAGGATAATCTCCATAATTTTACCAGGCAGTGATGTGAGACTGACAGGCCTGTAGTTACCAGGGTCTTCTTTCTTGCCCTTCTTGAAAATTGGCACAACATTTGCCAGCTTCCAGTCAACTGGGACCTCTCCAGATTCCCAAGACTGTTGAAAAATAATTGAGAGAGGTCCCGCAATGACGTCAGTCAGCTCTCTGAGCACCCTGGGATGAATCCCATCCGGCCCCATGGACTTGTATGGATCCAGGTGGAGCAGCAAATCCCACACACGTTCGGGGTTGGCTGGGAGTTTATCATTCCCACCGTCACAGTCCTCCAGCTCAGGGCACCCAGGGTCCCGAAGCCCATCATCGGTGTTGAAGACAGAGGCAAAGAAGGCACTAAATGTCTCTGCTTTGCCTATGTCCTTGTTTGTGAGGTGACCATCCTGACAAATATGAATTTAATAATGGAAAACTTCAGAAGAATTTGGGGCTTTGAAGGATTTTATCTGTATTCTGCAATTCATCCCACACATGGCATGATGGCAAGCTGTGGGTGCTGAGATCAGATAGAGATTTGTAGTTCAAGAGTTGTGTGTATGCAAGTGCATATATTTTACTGGTGTGGTATGGAGAAAAGAGACAGTTACCGTTAATCATTCACCTAACCCTTTGTTTGTAATTTCTCTTATGCAAATATGAAAGAAACTCCACCAGATTTTTCCTTTATTTCTTCCGACATATAATCTATTGATAACTTCCATGGCTTTTTGGTCACTTTAGATAAAATACAGTCATAGCAATTCTGCCTTACAAAGAAGCTTATCTCACTACCAAAAATAAGTTACTCAAAATAAAGACACAGGCACGCATGCACACTCACACAAAACTCTTACCAAGATGCAGCCATTGCATCTCACTTACACACGAACAACCTTGTCATGACCAGCTTACTTACTTGCAACACCTCCTGGTTTCTAGTGTCTCTGCTTCCAGGGGAGACGTGTCATGCTATGCTTTCACATAGGCAATAGAACTTCTATATACCTTTCAGGTTTTTTTTTGAAAGCATTCCCATCTTGCACTGATAGAATAAATATAAAGCTTTTCTGAGCAACATTACAGCCTTTATCCCTGCCGGCTCCATCTTCCTTCTGCCTACTCACTGCTAAACACAGCCACTTCCAGGGAAGTTTGAGAAAGTGAAAATAAAGTAAACCTGCATGTCAGTGTGCTGTATATCACTTTTACTATGCAAATGATTGTTTAGAGAAGAATAAAAGGCTGTAAATATTTTGAGAAGTGGGCCCCCAGTGCCTCTTCAGTATTCCAAACTGCGCTGTGTGCTTCGTAATTATGTAATATATGGAATACCAGCTGGTTTGAATTGTTCTCAGGGGCTTTGGATGATATCAAAACGCTCTGCTCCCCCAGTGAGAGCCATAATCAAGCAAGTAATACCGTAAAGTCAGACCAAATTGACGTTGAGTTGTTGGCTTTTAATGCACTTTAAACCAGATGTTAATGCTGTATACCGCAATTTTTAAGTTTTCAGGGCTTTTTTTCTTAGATAAAGCATTATTTCTCTGACAAAGTAATGCTCTGGTATGTAGAGATTCTCTCAGAAGTTGCATTTTATATTTTCTGAAGAGATGGATAGCCAAATGTTTGCTTTCCACTGCTATGGCACAGAATGCAAGGGATACTTGTTTTGCTGTCACAAAGTAGTGTAGGGAAGCAGCCAACACACCCATTGCTATGTATGCAGCATGACAATTGCTTAAAGCAAAGTCTTCGGAGCAAACTTGTCAGTTCTTACAGTGGCGCATACTGAAAAGAAGTGGTAGCAGCTTTTTGTTAAGGCAAGCACCTTTATTTACAATTGTTTTTGCAGCTGGATCTGTAGTGCTTTACAAAGCAATAACCACCTAGAATTTCTCCAGAGCTTGTAGTCTTTAGCTCATGAAGCTTTACCAAAATGTAATGAGAAACTAATCACAGCTAGAGTCTATAATATTATACCTATTTTGTGCAATCTAATATAGAAGCCGAGAAAGCTCTTATGCTGTTGGTTCAACTACTCCCTTACTGAAGCATCACAATTAAATCACTCTCTTCCCACAGAGATTATGGCTTCCTTCATCATATTCTTAATCATTTTTTACAGCCATACTGAGACAACTTTCAAATCTTATGTCAGGGCAAAGAGCTCCTTTCCTTTGCACACCACACCTTCCCAGGTCAAAGACCCCAGAAGCCAAAAAATGAATCATGAAGTATTTATCATGTGTTCTATGGCTATGACTATGAGTGGAGATGGCTGTAACTGGAGAGGCTGATCTTTTTTCCGTTCACAGTAGCAAGTGAAAAAAACACATCTGCCCTCCTGGAGGTATCTAATGCAATAGTAGGATTACCCTAACAGAGGAGTCCACATTGCATTACGGACTCAAGGCCCAGCAATCATGGTGCAGCTCACTACCCTGGTGCCCAACAGCCCATCTACTGGCACAACCAACCAATACTTCACACAATGCCTGCATAAATGCTATTCAGCATTTATAATTTTCTCACAGTATTAGCCAGAAATCTGCCATGTTTCAAGGATGCAAGAACTTAAGCATGGCTGCCATGTGTCACCTAATCATGAGATCAGTCCATGTTACACTTCATCTTTCCACCCCTCCTCACGGCCTTATCAGCTCACCACCCTGACCCTTTGACATCCATTCTGCTGATTTTAAGCTGCTTTGCATGCTGCCGCCTGATCCGAGATGTGGGAAACAAAGAGCGCTAGGAGATTACGGGTGCTGTTAAACAAAGCTACTGCATAAGGGATGCAGTTCAGCAACTGCTTGGCTGAAAGAAAATGAGAGGAATACAAAAATGTACCAACTGCTAATGCATATCATCATGTTCCAAGGTGAACCACAGTGACGTTTCCTCCCTGATATACTATATATAGCATGCTTTTCATATAAGTATATAGCAGTTTTTCAGCAAAAAACAGTATAATACCCTTTTATCCCCTTGAATAAGCAATAAAAATGTTTTTACATATTATCGGTAGCCTCTTTCCAGTTAGCTATATTAAAGCAGCAAATAGACAAGCCTTTAGGTAAAGTGAATAAGCACAAGCAGTTATAGTATCAATTATTCAGGTGGATAACTACCTTACAGAAGAGAACACAGATGTTTTATTAATTAATAACATTTAGGACACTAACAAACTACAATATCACTTGAAAAGATTTTTATGGCCTACTAGGCAATATTTTTTTGGAGGAATACATAAAAATAAAGGAGCATATGAAAGACTTCTATTTGGGTTACAGACAGATTTTATCAGCATTTCAGAACAATCTTCTATACAGAATGAACTTTTCTAAAAATGAAGTGGTAGCCTTACACTTAAATAGCTAATATTTTGTTTTCTGTTATTTCTTGAGTCTATCCTTTGGAGATGGATTTTTTTTCTTATCAGTTACATTATTTTCAATATATCAAAAACTGACTTTCAATTCTTCTTCTCCCAGTGGAATTCAGTAAAGAATTCATATCAAAATGGAAATTTGCAGTCTTCCAGGTGAATGGGTCCTGAGATAAACCTCTTGCATGAAGTTTGCTAGAATTTTAAGAAAGTAAGAACTAGAAAAAAAAATCCAATTGGTTCTGGTACTCATAAAAAAGTTCTTTTTCAGCAGCTTAACAAAAGTGTTCATATAAAAGTGTTGCATTTTTTGTACCTAGGATACTAACTCTACTTTCCTTATCTTTTTTTGTTCATTTCTTTTATCCAAGACAGAGGAGGGAATAAAGATTTTTCAAGAAGAGCACTCAGAATTTTCTTAATAGGAGTGCCTGAAGATTGGACTCCTAAATCTGTATTTAGGTATCTAGGAGGTCTGGCTTTTTGGCATGAATAACAAACAGCTCTCTTTGAAGGTATTCACCATCCTTAAAATAACTGAAAGTAGTTTTTTTATTCAACATCTATTAAAGGATGGAAGGATCTCTAATTTAGTAGGACAAGTCTCGTATCATTTAAGATTATAATCGGTACTACAGACCCGTGCCTTTTTCAGATCAAGATCCTGTGGCTGGTTCAATACACATAATTTCAAGAATTAACCAGGAGCCAATTGTGGGATCAGAGCTATAGTTTTCTTGCTTACATTTGTCCCTCTGAAAGGTAGTTATCCCCCAGGTTTCCTTCCTCGAATCATCTCCCGGAACTGTGCTTCACTGATTGCTTGTGATTCAAGGACATAACTGTGAAGAAAATTCATCGCAGCAGGCCGGAAGGGTGTTCCATTCATGTTCGAAAACTGCAGGCTCCATGGTAATATGTCTTCAGCCTTGCTCCAGCACAGTAACTATAGAGCAAACAGCGTCTCAGAAAATATCAACATCTGACTTCCAGAGGCAGAAAAAAGCAACATGATTTTTGATTCACGATGTGATGCCTGGCCTACTGATATGGGGATATTTAGAAAAGGATTTGCACATGGAAGCAATTTAACTACACTGAAGTTTAAGGTAATAAAAGCTTGTTGCAAAAGATACTTGCAATGTTTATGTCAGACTGTAACTATCTGCAAAAGCAATGTGCAATTTCTTCAGATAAACTGATAAATATGGTTACTTTGCTAAATTTTAGTTTACATCTTTTTTGATATGTACTGGGATTATTTATGGGAACTGCTTCTCCCATGATTTTTAGGAGCTCATTTAAATTTAATTAGCAAACGATATGCCAACAACAAAATATGAAATATGCCACTGGTTTGATAAACCTAAAAATAAGCAAAGATTATTTTAATTCAAGGACAACTATGCAGGAATGAACTGGAATGAATCACAACTGGTTGATTCTTCTTCCTTTCTACCCCTAACTCCCCAAGGGCCGTTGCTAATGCCAAATCTACACCAGAGATTTTGGCTTGGAGAATGACAAAATACAAGGGAAATTAGATAGCTATCATTACCAGTGGGATAGGTATTATTAGAAACATGGTGATGAGATCTAAGAACAACCAGAATCAAATCACTGATGGCACGTATACCATCATTATGAGAAAGGCTTTAAAATATAGTAACAAGAGAAGTCTTAGCAATACTAAAAACTTCAATTACAGACGGAAATGCTAAAACTTCACAGCATGCCAATAAGGCTTAAGTGTTCAAATGACATTTGTATTTGCAAAAAGCAGAATGTGATTTCTATCACATGAGCGATGAAAGACTTTTTCATTGCGAGAGTAACGTAAATAGATAAACACTGACTGCAGACTAGGGATAAGTATTACTAAATCAGCTTCTTCTTTTTTTTTTTTTTTAAATAATTATCCCCCAAAGCTCTAAGGAGATGGCTGGAGAGATATTTCAACCAGTACCGCTAATTTTCATGTAAACCTTGCAATGTTCAGGAAACTTGAGAAATTTGGAAACATGCTCACATTCCAGTATACAACAAAGGCAATCTAAGCAGTATGAATACTAAGCAAGATAAAGGAAAAGATTTCCTAAAATTTAGTTTCTAGTGTGTGGGAATGCAATTAAACTCTACATTTGGGTTTACATCATGAAAGTCTTGGCAGCCATACCTACTTCTATTGTTTTAGAGTTTATAAATATGGTAACTACTAAACTGGAATATTCTTATCATTCTGTGTTGTTTCAGCTAGAACCACATTAACTACTAATTAGAAAACAGCACAACACTGGACAATATCTGTAAAGCATACATTCAGAGTACTAGATGATCTAAAATGATCTAATACTGAATCAGCCTCAAAATGCTGAAAGGGTGGTTTTGTAATGCCCTATACTAGATATGATCCCATCAAACATTTACGAAAATAATCTAGAGGTAAACACAAAACATATTGCTGATTTTTTAACTTACACAAAGACTGCTTGTAAGCAGTGATATGGAGAAGGAAGTAATACAGAGAAACCACTTACTGGAACAGTAAGCACACTGAGGAACACAGAATACAGCCCACAGTTACACCGAGGGATGTTTGACCCCTGGAAAATGGTGAAGCTGAAAAAGATTCAGAGAGAACATGAACTCTCAATATGATGTTATGACGAGAAGTACTAACGAAATCCTTGGGCATGAGCAAGGACTATTAAACGGAAATAATGACCTCACCACAGTGTTAAACTGACATGAGAGTATTTCACATGCATTTGGCATCCAGAATCCAAAAATGACATTCAGAAACTGAAGAAATTTCAGGTACAACTCTTAAAGATAGTTAGATTAAGATATCTCTGTGTGAGATTCAGAAAAGATCCACATATGTCACACACCAAGAAAGTGATTGCAAGATGAACAGATGAGCAGCTTTTTTTCTTATCCTGCCCCAGTGCCGGTATCCCAGCCCATGCCTGGAAAGTGTGACTGCCTCATGCAGCAGTTCTGCAGGCAGGAGTCACCCCTCAAATGGTGGGGTGCATCCCCTATACGTATTCTCGGCCCCCATACAAGAAGGGAGAACATGGCCTGGACTCCTCCGTTGGAAAATCCCTGGGTCAGGCTGCGATGACTAGCGATAACCCCGCAGAAAAGAAAGGGATAGCTGGAGTTGGAGCCAGCCAGGTGTCTAGAAGCTGGCATGAGGTTTTAACTGTAGGCATGTGCTGGTACCACGCTGTAAGCCCAGGTGTCTGGCACTTCGGTCTTCCTGTTTGTGCCCACTGAATGGCATCTCAATTTGGAAGCAGCAGCAAGGAGAATTTGGGAGAGTGCCACTGTGTGTTCACAGGATGCATCCAGCACTCGCGTTTCATGACTAGGCAATTCAATACTAGCCACACTGGAGAAACAGATGCTGCCTGGGAAAAATTAGGCAAAAATTAGCAATGTTTTGCGGCCCATCTTTTTAAATTTTATTTCTAAGGTGGGAGGACTTACAAAGATATGAAGTTGTTTTCAGTCAGAACCACTATCACTGGAAGAAATAATCCTTGTTGATTAGCCTTTTTGATTAGATATATTTTTGTAAAAAAAAGATGCAAGTATATAAAATCTATAAGGTAAATGGGCTGAGTGAGGCTTCCATTTGCATTCTTATTTAAAGTAACAAAACACTGCGTTTTTATGAAAAAACTAAATGCAGATGGGTTGGTGGGGAATGGACTGTGACTGCTTATAAATTGAATTAAATTCAGAGGTACCATCCTTTCCAAAGTTTGCCTTGCACTTTAATCTGTTTCTCCTTTTGCAGACAGAAACCTTGGTGAAAGTTGGAGGAATTGAAAGAAACCGGCACAATACACACTCATGTCAGACTCCTATATGATAACACTTCCTCCCACCCCAGCTAAGAGATCATACTGGTCAAGAAGCAAGATTTTAAGACATTTTGACAGTTGATATTTTAGATATAAGGCAGTAATATCTTCTGAGTGTCTGTCAGAGAATCTCTTGGTCAATCATTTTTACATCTACCTGTCCTACAGATGCAGTGTTCTAGCTGTGCACTGTTAGAAGCGATATCAGAACATTTCTGCAGCATTTCCTTTTCTTTTTCCTTTCCTTTTTTTTTTTTTTTTTGAAAAGGTCTAATTTATTTATATTTACAAGGATTATTTTGCTCTAAGTAATAAATGAGGTTAGCCAACATCCAAAGAACTCACCTCATAGTCAGAAATGGTCAAAATTAACCTTCTGGACCATGAGAAGACGGGATTTGATGCCGTGGCTGGGCACTTACCACAGCATATGCGGCCCCAACTTTTCAAAAACACAGTTGTACTCATACTGAGGCCCTAAACAGGCATCTACACTTTCTAGAGAGATCAGTAATACAGATCAGCAATACAGAATATGAAAGCCACAAAGGAGAATGAAGAAATACTATTTCCACTTTCACAGCACTGCTGTGAAAAACATCATTTTCCATATCTCACATTCTTGGTGACTGGTCAAGAGAGGGGAAGCAAAAAAGAGTGAGAAGAAAAGAAAGAGCTAGCAGGGGGATTCTGAAGAGACAGTTGGAGGGTCTCCTGCAGAAGGACAAAGTGTAAGTGCTCCTCAACTGTGGAGAAGAATACAAGGGTTAGAAAAGGGAAACCTGGTGAGAGCAGGCTACAGATACAATACAATAAAGCAAAGCAAACAGCTAATTTCTACAACAGGTACAAAGAAGATATCTTGAGCACATAAAATATAGCAATATACATGACAGGCAAAAGGAGAGCTGTGCATATATATAAATATATATATATGTATAGATATAATGCATAGCAAAGGGTAGTTGGAAGATGTAGAACCTTGCAAGAAGGAGAGGATAAAGAAAGAGGGTATACCTCTTTGGAGGCAGATGGGGTAGGATCTGTAAATCTACCATCTATTTTGAAATGGAAAGTATCTGGGGATGGTGTAAGGGATGATTTGGCAGAAAAATACCAGGAGGCTTCAGACAATAGAAGAACAGAATTTTAGCTTGAGTAGGAATGAAATAGATGCTTGGTAGAAGTTTAAAAAAGGTATCCATCAACCTCAACCACCTCTGCTGGTGTTTTTCTCATATTTTGAACTCCTCCATTTCACTTTATCTTTTCTGTCTCAACCTTTGAACCAGGAGCTCAGAAATGCAGTTTCTGTCTTTCACCACTTTAAAGCATCCTGTTTGTTCAGCTATTCCTACTGGTGCTTTAATTTCTGTCTCTTAGGTTCTTTTCTCACCCAGGACAGCACAATACCTCTGAGATTCTTCTTTTCTATCTTTGCAAGACTGAAAACAGTACCAGTGAAGCAACACATCATAGATTTGTCAGTATTACTGTATAACTGCTTGCAAAAGGCGCTGGCAGCAGTACAGTTTCTCTGTGAAACGCAGCAGCTCTGTCTGCTAACCAAAGAAGATTATTTCTCACCTGCTACTACCAATATCAGCCATATTTTGTGATTATCAGAAAGAGAACTATCTTCAAAATAAATTTTAGGGCCATTTTAGCAATTTGGTTGAAAAACAGGAGACCCGCGGCCAGGGCAAAGTCGTGATCTGTGTCAAGAAGTTCCATGACTGGTGAAAAACTGTTCCGTTTTACTGTTCCAAGCCTGCCTTCTGCCAGCTTTGGTTCAGCCCCCTATTTCTTATACAGGAAGAATTTTAATCTCATTAACAGACTTGGGAAAGTCTATATTCATGACCTTTCCCAGGTCATTTATGAATACACTGAACACTGACCCAGCTCAGATTCCAGCAGTGATCCCACTACTACACAAACTGACTCATTATTCCTATTTCTTGGTTTCTGTCTTTTGCTCAACTACTTATCTATGCAAGGAATTGTATAGGCAGCAACCATATAGTCATTTAGTTTCCTTAAAACATTTGGAAAAGGAGTTATGTCAAAGGCCATGTGGAAATTCTGACATTTGCCCACATACTTGCTGACAACTTCCAAGATTTCCAGTGGCTCCAGCGGCAGTCAAGCACTCAATTTAAAAAGCCACCAAGAATGTTCCCCAGTAAATCATATTTACCCATACGTCCATTCATTCTATTTTACCACAATTTCTATTCATTTTCCTCAAAACTATATTTGCTTGTTGCAGACTAACACCTGTATAGATTACAGGTCAATATTAACCCCAACTTCCCAAAAAGCCTTTTTAAAAACTGATCTCACTGTTGCTATCTTCCAATCCCCAAGTACTAGAGTGGGTTATGTGATGAATATGGACTGTGGTTAGTTACACAACAATGAAGAACAAACACCTTTTAAAAAGAAAAAAAAAAGTCATTTTCAGCTGATGATGTGTCTGAAGGATTTAGAGCTGCTGGATATGCAGCTATATATTCTCTACATATTCTCTCAACTCCACTGACTGCAAATATACTTTATCCTATTAATATTGGAAGTTCTATCCCTCTAAATAATTCCAAAGACAGAAATTTTCTGATTTACTGATTTTA
Organism: Chauna torquata; assembly: GCA_013399475.1. Taxonomy (NCBI): domain Eukaryota; kingdom Metazoa; phylum Chordata; class Aves; order Anseriformes; family Anhimidae; genus Chauna; species Chauna torquata. Next base: position 67,509 of record VXAL01008012.1, read on the forward strand.
TCACTATGCCCAGTCACTGGTTTGTACTGCCACAGTACCTGCCAATGTGTCTCTTTCACCGCTGGCAAAAGCAACTGTTAAGAACATAAACCTTAAACAGCAACCTTCCCAAGATTTCTGCTTAAATTTAATTGGATTTTATGACTTCCTGTTGTCTTCAGACTTTGGCATAATTAATATCCTATTTAATTATAATTGAAAATAACTAAATTTCCATTACAGAGCTGCTTTGTTGTGAACTTTTGTCATCATAAAGGCCTCAGACGAAAGACTACAATGGATTTAACAGAATAGAATATCTCTGATGTAGATACCTGTCATCTACGTCAGTGTTTCTCAATAAACACATTTAAACAACTTTGTTCTCCTGTCTCACCAGCAGCCATTGCTACCCTGGGTTACTCTGAAGAAATACATTCTAAATTATGTACAGAACACGTGTATTAGCCATAATGAAAGGCTGTCTATGAATGTTCATACTAGGTTAGGTTAATCTTCATGCAAAGAACATTTGTTCTACTATGCAATATATGAGGAAAGCATTACTGTAGATAACATACCCACATAAATGACCAAATGATATTTAATATATTGTAAATAGTCTGTACATACACGATCTCATTTTATTCAAGTTACAAAAGTGTTCTCCAATAAAGACACAATAAATGGTATGTGACTGAAACACCAAGACATTTTCTTCCAGTCTTGATTCAAGGAGGGTTCTCTATGCTTTGTCAGGCTCAGAAACATGGCTTTTCTCCTTGCATCAGATACAACTAAGTAGAAGCTTTTGTATATTTGTCTCATGACAACACTGACAACATTTCATCTTAATACAATCTGGTCACAGCAGCTACTGCAGAAAATTGCTCTCTGTTTGCTGGCACCATGGGAGACCATCATTACTGACAAGATTGAGAAACCTGTCAATGACAATTCAGGACTCAATCTAACTGTGGCATCCAAGTGCTGTGCTTTTTTATTAGGGCTATTTTCTTGCATCTCTTTAATTCTTATTCATGTCCATTGGCCCTTGACTCACATTGAGATTCAATGCAATAAAGGCTTCAGCTCAACTAAATTCAATTTCAGAAATCATCAAAAAGTAAGGCTTATGTACTGTTAGAAAACCTTATGATGGCTACCAGTTCAGGTGATGGGATGTACTTGTAAGCCCTTCTTCAATAGTGTTACAGGGATGTTCACCTATTTCCTTCACAAAGGGATCACACAGGACAGCCTATTCTGCATCATGTTGTGATGACGTAAGTCAACTTCTATGTGCATGTTTGGCAGAAACCAGTTACCACCTATGCCACCATCTTTGTTTAATTGGTTTGTTTGATTGGATTTCATTTATCATATGGTAGATTTTTACAGAAAAAAATAAATTCACCTTTAAGTCTCATGGTCACTCACTCCACATCAGACTAAAGCCATAACTTCTCTTAAAGATTGTTTAAATACGACACAGAATCTTTTGGCTGTATACAACTTGCTGAGCTTGCAAATATCACACAACAACCATATCTCCAAAAAACAAGAACTAAAAAATATACACCTATGGATTGCTTCCTTGTTATTGTAAATGGTACACCTATACTTGCAAGGGAGAGATGCACTACTTTGCTAGAAACAGGACAAAAAATATATTCTTTTCATGAACAAGACATAGGACACAAAGATTCCATCCATCATTCTTATGCTTTACCAGTTCTCTGGTATTCATCTGAAGTACAAACTTCTTGTTTGCCACAAATCTACTACTTCATACAGTAGCAAAAATTTACAGAGATCTTTGCTTATTAGTTTTCACAAAGCAGAGCTGAGCAAATCTGTAATCGGAATCTCACATGCTGTGGTGGTTTTGCCCAGCTAAACAGCTGACCTCCACCACAACTGCTCGCTCACTCCCCCTCCTCAAAGAAACAGGGGAGAAAATATGATGGACCAGGGCTTAAGGGTTGAGATAAGGACAAGCAGGTTACTCACTAATTATCATCACAGGCAAAACAGACTCAACACAGGGAGATTAGTATAATTTATTACTATAACTAGCAAACTAGAGCAGTGAGAAACTAAAAGCAAACTAAAAACACCTTCCCTCCATCCACCCTCTTCTACCTCCTCCCCCCGAGCGGCGCAGGGGAACGGGGAATGGGGGCTGCGCTCAGCCCATATCGCTGTGTCTCTGCTGCTCCTTCATGGTCGCTCTCTGTTCCCCTGCTCCAACGTGGGGTCCCTCCCACGGGATGCCGTCCTTCCCGAACGGGTCCTGCGTGGGCTTCCCACAGGCTGCAGCTCTTCAAGAGCTGCTCCAATATGGGTCCGTACCACGGGGTCCATCCTTCAGGAGCAAACTGCTCCAGCATGGGTCCCCCACGGGTGGCAGCTCCCACCGGATCACCTGCTCCTGCGTGGGCTCCTCTCCACGGGCTACAGGTCCGGCCCGGAGCCTGCTCCTGCGGGGGCTCTCCATGGGCTGCAGCCTCCTTCAGGCCACATCCACCTGCTCCACCGTGGGCTCCTCCACGGGCTGCAGCGTGGAGATCTGCTCCATGTGGTACCCCATGGGCTGCAGGGGGACAGCCTGCTCCACCATGGGCCTCACCACGGGCTGCAGGGAAGCTTCTGCTCCGGCGCCTGGAGCACCTCCTCCCCCTCCTTCTTCCCTGACCTTGGTGTCTGCAGGGCTGTTCCTCACTCCTCTCACTCCCAGCTGCTGTTGCGCAGCAGTTTTTTCCCCTTCTTAAATATGCTCTCCCAGAGGCGCGAACAACATCGCTCACTGGCTCAGGTCTGGCCAGCGGCGGGGCCCTTTTGGAGCCGGCTGGAGCTGGCTCTGATCTGACATGGGGCAGCTTCTGGAATCTTCTCACAGAAGCCACCCCTGTGGCCCCCCTGCTACCAAACCTTTACCACGTAAACCCAATACACATGCAGAAAAAAAATTGGGATTCTTCTTGTTTCTTGTTCCCTTATACTAATGTTCAGTTCTTGTTTGGAAGCTCTCACCTAAACATATCTCCAGTATCTCACTGGTAAGTGGTGGGGTATTCTGTCTTTTGATAATCATCAATTAGTGAAAAAAAATCTGCTGAAATACTTACAAAACATCTTGATTCCAAATTTAGTCCACATTTCCAATTTTTGAACCCCAATTGGAGAACTAACTGTATTTTATTTGTTTTTGGTTTGGTTGGTTTGTTGTTTTTGTGTGTGTGTTGGGGGAGGGGTTCATTTTAAATAGGCACAGAAAAGAGCTTAGGCAGAAAGTACATCACTGCAGGAGGCTGTGGAAGATAGCTCAAAAGATTTTTGAAGGTGCTTGAAAAAAAATTATCTGGTTAGCCCTCTTTTGTAGCCTAAGGCTGGTTCCATCCCAAGTAAAGTCATCAAACACTAGCTTCATTATGGACATCATACTAAGCTATCACGTCATTATACAAGCAGAATGAGTTAAGCCATGCTAAGAAACACGTGTGCTCTCTCTGCTTCATCATTCCATTACACAGATCCAAACAGAGATACCAGATAGATCATGGTGCAAAGCCAGTACTGGCAAAAACACTAGCAGCACAGCAAGACAGAGCCAAACTTTCATCTGGGAAAGCGATACTGTGCAAATGGAAAAATACATCTGCGTGCTACGGTATGTTGACCTATTCTGAACCACATTTCCAAATGACTCTCAAAACAAGCAGGTGGCAAGAGCTATTCATTTTTTATGCAAGCAAAATAAATGTAAAAAATACAACAAATAAAAACATATCCGGCACTTAATTAAAGTCAGGAAATAGAATAAGTAGATGTACAGTTAAAAAAGCTAGGCCATTTTTTGCCCAAATGCATCTCCTCATATGCTCTTTTTTCTTTTTCTAGCTCCAGTCTGTTTTTAATCTTTAGACTGAGAACTGCTCTAAGCGTGTTATCTCTTTTGCCTCTTTACATTGCTCACTATGATCTATTCCTCATTGAAATCACTGAGTGATACAGTAGGATAATTATTACTAATAACATATGTAGGATTTTTTTTCCTTATGACACTTCCAATTATTTTGCTTCTAAAATTATTTATGTATTTATTTCAATATTCATGTGTGTATTTGTTTTTTTTGAAAAATATTACACTGGACAAAGACAATTTCACTTTAGATTACAGGTCCCCTCTTAGCAGGTACATTTGCTGTTTCTTAGAGCTTTTCAGGAAACTGCAATATATACATCTTCAAAATGTGCACAACCCTGGACTTACACTACTTACACTGATGTAGTGGAAAACAAGGTATCGAAATATTACTTTTCATGTTGACTTTTGAAAACTATGATTTGAGTATAAATTAACATAAAATTGACAGCTTCACATACGTATGTATATGTGCACATACACATTTTCCATTGTTTTACTTGAAACACCTTAAAGATATGAAAATATATTCAGAAGACTTTAGGTTATTGTTAAGTGAAACTATGATCTCTTAATTCACCTCTGTAACTGCTGTCTCTGAGTTTACCCCATAATGGTTGCTACTTTCTTCTTTACCTACAATTGGAGTTTGAATAATGCTTAATTTCAATAAGGCTTACAGTGTGGAGGACCAGGAATCTATGTAGAGGATAATAAATCTTAATGCTAATCCTGGAGAAAACAGTGTGGGTAAGATCCAGCCTCTTTACCTGCTTCTTCAGTCCATGTCCCCACAAGACAATAGTTCCATTTTTTCTGTCATCTGACTTTATCACCTATGCCAATCAGTGTGCCCTAGTAGTATAATATTTACCTTCTAGGGAACATATTTATTTTTATATTAGGGAGAATATTTATTCAGCACAGAGAAGTAAAGTGTTGAGTCCTTTATACAATAGAAATAGCACAACAAAACAAGGTATCACTGTATGGTTCCAGCAACAGCGTCTGCTAATTACAGACTACATGCATTATTAAAATACAGTCATTCTGAGAGTCACTAGAGAGATCAGACTTTTGAAAGGGATATTTTTTCCCATGCTTGAAGAATATTCTCTGTGACTAAAATCAGGGGTATTTAGAGTTCAGTCTGTATATTCTACAGATCTTCATTAGGTGTACACCTAAAAATCAAATCAAAAAGGAAAAGGAAAACATTTTTTATTAAAAAAAAAGCTTGAAAATTGTTATTAATGCTTGCATCCTATATTATCACCAGGATTTTCAAAGTAGAATGAGCTTACTTCTGTCCTAATCAATTTTATGTCCAGTTTTCAAATAAGAAGCAGAGGACTCCACAGAGTAAATGATATAATACCTTTTTAACNGCGTACGCGGCCGGGGGCGGGGGGGGGGGGGAGGGAGAAGAGACCAAACAAAAATCTATTCAACCCTGAAGTTACAGAATGAACTGTTCCTTAGCCTGAGGTACAATGGCTGTCTACCAATTTCCCCACTGGAAAGACTCAGGTTTATTTTTGAGAGAGAGAGAGAGAGAGAGGCATCTTTGTATGGCTTTCTGTTGAGACAAAAGCACTGACAGAAGTCAGTAATGGAGAAAGTTGAAACTAGCTGTGGTAACAGTGGCTTTAGATAGCAAATGTATTACTTAATGATGCGAAAACACATTTACACTGCACTTCTGCTCATTGCAGCAAACACTATTGATAAAATGATCAAATCTGTACAAAAATACTGTGAGTCTATTCCCCAGTACAGTTCAGCATACGCCAATTCTTTTCTCTAAAACCACTCAATTGCACTGGCAACATGTGCATAATTACAGAGATGCAGAACTTCACATGTGCTTAGCCTAATCAACCATTCCTTGACACAGGAAAGTAGTTAGACAACGTAAGCTGGTCAGACCGGACAAGCAACTTATGTAGAAGGTTAACAAAACACTGGAATATATTAAGTAGTTGTGGAGTAACAGCTAAAATAGGATTGCTTGAGCACCTTTTCCACGCATCAAGAATATGAACAGAAAATAATTTGCTGCCCTTATATGTCTTTAACTACTCACTCTTCCTCATGGCAACAAAAACTAGCCCACATGCAGGACTTTTCTTCCCCATCATGCTATTTGTTTCTAGTCAAAACAATACTTCTAAAGCAAATGTCTGCTAGAAATTACCTAATCCAAATATGCAGGAATTAGCTGAAAGGAAAATTATTTGACTGGTGAAGCAATCCTCCTCTGCCACTGAGTTTAAGTAAATGGGCATCTTAAGATCATACACTCTTCAGGTGTTTTGGGATCATTAGTTTATTCCCACCTATTACCTATGAGATCAGAATGACATCATTGTCACACCGCTATTGTTTTAAGCTAATTTTGGTTGTTTTTTTATAACTTGGAAAAAGATCATAAATAATCACATACACAATTACAGCAGTGAGAGACTGCCGTTAAAAGTATTCAACATATGTCTAGTTGCTCAAGTAGAATAAAGGCAGTCTTCCTTTAACACAAATCTAATTAAAACCAGCTTACACAGAGTGTCTCCAGAGTATGCTGAGACAATATGGAAAATATGCACATTTTAAATCCCAGGATTTAAATCTAGCAAAGAAAAGAATGCAAAAGAATGTAGAAGAAGTATTTTCAATAAAATTTAGATTCCTAAGTATTTCTCTTTTCTCCTTTGCAGGTAGGATCTTAAGTTACTTGGGTACATTTGACAATTTTATCTTTGGTCTATAAGATAGGTTTTCCAGCTGGATCTCAGATTCTGTAGACAACACCACAGTTGACTAACCTGGCTGATATAATCAGAAATATTATGTGATAGAAGAAATGGAGTTTTAAATAATTTTGCTCATACTTTGAAAGACCCAGGAAGGTCTCCTGAAGAATATATTGTCCATTAATCAGAAATGACTGTAAATACACCCACAAATTAGGGGCTTGCTCTCAAGCAATGTGGTCCAAAGTGATTTCTGAGCAGTATCTAGCACCACGAAGAAAATTAAATTACAGAAAATAATCTGAACAGGAAAGATGAAAGTATCTGGACACATGGAAGACAATTGCAAGGGATCTAAACCACATTCTGTATTTTAGGGAATGGGTGCTAGTGAAAAGAAAAACATTCAGAGAATCATCTGATCACAGCAGGTTCCGGTGTTCTCAAAGTGTTTTTGTTGGTAATCATGCAGAGGAATCTAACTGTGCAAGTGTATTGCATATAGCTGTGGAGAGTCATACCTCATGTAAGACCAACACATTTGTTTTAAAACACGTATGCTTTAAGCTTGAGGACAGAAGATAAATTAAACCTTGATAAAGTTTGTGGCTGATCTAAGGCTGAAAAGCTGTTTGAAACTCTGAGAGGATTAGCTGAGATACAAGACCACTCTTGATCTACAGGACAGAAATCTGAGAGAGAGATTTCAAGGAGACTTGCTATTAATCCTTTACACGATGATTCACATTTTCCCAGCAACACCTACCATGTTGACCAGGCTGAAGTTTCTGACCCCACAGCCAAGACTAAAACTGAAAAGGTATCACAAGGAAGGACCATAAGCCAAAAAGCAAGTAGAGCTGGTTCAATGTGCATGCAATAATTGAAGCTTGCACAAGGTGCCAAAATCAGGATAATGTAATGATGCAAAAAAAAAAAAAAAATGCAAGGGATGCCTTTTTTTTTTTTTAAGAAATCAGGATACAAATATGCAGAATCAGCCAGCATACAGCATGGGTGGTGGCAGCAATGTGACTGTATGACACCATAAACCAATTGCCTACAGCCCATTAGGGTTCCAATATAGGCATGCTCAGACTGTTTACTCTTAGTAAGCAGTACTTAAAAAAAAAAAGTTTACTCTGAGTAAACTTTCTTTTTACTCAGAAACGCAAAGTCAAGAAACACCTCCATTTCAATTTCCTAGGCACAAAATAGGTATTTTTGCATGCGCAGGTGTGCGGAGATAGATGTCTATCTGTCATCTAAGCTCTGGTGTACCTACCTCCACCTAAATTTCCAAAAGAAATAAAACCAGGAATTTTTGAATACTTAAATTGTGTAGGGAGGAGTGGAAGGGTCAAGGTCACACTTCTGTACTTTGCATTTCTGATTTCAGATGCAAGATATGCAGGGCAGCTCTCCAAAGTTTTACATGTCATTCAGTTCTGCTGCTGACCTGCTTAAAAACTTGAACTTTATTCTCATGGAATGACTGAGAAAACAGTGTGAAGCTGCATTTTACTTGATAGTTCAGATCTCATCAGGAAATGTCCAGCTGCTGAGTCAGTAAGTTTTGTAAAAAGCTTCCCAATAAAGCAGTTCTAATACTGGATTACTCCCAGTCTACATTTTTGTCCCCTTGTTGAATTACGGGGCATGGATTTTTCAAACAAAGCCCTTGCTGCCTGCCATTAATCCTTTTGGGTAAGCAAATCAGCAAGCCTTTTAATCACAGGGATTGATACAACCACTCCTAGCAAAGCATCGCAAACCATCTGCCAATTTCACAACTATCAGATACATGAGTGAATGAAAGTACAAGACAAACAGCATGGTACGGAATGCCAAAGCCGAATAAAAAATTAGAACCATCACAGGGGAGATGGATTATTGCTTTATTGTGCTACAATCCTCAGAGCAGCTAAACCTTGACATATCATTCCTATTACGGTATCCTTTGCTCCAAACTGCAAGTCTAAGCATAAACATGTTTCTGTGTATTATGAAAACAGAAGAAAGCAGTTACACACCTAAACAAATATGAATATAACATACGTTTTCACAGGATGCCTTGTTCTTATTGCCTACTAACATGCTATATCTGCTCAGCAACCATGAAACAGCACTTCAAAATAAAACAGAACTCTTTGTACCCTTCTCACGCACCAATGTTATAATTTGTGTCTTGTATAGCTGTATAAGAGCAAAACTGATGGGATATGAAATACCCTTCAAAACAATGACAGGCCAATCTCGTAGCAGATTAGTTGCTAAAACTAGGTGCAAAATAAAGCCAAGGGCAGGCCTCTTTCGAAAAAGTCAAATATTGAGAGTTGCAGGGGAGGAGAATAAGGGTCAGTCCTCCCTCTGTACATTTGGATTAGAATAATTTATCCATTAATTTTTTTAACATACCTTATCCTTCTAAAGAAAATGAAAATGGAAAAAGGAAAATCTTTAAACTATATTAAAACCTAAATTCACTGAAGAAAAGTGATTGTGTCTAACCACCACCACGACTCATTAGAATCAATGCTGGCTCTGCTTGGAACAAAGGAAACAGCTTGGAGCACAGCTGAAAAGCATTGGCAGCCCGTCCTCTGCCCCAGGGAGTCCCTTCTTCTGAGCCTCCCCAGCACTGTAAGATCAAAATACTCACCTCAAACCTTTCCAGTGGAAGTTCAGAACTCAGACAGAGAGCTATTTAACAGTCACAACCAGAGAAAAGTCCAACGGTAAATACAAACTGTAAAAATTATAACTGTTGTTTCCCCTCCCCTTCTCCTGGGCAGAGGTTTCCACCTCCACAGACAGCAGGAAAAATTTAGAAACTGCAGTTGATTCAGCATTAACCACAAATTACACCTGAAAGGCATAAACATGTAGCTGGAGGAGAAGACAGTGAGTAGGGTAGGGAGAGACCCTCCTGCAATGGCTTGGCTGCTTCTCCTCAGGCCTCTGGTGCTGGGCAGGGCCCCAGTGCTGCTCCTGAGGGCAGAGGGGAGAGCCACTGCTGGCTGGGCAGTGGCAGGCAAGACTCTCTTAAACAGATGTTCAACAAACTACAGCTTCTGAAAATGAAAACAAGTAAGAAAGCTGGTGGGGACAGCCCTGCGTGAATGCCAGCAAAGGAGTCATCCTGGACCTGCAGCTCTTGGCTGGGCTTCCAAGCCCAAGGCAATCAGAAGAAAGGCAGACACAAACCAGTTGCCCAGGTTCCCCCAACAGCATGTGGTGGCTATACTCATGCTCCACAAGGAGCTCCACTGGCCCTGGCCTCTTTGCGGTCTTCTGAGGCCCTCAGCAGATTAGGTCCCTCCGAACATTTCTGGGTCCTGATGTAGAAAAGGCACAAGATGAATTGGAAACACATGTTACCTCTATGCTGCTGACTAGAGGATGGCCAGAAACCAGTCCATTCATGCTCACATTGCTCAGGACCCTCCACTGCAGCTGTGTCTGAGGCAGAGCTAGCTGGAGAGGCCAAAACAACACCTGGGGCTCTTCCTAGGAGCAGCGTGGAGGCCCTTAGCCAAGATCATGTCCTGGGCCCTCATTATTATCCGTGCAGGTGTACATAACGCTGTTCCTTGTGGTACATAGTGGCCACAAGGAATATTCTTACTCAGGGGAAAAAAAAAAAACCCTTTTTGTTTGTTTGCAATTTTTCCTAAAAAGCACCAAATCATTGTTGACATGAGGTAAAATTTTGGCCAGTGTTTTCAAATTTGCATGGCCAAGTTATACAGAAAAGGAATAAAAAAGGAAGTGGCCTAATTTACAGAAGTGTAATTAATTAAATTCCAGCAATTTGAAACCTTTGGCAAACAACTTCAATTTTTATTTCTGCTGTGTAAACCTTACTTAGATGTCCCAGTAAGAAAATGCCAGTATGACTGTTTAATGTTCAAATTCCAGGTAGACATTTACCTACAGAACACATGCAAAAGCTATGCCCATAAAAATTTGGTGATATTCACCTGAAAAATGCCTCTGATTTCAATGGCAGAAGGGATTCAGTAGGCTAACTGGCAACATTAGCATAGGAGAAAGTTATCCAGAAATGTATTTATTTTTTGACAACTGTGTCTAAAAAATTAGAACAAATCAATCAAGAACAGAGGGAGTTACTAGATGGTGTCTATCTAATACCATTGCACCTATTTATTGTACATGACCGCAATTTTTTAGTAATGGTTTGTTATATATTCAGTTTAAGGATTACTTGGTTTAAGTTATTTATTATTATTATTATTATTTTAATATAAGGAGTGATTATTGGATGCACGGGGCACTTCCTGGAAATTAATGATCAATGAGGTAAGCAGAGGTTATATCTAGCTATTTACACATGACAGAAGTGCACCTGTTTAGGTAATTTGTACCACTTTTATTGCCCATAAGTTCAGAAATAATCACTTTCTGCTTTTTAGCACAAAGATTTTTAAGAAGCACTACAATTTTTTTTTCTGTTGCAGCTGTTTCTTAAAGCCTTTGCAAGACTCTTCCTGATGTGCTGGGTCTTTCCGAAGGCTTTAGACTCCAACATTTGGCACATTCACTCTTGATTACAGTTTCTAATGTTCTGCCAACAGAAAAATATCTGCAGCTTTATGCATCAGGGGATAGATGCTTTGTTAAATTGGGTCAGCTGGCCTGCTCCTGCCGAGGCAAAGGCTTCAGTATATTGGTGGAAGGACCATGCTATGAGCTGGCTTCAGGTTTGCTATTATCTCTTGAATCTTAGAAATCATTATTGCTACATTCTGTGAAACATTTATCCAAGTAAACCCAGAAAGTTAGTCTCCTACAGGCAGAGAGTCTCAAATTTCCAGAGTGCTCCTCCTCCTTTCTATATATTCTACCTTTATGATATTTTATCAGTGCATTTTATCTTCCACATCCCCCATTCAACCACCCTATCTTATCCTTTCTGCAAAACATTAATGGGGCCTTGTTCACACTTCATTATGTGAAATTTCATACTTTTTAACATATTTTTTATTCAAGAATCCTGTGAAGTGTGAGGAAGAAGTTAGAACATGTTGTGGAGTTCAAGATCTGAAGCACAGAAAGGTTGAAGGCCAAATCAGCTAATACCCAAATCAAAATAAAACTGATTACCTTTGTAGACATAGACCAAAAATTTATCGCTTTCACGTCAGGTGTTACAACACCTGGTGCCTGGGCATTGCTCTAAGAGAAGAGTCCAGGCTGCAGAGAAAGGAGTTTTTCTCTACAGTGACTGGAATAGTTATATAAATTGCAGAGGCACTAACCTTGCTTTATTCCTAACCTATACCCTAACCAACCTTGTCCTCAACTCTGAGAACAGGAAGGGGAGGCAAGGACTGACTGTGGCTTCATGCCCTGTGGCAGGCTAAGTCTGGCCTGACACGCAAAGAAGCATGCCTGCCCTCCCTGCGTCTGCATTCCTGTTTCCCCTCCTTCCCTTTAACCTGCACATAATTTCTCCAAAGGTACTAAAACTCTTTAAAAAATAATCCAGGACATTACAGGAATTCTAATCCAACTTGAGAGACTGAAAAACTGGAGGAAGAGCATAAGTTAATGCAAGCACATTTGCTGGCTGGTTTGTGTAAAATCCTTATGTAGTCCAGGAAGCGAGGGGCAGAACGAGACTAGAGATGCGCAGGCAGCTACCCAGGACAGTCCATGCCTGTAGCCAGTCACTTGTGGTCTCAGCATTTTCTTAAATTGACTGAGCTAACCCTGAAAAGGGCAGTTCCTCTCTTCTATGCACTCTCTGATTAGTGTTTCTACCCTCCATGCCCTTGGTCAGCTTCAGAGCTTGGGCAACCACCTACAGATCTTGGAGGGGAAAAGGATTTTCACTAGACCAAGTCTTGAGGCATTTACTTGAACAAAAAGCAATGCTGCTAAGTCAGGTTATTTGCGATTTACTTGGCCAACGCTGGATACTTCCAGGCAATTAAACAAAAATAACACATATAGTTTGATATTCCTAGTTCCTGTAGTGAAGCACTACAAAACTATGATTTACAATCAAGGTCTTCACATCTCAAGAGAGTGCTATTCCTTTTACTGGTGATTACTACTGAATAAAGTTACTTAAATTCTGAAAGGATGCATAAAAAACAATACAGCTGCTTTGTGAAGTCTGAAGCCCCACTGTAAAACCAGGAAATGCATTTCCCTACAGTTATTGTGAATATACTTGAAAAGAACACAGTCTATCTTTTGTGATAGACTATTCCATTCCAGAAATAGGGAACTGAAGATGAAAATTGCTATCAGATTAGAATCCCCACAGTCAAGCACTCATTAGAAACTCAAAGGTAACCTATATGCGGACATACATGCACATTTCTTATCTTTTACATCTTATAAACTACTCAGAGGGTGAATTTTGTGTATCAACTTTGAATCCTTTGAAAACTTTCAAATATACCCTTACGGTAATTGTATGACCTGTAGGTTTGTTCCATTTTACATTACAGTCATTTGTAATTGAAGATTAGATTGAGTGAAAGAACTGTCAGTCAGTGCAATTTAGAGCATTTTAGTGCATTATATAAGTAAGAGTAAATCCGCTCCTTTCATTATGTGAACATGAATAAGATGTGACACTGTGACAGCTGCAGTAACACTATGCCTAAACTTTACTGCTAATGCCTCCTTTATCTTCTTCATCAAGGCTTTCTTCTCAGCTTTTGCCCCTGTCACTTGCATAGGCTTTTTAAGGGAAACTTGCATATGCTTTTAAGTTAGCTATTGTAAAAACATGGAAATGTCCTAATCAGTCTTCCCTTGCATGGACATACCTCTAACACACAGCTATACCTGCTGGATCCCATGTGGTCTGAAGTCCACTTAACCCATCTACTGACTGATGATGACTCGTGGTCCTGGAGCTCTCAAACACGTTATCACTTCAGGCATCCCAGAAACAAGGGGGATCAGTCCACTGCAGCTCCACTCAGAGTACCCACTACCGAGTGTTAGTTAACACCTTGCCTGGTGCTTTTGGCTTACACCAGCTAGCACTGGTGCAACTGGGTAACAACCTGGCTGTAGCAGAGCCCAGAGACTGTTCCAAAAAGGCTTTATCAATGAGGCCATGATATATTCTGGAGGAAAAAAGTTAGCTATGTGGGTGCAAACTATATTGTGCCACTCAAGCTAACGGCCAAGGAATGGGTCCTTGCCCTACGTTATCTCCTTCTCTGCACAGGTGCTAAGCGTCTGGGAGAAACATGGCAAACAGGGGAAGAATTGAGTCCCAGCAATAAAGTTTCTTAACTTTGTAACATCCGTGTATGAACAAAATACGTTGGAGAGTTATCAGACTGACAAAGCCATGACAACAATATACTTCATGTGTGGCACTGATCCCTTTGCTGACAAGTTTCATTGAGCTACACAGCCAAGCCTGCCTATGTGGTCCTGGCTCACTGCATCTACTTCTCACTGGGGAATTTTAGGCCTTTGCCTTCTCCATATTTCCTTCCCTCAAACACCCACGCATACATATTTCCCTTTATTTTCTGTAGAGTGATTAAAGAATGAGAAACTATAAATGTAATATGGAAATGTCTTTCAATCAAAGGCCCTTGATTGCACAGTGATGACTTTGAGCCTGTCACTCCACTAGCCGTCAAGCATCAGTTACCAAACTGTTGCTTTCACCTACCACAACAGCCAGTGAAGATGACACTGCAAAAGGAAAGCTGTAATGCAGAGCTGAGCCCTTGAAATAAAAGAATTTTACCAACCTGGCACGTTCTGATTATAACAGGCTGTTACTTTTTCATACTACTGAAGGCTTTTGTTCAGAATGTTGTTTTCTTGACCTAAGATTCCAAACTTTCTAAGGAAAGTGTTGTGTTTTCTGCCTTCTTAATAAACCATCCACAATCACTTTTGAGTGAGAACTTTGCAGATGGGTAGCATCCGCTGTCCTCTTCCATTATCTCCTTCTCAGCAGAAGTGCTAAATGTCTGGGAGAATATCCTATGCTTTTTTTTTTTTAATAGAAAATCTCAAGACACTTTCTAGAAGAAGCGGTGACAAAGAAGAATCCCTATATCAGTTGTCTGAGTCTGTCAGAAGCCAGTAACTCTGCAGCATATTGGTGTGGTCGGAAAAAGCTTTCTTAAGATTGAGTTTCTGTTTAAAAAAAGTCCTTCTAATTTCTTCTTTACATTCTTCATGTCCTATTAGACTTCTAAATAAGCCATAATAACCAGCACTTCACTCTTGCCTATGAAAAACTACACATCAGCTGTCAAGGAAAGCACTTTTCAAAGTGCGTAAGATCCTCATTCTAGAGAAACTAGATTTCTGAAAGTATGTGTATACACTAACGTAATAAGACAGGCAAAGAAACAGATAATGCAACTTCAAAAACTAACCCTTCTTTAAAAAATGGAAAAGAAAAATCAAGCTCTTATTCAAAGATCCAATTTTTAAAACACTTTAAAATATATTAAACTATGTGTTGTTACTCAGGCCAAGGCTGTCATAAATCCTTGTCTTCATTAAATGATGAATCTATATTAAATGAATATAGATTTTAGAGATCATATATACATTTTGCCTAGCAAGCACCTACCGTAATTTAAGATGCTGTTCTTCCCTAGCTGTGTCACTGCCATGCTGCTTGAGGTTACTGCACAGACCTGCTTTCTTCAGCTACTTAGCGTGAAATCCAGCAGCTTAGCCAGAGCTGCATTTCCATGGCAGTAAGAAATAAACCCACTCAGCTTTGCCCTGGCTGGGGAATACTCACACAGCCTGTTGACACAATCGTCCAGCAGGAGCAGCCAGTTGTTAGGTTGTTCTCAAACTTTTTGCAGCAGCTGATTGCTGTGTGATATGCATTTAAGACTTTAATTGTAAAAGCTAATAATTAAATAAAAGCTTACAATCTGTACCTCTAGTTTGCTCCTTCAGAAGCCAGGCTGCTCTCTGGGGAAGTTTTTGGTCTAGGTTGCAAGTAGGACTGCAACTGATGCTTCAGACCCTTCTAAAACCAGTCCAAAAATAATACACACGTTCAGATCTTCCAATAAGAAAACAGTTTTTTTATACAGCCAGGGTATGGTTTTCATTACTCAGTCTCTGCCTGCTACACACTCTAAACAAGCTAATTTAAACAAGGAATCTTGACAGTTATGGTTTGCCCTGAGGCAAAGGCCCCAAGGAGACATGGGTTACAGAACTAAAGCTGTGACAATTTGTACAACCTAGGTAACTGTAGAGAGAGAGAAAAAAAAAAAAGTAATGGAATGAAATCATTAAGCAACTGAAAAGCAAAAAATAAAATTCGATTCTCTACATCAGAAGTTATCAATACAGTACTACCAGTGTACAAAGCTTACATGATTGAATTAAGTGTACATCACATTCAGGCTGATGGAAATGAAGATGCTTGTAACCACGTTTGTATTTTCTCAGCAGTAGCTAAAGGCACAGTTTTCTAATTGTCAGAATATAGAAATGTGCCAGTAGCAGAGGACATAAGGAAAAAATGCCATGTTCAATTATTTATTTGGTCAGCTCCCACACTACATATCATAATCACTTCTGCAAATAATGGAAACTTTACTCCTGTTGTATAAACTTGGTAGGAAGTCCAAATGCATTGGAGCATGATGTAATATCCAAAACATTACACAATTTGTAAAAGATCATTACCTGGTCCAGAAATTATTGTTGTAAATAGCGTCTTGTGTGAACAATTAACCACCTGCATTGCATTTGTAAAATGACATGTCACTTTCAGGCAGCCTGTACATGCCTTATGTAACATTTGTATATTATCGTGTATCAAAGCTATCTTTATAGTTAGAGCCAAGACCCTTGAAAATTTTGAACGTATGTGATCAAGGAAGAGAGAGTATGGATGTCTTCTTTGGACGCCCATCTGGTTTGGATGTCATCTGTTTGCAGTATGTGTTGAACTCCAGGATGTGATAACCCCAGACACTCTCTGAACTGGATATACATTTGATAATTTTTGTTTGGCAGAAAGTAGTCTAGAAGTAGGTCCTCATATGCTATCCATGTGCTTCTTATCTATAATCAAATCATAATAAATTTGTTTCATCAAGACATAAATGTGTGGAATTTGGGGAAAAGGCTTTTAGAGCAGTGCATAATGAAAGCCTCCTTCTCTGCTCTCTTCCTTAGAGACACAGGACAATTTCAGTTTTAAATATCACAGAGGTGGAAAGCTTCTTAGTAGTTTTCTGAGGACACAAAATTCATTTTAGCTTTGATACTTCATAGTCTTGGACCCTAAACCATCAATGTTGTGATTTTTAGTGAAAAGGTAATATGATTGCAATGACAGTGTGGTCCTCTATTTCTATTTCAGAGAGACTCCCTTCTTATTTTTCTGATCACTTACAAAATAAGACTTTAAAAAACCTACCACTTTACATCTCTTTTATATTTTGGTCTTTACCATCAAAAAGTAACCAAAGTGGCAGTTCCAACCTCCTGTGCCTCACCAGAGCACCTCATTAATTAAAAAAAAAAAAANGCTGGAGAAAATCTACAGCAGGTTCTCCTGCTTTTCCTGTGTCCAGGAATGCCCTACTCAGGGTGTACTGCTTAGGTGCTCACATCACTATTACTGCATTTTAACAAGTTTCAGTAGCCTCTTGGTTTACACTACTTACTTTTTTACCCCTTCCTTCCTTGTATCTTCACTCTCAGAATACAGGAAGCACAACCTGTATGTACACTGACTGGAACTTTTATCCCGTATTTCAAGATTTGGGCACGTGTCCATTCCTGAAACAGAATCTTGGTACTTTAATTACAGCTGCAATCAGGGAATATTACCTTATTTCTCTTCAAATAAATTCATTCACTTTGCCATATTTCATCAGTCAGACACAAAATGCAGATCTGGCCTCTTAAAGAAAAATGGGGTCTTTCTATGTATATGTGTGCATACATATTTGTGTACGTATATATGAATGTGAGAAGTGCTCCTTAGATCTTCATGATGCATAACATCCAGAAATAATACAAAATGAAATCAGGTGAATAGTAAAAACAGTTTTGACAACAGAAACTACGTTCTCATACCACTGACTCTTTAACCAAAACCCTAATCACAGTCAGACTGAACATTTTTTGAGCTTACAAAAACTCAGCTAACAGTTTTTCTCCCATCAGCATTTTCCTTTTCTATGATCTCCACACCGCAGGAGTACCAGAGAAAATGCAGCTCGTGTGGTCAGACTGAGAAGAAGCAGTGAAAACTTCTTTTCAGTTGGCCTGGACCGGTTTGTGGAGTCAATGTATTCAATGACTGAACGATCCTCCAGTTTTTCTGCAAACTTATACAAACTGTTTGAAATTCTTCCGTAAGAAATACTGCGAAAGACAACACATTCTATCAAGTTCCACCTTTACTAGCTAACAGTTACATATAAAGCCCACAAAAAACACCAGAAGACCAGTTTTATACAAAATCCACAGCCCCCACCACTATATACTTTTCTTATAATAATGCAGCTATTCCAGAGGCTTAACCAGCCTTTTTAATACATAAGGTTGCTGTTACCAAGAGTGGATTAAAGCCCCATTAATTTCCTTAAGGTATTTTAGACCTGCAAGTTGTTACACCTGAGTATATACTGCGGTACAACTAAACAGCTCCTGGAGGAGCAACCTGGGAGGCTGTTCAGTTATTATCATAGTATTAAAATCCCCCCAACAGGGTCGCACGAGATGCTGGTGGGATATAAGACACATTCAGTACACTTTAAACAGTGAGTACATGGGAAAGCATCTGACTGAACTACATCCCAAAAGAAGAGATTTGCTGAAACAAAGCTGTAAAAGCTTTAACGTATAGCTGACACGTATAATCAAGTCAGCAACTTTTCAAAATTCTCCGTTCAGAGTGGGTGCTGAAACCATGTGAGTGCTATCTTCAGTGTGAGTAAATAGAGAAATACTCCAAGATCACAGTGTGATCCTGTGTACAGATAAGATGGACAATGCACATACAAAATCATTATTCTTCTACTCTATGGATGTGCAGCTGTGGATGTCTGAATCACATTCCACACAGTAATTTAAATGATACCATATAGCACATAATTAAAAGAGCAAAGCTGAATCCTCTCCAACTTACCATATTTCCTTAATTAGTACAAAATCTCCTCTCTCTCATTGCTATAATGTATATTAATGAGCTATATTTCATTCATCTACTAATTTATTATAAGATTTTTATTTCAAAAAGCTGGATTCTGAAAGGAAGATTCATGGTTAGTATTGTTTTCACAGTTTGGTTTTTTTGATCATCTGATAGGTAGGAAGCACAGTAGGAGATGTCTTGTATCAGGAAGGTAATGGGGGACTTCTCAAAATCAGAGGATTTATCTGTAGTTAGTTGCACTATCAATAAAACAGCAGAGCTCCTGCTAAGGAAGCAGTTTGTTGGGGCCATGTAGCACAGTAGGAACACCACATATGTCTTTAAAGGTGACCTGAAAAAAATTGTGTGATACTGCAGAGCTGTTTATTATGGGGATGTTTCATTTTACAGTAGAAAACCTGTCACACAAAAACTACTCCAAAACGTTACTCCAAAAATCCTGGTTTGAGAAAATCTGTCGGAAGTGCATCCCATTACACAGAGAGAGAGGGTCAGCAGACATGCACAGTAATGATGTAAGCCAGACACAGCACAAGTTCATACACTGACAGAAGACAAGTCTTTACCAGGGAATATTACCACTAATCTTTTGCTGTGTCCTTCCTTGCTTTGGTAGCGACAATTTTTTATTTCCTTTTCTGAAGATACAGATCACATCTTACTTTTTAAGATACAGTGGTGAATGTGAAAAATACAACCAACTCAGGCTGTTGAATGACTCTAGATTTGGTTCAGGTATGGGGCTGGCCTTGGCAGACACAGGTTCAGCTCCACAGTCTATCAGTTTAACCTTCCAAGAGAGGTCTTGTCTTTATGCCATACACCCTTTACACTCTTAACCCTGCTCTTTGGCAAGGACATCACCTTTTTCTAAACATATATACACTAAACAGGAAATAAGCACCAGTCTCAGTGCATCTCAGGGATATGCCTGAGGGTTACAGACAGGCCTTGTAGGCCAATGGCAGTTACCTCAATTAGATAAACTATGTCAACTATATGTTATACCAACTATATAAATTTACAAAATACCTCCCTCATCTTTTTCAGCTATACTAGTTACCTCCCACTGACAAATAGTACTCCAGATAATGGCAGCTTTTGCAAATAAAGAATACAGGAAACTACATAAGTAACTACAGTTCATCTATTTTAATTTACTATCCAGATCTTTATTAGTTTAAATTCATGCTAATTTCTTTTTAGGCTGAAGATAGATATCTTCATCATTTCAGCCATTACTCTATTAATAAATATTCCACCATTTTCTCTCCCCTTCAGTGGGAATGAAATGTGATGACTATCTTTTACATACATACTTATGTAAAAATAACCCCTCTCTAGATGGTATGGGCAGATTGCCTAAATGGGCAGCTAAATGGCATTGTGACCTCGAAGGTAGGCATGCTAGGTAGGCTCTGCTGCCAAACAAGCTGGACTGGTTTGCTTCTTGAGCGCAGCTGGTACCTCCACACCACAATACTGCACTGCAAGCTTTAGTCTGGGACACTCGGATTACCACAAACCATACTAGTTTCTATTATATCTCCAGGTGAAGTTTTTGCAGCCGAAGTTCCATATTTTTCCTTCTGGATTTTTTTTGTTTGTTTGTTTTACTTCATTCTGCTCAGCCCACGTACACATGACCCTAACAATCCAAGAGTTACCAGCCCATTGGTCTTTATGTCTGTGTGAAATATATATTGACCTTTAATTTGCGCTAGCTTCAGTGACATTGCAAATCAGCTAATATATCTATTAAGAGAGAGAGATAATCTTAACAAACATACTACTGAAATATATATTTAATTGTTGCAAAATGTAGGGATAAATACAACATGATTTTACCAGGAGCTAAAATGAATGTCTTTAACATTGTATTTTGGCAAAAAGGTCATCTATCTTTGAAACAGAAAAATAAAAGTGTTAGATGAGAGCGTATCCCTCCCAGAATGTGGCCCTCTGCATCAAGGTCAAACAGTTATGAAGATGTTTTTCCTCCATTAGAACACAGTGCCATTATGATTTATGACTGCAAAAACCTTTTCAAATTAAGATTTGTTTGATTGTCTGTTTCTGTTAAGGGTATCATAATAACACTTCTCCCTTTTCCAAACAAATGTTCTACACAGCCTAGCATCCATAAGACATGCACAAGGATGTGACAGTGATTAATTTCTGTTGCTGAATTCTTTATTTCCAATAACTAATTTAAGACAGTCCCCACTTTTTAATAACTAAAAGATATAAATTCTGCAGGGTATTTTTGCTTAGGTAATTGATAAAATATCTTCATATTAACAACTGTAAATTATGACTTTATTATATAAATCTGTCACCTAGCAAGTGTCCTCTAGAACACAGCAGTATAGGGAGCTGCTGTGCACTGAGGCATAAAATTTATATTATGAAAAAGAACATATCACCACAATGCCAGAAGTTGTCTGAACAAATATAAATAAAAATATTTTTTTCTGCTTGAATTCTATCTGGATGATAAAGTTCTGTGACATTGTATATAATTGAAAAAAAATTATACCTATGTTTCTCCTGAGACTCATTCAATATCATTTTCCCATAGGAAATGGCAAAAGCACAATTGTTTTGGGTTTCTTTTAAAAAGCAAATTAGACGATCCACTTGAAAATTGCCTGTGGAGAACAACGCTGCAGTGGCAGACAGAAGAACTAGGTGACTTATCAGAATTTTCATAATATCTGTGAATTTCTCAACCTCTAGTCCTTCCTTAGGTAAAACTATAATCAAACATGGTCAAATTTGGATGGAATTTCAAAAATAAATAGCATACTAACTTCTTTGTTCTTACAGCAAGTTCATCAAAAATTTATCCCTGCTTCTACAGGATCCTTTCTTAAAACTGAGGCCCATGTTAGAGGTTTAGGAAATTTTCTTGTGTAGTATCTTATGTCCAACATGCTTAAAAATGTGTGAATGTTTAGAAAAGAATTTGGTCGTATGATACCAGTAGGTATGCCCAACTATTTTTGAAAAAGTTATGTAAAGAAGTTTTTTCAGACAGTGATGAATTCCAGTCACAGTACAGATGGATAACCAGACATCTTACAAGATCTCCAGAAGCTAACAGTTTGGTTTCACCATTTTATTCATCTGTAAACCACTAAATACTCCAGAGATGATATGGCAGCAGTCAAAGGATGCTGATATTTCATCCAATATTAGTATCCATGGGTTCATATTTTATTGCACCTTACAGAAAATAATTGTCCAAATCTTAGGGTCAATAAAGGCCAAGATGATTTCCCATAATGAACATAAACCCGAGAGAAAGACATGTTGAACAGAAACACTCTCTTCTGAAATATTCGGTCAAATATCCTCCGCTGAGAGCAAAGTCTCTCTGGGCATTTGACCAAACCAGAGAGGGGAATAAAGAAAAGTTCTTTAGATATTCAACAGCTATTACTCTGTGTACTTTACTGGGATTCAAAGAAGACAACATTTCAGTAATGTGCATAATCACAAGTACTGTATCTATATAGAGGGAAGGCAGGGGCATCATTTATTCACACTGCACTATCTTTGGTTGTATGGCAGCTATCCTGTACAGTTTCACAGAAACAACAGGAGCTTTGGAAGATGCAATGACACTGACACGGTCACTCCATCACACCATATTTGGACACCTACATTATACTAGACTTTCTATCCAAGAAGTCTCGTATTACCTGTTTTCATGGTACTACCTATCTTATGTATGCGTGTGTGTGTGTATACTATTTAATGGTTTATTTTAACAAAAAGAAACAACAACAACAACAACAAAAACCAAAACAAACATTAAGAAGGTTCCTGTCAAACAGCTTCTCTTGGACAATACATAGGACAGCAGAGACCTTGTTCATGAACATGGAGCTGAATTTTAACAGCCCTGGAAGAGATGTCAGAGAAAGTCTTGCAAAAAGAAGAAGACTTAGCTTGTAGACTACTATACAAAAATACTATCCTCCAAACATGTGTTTCTCAGACATGCTCTTAATAGCGTTATTGCATTAGTCAAATTTAAAAACAAGAAAGAGAATTCAGTTGATGCTGTGAGGACAGACAAGTAACACTTTCTCAGCACTCTGTTATTTTAACAATAGAATGGGATTTATTCAGTGGCAGTCATTCATGTCTTTCAGGGACCAAAAATCTTCCTGGAAGTGATGAAGGCATTGTGTTACATTATTTTTGTACTGTAAAGCAATTTACCAGGCATGGAGCAGCATAATAAAAGAAAAGTACAGTAATTCTCAAATTGACCAGGATGAACATGTGCGTACCTTAAGTACACAGTGAGTATCACTGAAAGGAGAACTCTGAATTCCAAACAGACCTTGACACGTCGCAGCCTGTGCCTCAGCACACCCACGTTCCTTTCTACTGTTACTCAAATGTGCCATGCTGAAGTTTGCTCCAGGTTAGACACTTTGCTGGGGTCAACTTTGTCTTACTCTAACCAGGCTATTATGCAGGAGAATTTTAGTTTTCAAATTGCTGCAACTATAAACACTACCCTGTTCTGGCAAATAATAATATAAGTAGAGGCTATTATAAAATAATCATCGCTAAACCATAATTTTGCATGTTTTCACTAAAAATGCATGGACTCATTTTTAAGTACTATAATTATTGCTTTTATCATTCAAGTAAGGTTTCAGGTAAAAGCTTCACTAGAAGCAGATTCTGAAAGACCCAATACTTTGAACGATTACAAAGACATAAACTAACAGTTCCTGCCTGTGCCTTAAGAATTTACAAAAGAACTGAGCTAAAAGACTTGAAAATGACATAGATAGTGCTTCGTATCAGTATGCCTCAGAAATAAAAATAAAAGAAATAAAAAATAGGAAAAAATCCATAGGCTATAGATTAATTTTAGGGTGGCAGCAATGTATTGCTACTATACTATGTATTGTAGCAGCTTCTCTCAAGTGAAATTCTTCAGGTAGACAGTGGACAAAACTGTGAGTGTGTCATATCATTGAGAGGATCCAAGTCTGTGAAAACTTTCTGCCAGATCAATCATGTAAGTATGCAAATGTATGTTAATGTATGCCATACTTTTGCTGGTAAGAATTTATTTGAGAATGGACTTCCATCTCAACAGCTTCTTTTCTTACTCAATCCAATACAGAAAATACAATGGAAGATATGTAGTATCGTGACCTATTCCAAATCCAAGGACTTAACTGTAATGAAGGTTTAGGATGGATGAGTAACTATTTATGAATATTAGAGCAGCATTAGAAATGAAGCAGGTACACAGAATATCAGATGGGAGGAAATACTACCAATACAAAGTTTCACAAAATCACCAGAATTGGCAAACTCTGAATCCTTCATTTTCTAGGACAGCCTAACAAATTTAAGTATCCTGCAATGTACACCTAAAACTTAATCTAAGTTTAAACATAATCTAAATTTACGTTAAGTATTGTATCTTTAATTTTAACGTACAAGTAGAAAAGCTGCCCAGAAAGGTACTGCTTTACAGTCAAACCCCCAGTCTTCTGGTTTTTAGTGAGAATTGAATAGATGAGAACCACAATGTCAGAATCCTGCAGCCCAAGGCAGATCTCCCCAGGAAATAATTGCCATAGGTTTTTTCATGCTGACAAGCAGCCAAAAAAATAGAGAAAAGAGTCATGGTGAATAACTGGAAATAGATTTGAGATTAAAAGGACAGTCATGAAATATTTGTACATTTTATACTTACAAAGACATCAAATGGTTCGAAAATAATTTAAAAACATAAAAACTACAGAAGACAGACTTAAGAATAATGACAGAAGAAACTATGAAGTTTTGAAGGGAGTTTCACCACTGGCTTCATTGGCACTGAAAATTTTACTGAATTAAATTTATAAATGTTCCCTTTAAGTATTAAGATCAAAAGTAAATCACAGAGTAACAGTTTTCCATCTTTTTTAGTTGCAATATCTGGTACCAGCATGAATAGAATGCTTTGCCACAATACTAGGTTTAATCTATTAAATAATCAAGTAACTTATCCATAAGTATCTTGTGTTGTGACCAAAACAGCCTGACCCTTTGCCTGCTTCTGACAGTGTATTTCCTTCAAAATTTAGAAAAACAAAGGACACGTGAAGTTTCCCATTCTCTGAGCACTGTTGTTATTTCAGAGAGCTGCCTGTTCACCATCCATGCGAAGGCTACCTCCATGGAGCACATGACAACCTTGAAGCTGATAACGCAGCTGGGTCTGCCTAATCTTGGTATAGGAAGATGAGTTCTCACAAACAATTTGACTTGTATTTCTGATGGCAGCAGACACGCCTGAACTATCAGAGCAGCAAAGGAAAACATTGTGTAAGGCTACTACAGCGCACTGACCTTCTACATAGCAGTAAAAAGTGTTTTTAATGCCTTGCTGTACTTTGTTTTGATAGTCAGTGGGAATGTCTTACAACCAGTAATTTGATTTGAAAAATTCTAATAGTTTATGCAATTAAGATGTATACATTATGCATTAAGATGCATTAACAGAAGTTAATTAATATCCTTGGCTTAACTAAAAGCCTGTCCGAAAGATAGGTAGGTCCTCAGTACAGGCAGACACTTGGCTGCTGATGCAATCCAAACTATGGCCACATGGAAGGGACCAAGCATGGAATGAACGACACACCCTCGTTCTCTTCCTCCTGAAAAGGATGTTACAGCATGACACAGTGTATGTATACAGTGACATACCGTGTCTGCTACCATCCCTTTCTCTGCCTTGATGTTTTCTTGTGAGTACCACAGCTCTGAATACTACAAGAAAGGGCCTTCTACCAAGGCATTCACAATGAAGCTCTGGGTAGGAAGACCACACTGATTCCACGTTTGGTTTGTCCATATATATGCAACTTCGTACAAGAAAAATTCAATCACTAGGCAGGTAAAAGAATTGGTTTAGAATGGAAATAAAACTGAACAATGCAGAACTGCTGCTTCAGATTTCCTAAAAATATTGTCACTGCTCTTATTGTCTTTATGTATATTCATGCATTCCAATTCAACTTCCCACAATCTTTTTATTCTTCTTAAGAACTATTATACAGTCGGGCTGCTTATTATACTAATTTGACAGAAAATGTTATGGCAAAAATTTTGTTTAATCTCCTGCATGTTCAATTTATTTTCCTCTTTTTTTCGTGTGTTTATGTTATCAGAAATCTTTCTCCAATCTAACAATATTATTTCCTTTTTCTCTTATTTTCCTTTGTTATGCAATCCTTCATTGCCCCTAACTACCACTATTTGCCAATGTTGCAGTCGCTGTGCCTAAAACTAAAACTATTTCAATCTCCCTCTGTTTTTCTCAAACATCCCTCTTCTCTTATCCAGCACATCCATGGACGAGTCCTTCCTTTCTTCCATTAGTATTTCTTCGTAACACTTTGAAAATATGCTCCCACTACCACATTGCCATGAAGTTTTCCTACTTTTTGGTTCTCCCAGATCTAAAATGAACATCTCTAACAAACTTCAAAATAATCCCTGATTTTTTCGCTTGTAGTGATATCTGTCCTTATCATATGCTAGAATTTAACTCTCTTCCTTATACATCTCACATGGTGGCTACATCACCAAAGAAGAAAGGCACCACAGGAATCCTGCAGGAAAAGTACAGATCTCCTAGCAGAGTCAAGCAGAAGAGAAAGGCTGAACGAGTCCTTTGTTCACCATGCTATGGTGGAGCACATTCTGCGACATCCCGTGGGGGCACAGATAATTAAAGCAACAAACTATTCAGTATGACACAACAAGGAGCAAGTAAAGTAGCATGCATGTTACTCAGCGGGCATTATTGAGTGAGCCACAGAGGAAGTATTTTGGCATACAGAAAGAAAACAAAATGGGGAACTCCTCTGGTATACACAGAAAAAGAATTTATTTATTTGAATATGAGGGTATCTCCTTTCAGTTCTGAAGGCGTGACATGACGCTAAAAGGCAAGAACACATCTTGCCCTTGTCAGATTTCCAAAATAAAGGAAGAAAAAGAGCTTTCACTTTTGTTACTGCTTTCGCTGCACTGACCATCACTGATACCATTTGGAAAAGGACAATTTGTGAGGGCAGTCTCCTGATATATTTTAACAGCTGCTCTCATGCGGTCAATGAGAATTATTTCCTAGAGACACAATTGAAGTAATTTTCAGAATGATTTAAGCATGATACTGCTTCCCACTCCCAATTCAGAGCATGAGCAAAGTTCCCTGAGATAAGCTCAGAGAAACACAACGTTCCCAGAGTTCACCTTGTGGTCTGGCAGAAAGTAAAAAATTTTCTATGTTTACTGTAAGGAGTTAACAATTGTTTATAATATGGAAACTATTAAATCACAATCTTCAGTTTCTACAACAGAAAGGGAATACATCAAATTGAAGGATTTTTTTTTTATAGGCTTTTCATTTGATGCATTGTATCAAATGTTTCCAGAAATGCACCTTATCCATGGCAAATACCCATCTTTCTTCTCATCTCACTTCTTAGATATATTAAAAAATATGTTTCTACTGCTAAATCTTTAAAGTACATACAAAAAAAAAAAAAACCTTTAGAATGCTATAACAGTACATGGCTACATGGCACTGTAGCCTTAAGATACATAACAAACCAAGCAGAAGGAATTTTGGGCTTCGGTTTTGCTTTCTTTTGCTTTATTTTATTCAAAAGACAAGCGCAGGAATATTTACAGGTTGGGCCGTCTGACTTCATTTAATTTCTTGTTGACTTGAAACAGCGAAGTGTTTTATTTAATTTCATTTTCAGTAGTCTAGCATTTGATTCATAAGATCACAGAACAGCTGCAGCACATTCAGAAATAAGCCTTCAGCTTCTAAAGTGAGGACTCAAAAAGTAATGTCTTCCCTTGCAATGAATTTATATTCTCATTTTTGAGTAACTAGCACCACCACAAGAGACTATATAATAAGAAGTTGCATCAAAAAAGTCTCAGGATTATGTCCCTTCATAACTTAGTTCAGGTAAATATTAACGGATAAATGGATACAGCTGTAAAAAAAAAGCTTCAGATACTTGTTCAAATAGAGCTGATTTATCACACGGTTTGTGTGCGCATGACTAGGACAAAACAAGCATGCAAAAAAAAAAAGAAAAAAAAAAGCCAAAAAGAAAAGAGATGCACCCTGGATAAGCACAAGCAACGAAGTTCATATGTATGAACTGTAAGATGTTTATATATAAGAATGTGTTGCACAGTGAGCTTAATGGATAGGTTATATATTTTTCATTTATGAGCCACATTATTTACATACAATATTAACAATGTACATTTTACAAATTTAATTTTTTTTAAGGGCCCCTAAGAGAAAGTTGAATTTACAGCCTGAGATCTTGAGTGCTGGCTACCTCACTTTTGGATATTAACCTCTGAATAGACAAAACAATTCAGTTTCTCTGAATTCTCATGTCAAGGATTCTTGTGTTTCTGCTTTGCATCAGATTTACTGATTATGCAACTTCACAGTGAGTTTGTTCAATTGGCTCATCTCGTGGAAAACTAACTCTGCCAACACAGAAAAATAGATGAAAAGTTTTCTGTTGGATCAATGAGATACATCAACTCACCTTCTAGTGATATAATCACTTGATCCAATGCAAAGTAGGGAAGTGGGAACACGGATTTGGGGTAGGAGAGCAAACAGACTGTTCCTTTTAGTGGCTGCTTGCTACAGGGTCAGCTGAACTGTTAACACCCTTCACATGTTCCCACTGTGTGGGCCATTCCTTAAATGTTAACAGCCAAGATTTCTTCTTTAGCTGTGACCTAGCGATACCTTCTACTCTTCCTTCTGGGGAGGGTGAGATTGTGCCCAACGACTTTGGTGTGCTTACAGTAAGTACTCTTTGTTGATGGATGAGTTTTTCTAACGCTGTTGTCTGTACGTTGTAATAAAAATTGTAATACCTCTCCCAAGTTATCCATGATTAATTATCTTTGCAACTCCTTTGATAAGTTCTTAAGCCATATCCTACGAGGCAGACGAAGGGTGGAGAGCACCTGATCTATGGAGGAGGGCCCCATAAGTTTGGAGGGCCAGAATTGTTAGAAGAGGTCTTCCTGAAGTACTCCTTACCTTCTAGTGACTGACACCGAAAAAATAGAGGTACAAAAGGCAACCGTGTACTTCAATTCTTCTGAGAGAGAATTTGGAGCAACAGGATAATTTAAAAGGACTTTATTTGAAAGAAATTCACGATCCCATGAGACTTAGACATCCAAGGCCAATAGGGCTCCTGAGGAACACAGGACACTGCAAATAGGTGATCTGTTTCTGTAAGGAAAATGTCCCCTTTTTGATCTTCTGAAAAATTCTCAATGTGTTGCCTCCTTTATACGAGATCTATGATGGAGAAGTCACCCTGGCTTCTTTTCAAAGAGACAGATGAAACAGACAAAATCATCCTTTGAGGGCCCTGATCTGCCAATTCTACCTCATGCTGTTTTAAGTGGAATTCGAGCTGGTAACTACCTAAATATCGTATCTTTCATGAAGTTTAGTAGAGGAGATTTCAACACTGAACTAACTTATAAGCTTGGCCAATGTTCTGAGCAGCTTCAGTGCTGAGCTGTTCAGTGCTGAGCTATGTGGCCTGAGGAGAGATGACTGGTGCTGACACCAAGCCTGTGGAAATCATAGGTGTCTGCCTCTGAGATGCTGCAGAGAAGAAATCACCAGAGGCATCGTAATCCTCTGCAGAAAACATTCACGCTTATAGGCACAGGTCTTGGAATAATGAGCCCAGGATCAAGAATAACAGCCTTTGACAATATCAGCCTTGAAATTTTTCCTGTTTTCTCAGAAAGAGTTGGTCTGGAGCCTCTGGCAGCAATAGCTTAATTGCTAGACTGCTTCCAGAGCTGCTGATGCCACAAGAGTATTTGCATGCTAAAGAATACGGCAGGCAGTCCTGAATGCAAATANAAATAAAATCCAATCACAAAATGAGAATGCAACAGTCCCTCACATAGGCTCTGTCATAGAAGAGACTGAGCACACAGTCAGCATTCAGTCTCACACTAAGCTTTGTCTTGTTGGTCTTTTGTTGTGGTCGACAACCATTTCTTCACTGTGATGTACTCTCACGGTCTATGTGAACATTCACGTTAGAACAGACAGATATTTGAGGAACAAACACAGTTACAAGTTAACCAAGCAAATTAACACTACTGAAAGGCAATGACTAATTCTCTTTGAAGTTCCCTCTCCTGAATGTATACTTCACCACAAATGCCATGGTAGTCTCATAATAGATTTGTTCTCAGTTATTTCAGCTCAAAGCCTCTGGTTGCTATACACTGAGACTGATTTAACACGGTTAATTCACAGGAGAATTTTAGGATCTTCTAAAAATATTTTTCAGTCTCCCCTGCAAGACTAGTTTTAATTATGTTGCCCTGGCATAACTTCCTCTCCTGAACTTATCAAATACCTTCATCTCCTTTTTGTTCCTAGCTAACCAACAGAAAAAGTCTCATTTGACAATCCTAGGCTCTTTCTTCTCTTGTGTGTATCCAGCCCAATGCAAATGATGCCCTACAACGCATACAGTACCGAAAAGCATTTCAGTGTGCCCTCAGCATTTGACATTGGAATCCAGTACAAGTTTTGCTACTCTACCAGCTCAAGGTGCTGAACATGGTGACTGTACAGAATCCAAGACTCAGGGAGAAATGGAAAAACTATAGTATCATTGTACTTTTAATGAAATAAAGTGAAAATCAGATCTGTATTTTTCCTAACAATTAAAAGATGAATTCTCTTTGGAAGTAAGACAGATTTCATTGTCATTTACTACTGACCTGAGAAGAGTGCAACCAACACAGATAAAACTGGTGACCATCTGGATCATTTTCTGTTAACTTGTGTTGGGACAATTGACTTGGGGAAGGCTGAAATATGCCCTCAGCTTTTCTACTGATCATGAGACTGAAATCCTTGGACAATGCTGGTAAGTGGTTGAAGATATCCTGCATATTTTCTGTGAGGTGTGCAGCAATTCCACAATCTCCAACAACCAAGAACACCTCTGAATTTAGATTTGTCTTCTCATGTTGGATGTTCACTTCCACAATGACCAGCGTACGTTCCTTTTTCACTGGCAGAGAAGGTGGAGGGCAGCATCACCAAGAAGGGAAGAAGGAAAGGAACAGAGACTGGTGATGAGAAAGTCCTCTGGATTTGACTAGGTGATCAGATCAGCACCTACATTCAACTGAGGTAGCAGGTGATGTTACAAGATAGGACATATGAGGATAGATCAGATTTCTAAGGATCTTTTTGAGACACTGTACTTTCCATCAAATTGTCTAGTTACGACTATTTTAGCAATGATTCTGCAGCCAGCAAGTAACGGTATTAGCTCCAAGAAAGCACTTTGTCAACAGAAAGCAAGTTTTCAGATAAGCAAGGTAATCCTATGCCAAGAATTTTCAACAACAGTAGCAACCAGGGCCACGACATGTACATTGAGTACTACTGTAAAGTAGTACTCAAAATAGGTCTTATCTCATGTACATGAGTCTCACATGCACCAAATAAAGAATCTTTGTAGACATTCATTCAAAGAAGAAAAAGTATAAGCATCACATTGCCCATACAAACAGAGAACCAGAAACATCAGTCATTGTTAAGAAAAGTTAAGAAAAAAATTGATTCATATCTTTCTGAAAAAAAAAAAAAATACCCATGAAAGTGGAGTAACAAAGTCTACAAGTTTAAAATAAAAAGCTATGAATATTTGACTGAATATTCTTGCAGAATAAGTTTTCCTTCAAAAATACTATGACTACCACAATGCAATCATAGCCATTAGCATCAATGCATGGATATACTGCATATTCTAACCTTCAAATTTAAAATGTTCTGAATTATTGTTGATTTTATGTCTATGAGCTGCTCCTTTTCTCATCCTATTCCTTAAATCAGATTTAAAGTAAAGAAAAAGGAAAAAAGGGGGAGTGGGAGTTAGACTTGCTAATTTTGCGTGCTGCTGGTCTTTAGAACACTTCTTTCCATGCTCATTTATGAGTGTTTGGATTTTGGATATTTTAGATATGCAAGCTCAGTAAACCTGAATGCTGGGGAAAAAAATTATGGAAAGGAGAGCAAATTACACAAAAAGTAGAACTGCACGCAATAGGTAAGGAAAGAACAACATTGTAGTCATACTACATGTTACGGTGAAACTACGTAGAAAAATCACCAAGCAGTTTTCCATGATATCACAGAGAGTATCTACTTTCTATCCAATAATTAAATTTTTCATTGAGAATTCTCCTTCCTTAAAGAAAAAAAAATTACCAAAAAACTTTTTGGCAATCTATATGAAATTTCTATAGGAAAAAGAAGTCTGTTTTTGACTGCAACCAGAGCAGAGACTACCAAATCTCCAAAACTTTGACAGGGTACTGCTATTATTCCCATCATGCCTCCTAACAGAAATACCAGTTGAGCGCAGCAGCTAATGCTGTCAGATAAACTACATGATGGCCTTCCTGTTGCAAAGTACAACAGTGCAAAAGTTCTGCTTTCTAGATGGCAACGATGTACAACGATGAAGGAGGTAAGGGTAATGGAATAATACGACTAAACAAGGTAGATGGGTTTTTCATTTTGAAAGCCCCCAACATTCAGCAGAGGAACCACACACTTATGGAGAGAAAATTCTGTTCATGGGAAATGCCAATACATCTCATTACAGCGACAGCACAATAGCATGGCTTTGATATTATTAAATTCACAGCTTTGAAAAACAGCCCACAAATTACCTCTTGAAGGGAGCTGCATAATAATACCAGAAGCGTAAAGAGAGGAAATGGAGTTTAATTAAGTGTTGCCCAGCTAAATCACACTGGGAAAAGCACAGGGAGGTGAGAAGAATACTGAGGACTTCAGCTCCGTGCAGAGGTGGTAAGACAGAGTGGTCAGGCAAAAGGTTGCATCTGAAAATCAGCTGAAGCTCAAGTGGGTTACACGTCAACAGTTTCTGAAGAGTGAAAGCACTCATTCTCACTCCTCCACATAGTCCCTTTCAACAAGCAACATTCATTTAAATAAAGCTCTTTTTCTCCCCCTTGTACACAAACAGAAAAAAACAGTATCATAAAAGAAGAAAAAATTAGTAAGGCTGAACTGCATGTGTTCTAATTCATATTTAATACTGCAAAAAATACAAAGCTGTAGCACAATGTACATTTAATAGCCCCGGAGTAAAGTCCTGGAAAAAAAAAATACATAAAGGCAGATGGAACAATTGTAGAGAAAAGCTGCCAGTGTTATATTGGGGTTGGAAAGTGGTGGTAAGCAAACTTTTTTGCAGAATTATTATTATTATTTTTTAATGAAATGGTTGGATTGGCATGATGCTAAATACTAGCATGTATGCTGTTCTCCTTCAGTATCACAGTTAATACTCCAAGAGAAGTACCAATGATCTGGCACTACCTAGCTGCGCACTGAAATCAAAAGCAATGTACCTTACTACATTCGGAAATCATACACACCACCATCTTTTATTTTTTAGGAGTGTAACTTCTATAGGAACCAGTAGATTCACCAGAAGCATGCTGCCACAGTGCTCCAACGCTTACTGACATCGCAAAAAGCCTCCATTAAACTTTGCCTCTACTAATAATCCTCAACTCAGACCACTTCGTCTTGCATTAATGTTCTATTGCTCTAAATAAATGAACTCTCAGAAGCATGCAACAGATGAACAGTGTCTTAAATTTAGAGGCATTTTTAAAGATTACTTTCGTATGCAACAATTGAGCCATTTGATAAGATATAAATTTCTAGGTTTTTTATGATTGTGAAAAATAATTCTACGATAAAACTACATGTCCCCACATAGTTTGATCCCTAAATTGAAATGTATGCAAGTGTACATACGATGCCTAATAGTTTGAATGAGGAGTCCTGACATGAATTTAATATTCAGTTACCTTCATAGAAAGACTATCCCAATTGCCATGCACGTTAATAATCCAAGCTAGCTTGCGTTAAAGTCAATGAATGTTTTGCAACTGACTCCAAAGCAGTGCAGTAGCCCTTTACAAACAAGCACAGGCAAATATTGCAACATGTCCTACAGTTTAGCCTTGAATTCGTTAATGAACAAAAGCGCTTCACATTGTTTTATGCAATAAAAGGCCACAGAAGTATTTTTTTCAAAGAAATTCCACATCTCCGTAGATTGGCCAAGTACTAACTTAAAGCTCCAAGAAGGGAAACCGTTACACTGCTTCTGCTTGCTTAATGGTACTCACTTTGAGCTGGAGACTGAGCAGTCAAAACAGAAGTTTAGCAGCAAATTGCCTGTGCTAATAATAGAGAAAAGGCATCATCTACTAATTAACAAACCAATAATTGAATATTGATTAAAGTTTGTCACTTTTAAAATAATTGAATCCATCTTGCTTCTAACAACCAAGAGATTGTTAAAGATTTGTAATAAACAAAGGATCTTCAATTCAGGAATGCTTTGTCAGCTTTCCTATTGTGTTCCGTACATTGAAAGATGTAACCACAATATATCCCCCTACTTGATAATTTTTGCCATTTT
>VXAL01008012.1:102383-114164 GCA_013399475.1 Chauna torquata
AACTGGAAGAATAATGGCTGGGAAGGTACCTGCATGGTTAACAAAATTAACCAGTAAAGGGTATAATCCTGCCTGGGAACAGAAAGGCCATTAATCTTCAAATGTTTTCTTCATGGGAGTGAGAAGAATATAAGGATAGAAGACCAAAAATTACCCCAAACCAGAAGAAAGAACAATAAATAGAATGTTGTTCATAAGTACCTCCTTAATGTATCTAACTCTTCATGAGTTTTCTCAGTTTTGAGTGTTTATAGCCCTTAAAAATTAAAAGTAAGGCCTCACAAAACGTAAGATTGGTTATAAAAAGATTGCTTTCAAAATAACAATGATACTATCATCTTCCAGCTGGTTTTGACCACCAGATTTCATATTTTCAAGGGAAGTTACTTCCTATGTTAAAAAAACCATATATGAGAATATATATACTATATATATATACATAGTTTGCCAACTTCATTTTTAAAAGGATATTAATTTAAAGTTTCATCCAAAAAGCTGTTTTTTCCACAATATGGATTCAAGAAATGCATATTAAAAAAAGTCATCCTGACTCCACCAATCTGTACTATAACAAACAATCTTGTGATATTTGCATCCCACATGCTGAAGTGCAGGGCACCTGAGAACTGAAATCGCCTGTTTACTGAAGTGACTTCTCATGTCTTTATTCTCTGATCTGAAAGAAACGCAAGGGCCTCATCCAGCCATAAAGTCAGAAAAACAATTTGTGATTAACTTGTACTTTAGGTGTAACAAAACGAGGTGTTACAGGTCAAATAAGTAAATAAATGTATTTTACCATGCTTAACAATGGGTCAGTTCATAGGCGACCCTTTGGTATTCCACGTGTCTCACAGGGCTGAAATGAAGGGCCTCTGCAACTTACTCTGCAGCTGGGAGAGATGGAGGTGCATATCCCACCAAACACCAGTTTTTCCCCTCACAGAAGGTTTCTTCCGTGCACAGATTTTAGAGGGGAACATTCTGGATGAAGAAGTCGATTTTTTATTAAAAGTCACTGAAGCTCATCTTTAAAGTGATGCCAGAAATGGCTCTCGCATTGTGACCCTTTGCGTCGGGATTCAGCACGTAGGGTGCTTTTGTCCAGCAAATTCCACACCTCCCACACAGCCTAGTTTAAAACAGAAGCGCTGACAAAAGGTTAGCAATGGCCACGCTATGATAAGAGAGAAGGGAATACAATAACTGTGATAGTTTTCCAAGGCCCACCTGGAGGACCTGGTGGCTAAATGGATTACTTGCTGACTTCCCACCTCTGGGATTCCAGCCCCAACCAGAGTGACTGAAAATCATTCTGATCAGCCAAGTGAAAAAAGACCAAAGTGAAATTAGACTGGTGCTTTCAGCTCGGTTCCCTCAGTGCTGTACTTCCAAATCACAAAACCACAGCACGTTGAGCGCTGCTAGCAGGGGAGAAAGCGAGAGGCTTTGAGGCTTAATGAGCATGAATCCAGCTGCCTCTCCAGCTCACAAACACCTTAACATAGACTATAACCACCCCATACAAACAGGCACAAAGTGGAATAAATGACTGTGGATTACCATACAAATTAATCAGAAGCAATCCCTTGCAAATGTGTACTGAAATGTCTGCACTGCATTGCATATCACAATAATATAATTGTTAATCTTATTAGATTAACTCTGACAACCGGGTGATACTTTGGTGAATGTTTAAAGAAAGTCTCTAACAGTATTTGAATATTTCTGTAAAAAACACCACATGCCCTTCTATTTTCATCTCACTCGCAAACACTAAATAATCCTAGCATACCCCATGACCTATGTGTGCCAGTATTATTTCAATTCGCAAGTGAAGAGACTGGTGAATGCAGAGATTGAAGGGCTTTATCCATTAATTTTTTAAGGCCAGGAAAGGCCACTGTGATCATCTAATCTGACAATATGCTTGCCACTATCTCTGCACAAGGCTGGACAGCAAGAATCAATAAACAGAGCTGCTGTTAGGCTGCAGGAATTCAAGACTGCAAACCCTGAGCTCAATTCCCTATTAACTTATAAAACCAGGCGTAGAAAATTTGCCTTGAAGCCAGTGTTTTACTTCAAATAAAAGTCTTGCCCTGTGCTGCTGTCTTCAGCTGTAGCTTAGCCAGAAAAGACAGATCAAATCCCTCTTCCTCCAGTGAAACAATTTAAATGGGAGAAGAGAGCTAGCATACATTAAACGCGTATGGAAAATACCTCATTAAATTACTGTTTGGAACCAATCAGGAGAAAGATCTCTGTCACAGTGTGAATAATTCAAGGCTTCCCTCCCCCGCACCCCCCTTGCCTTAATTCATTTTATATGACCACTTCTTCATGGCAGGATCTGCAGAAAATACTCCTTTGCTACAGGAACATGAGTGACGTATGGAAGAAACTGTGATTTTGCATGCCAGAGCTAAGATGTCTCAAAAAGAAGTCTAGCAAAGAGTGCTGCCTAAAAAAAATGAACATTTATTTATGAGATTATTATTTGGGGGCAACCAGCATGTTGTCATGTTTTTCATTAAATGAAAAATCAATTGAGTTAAAAACAGAGCCTGTGAATTTCTCCAGGGGATCAGGCATTGTTCCTCACTCAAAAGCAATGTTTGCACCTCAGAGCTTTCCCAATGCTCACATCAGAGCAACAAACAGAACAGGAGTTCTTACAAAGCAGCCTCAGTAGCCAAACTTCTGCTTGCAGAAGTCTCTGGCATTATTCTCCTCCGCTACTAACTATCTATCCTCCATGCTCTTTTTAATGAGATTAGGAAATATTAGCAAATATGCAGCACTGGACTTTTGTAAAAACATGCGAGAAAAATGTAGAAGTCAATTGAAACATTCAGTGTACATGGAGAATTTTCAAATACGGCTCACTGAAGAAGGCTTGATTAGCTAGATATGATTGCAATCACTAATTTTCTTCTGCAGGGACATACGACTGCTCAGATGCCCAGGAAATCTCAATTACAAAGCAAACAGGCTA
This sequence comes from Chauna torquata, assembly GCA_013399475.1. Lineage (NCBI taxonomy): Eukaryota > Metazoa > Chordata > Aves > Anseriformes > Anhimidae > Chauna > Chauna torquata. The sequence continues at coordinate 105,382 of VXAL01008012.1, forward strand.
TGTGTGCTCCATAACTGTTTCACTAACCTAATACTTAAAAGCCTTCTTAAATCCTGTATTTGTAAATACAAGGAATTTCATGCTTTTGAACTATTTGTCTTCAATAATAATTTCTCTGTAGGATTTCTCTTGGTTTATTTTAAATTCTATACAGTATAAAACTGCATATGGAACTTCTGCACAACTTACATTTAATGAAACAGTATGTCAAAAGAAGTTCTAGAAACCTGAAAACAATTAAAACATCTGATAGCTACTTGGTTATTGGCAAAATACACATTTCTCAAAATTAATTTATTTCATGTATTGCATGTACCTTATACTGCAAGCCCTCTAACATGTCTGTCCTTCAGCTCACTGCCTTTTACACTGTTATATCCATAAATTGGACTTTTTTTTTTGGAACAGGTTTTGACAACTGGGACCTGGATTACTTACTATAGTTCATTGAGTCAGGCTTCTCCTGAACAGCACATGACATTATTTTTCTCTGGCAAGTCATATGCATTAGGAAAAAAAAAAAAATTGTTCAGTGAGAACCTCTGTAGAAACTAGTCTGAAATTAATTGGTCTCCACACAGACACAGATATGAGACAAAGGACCTGGTACACTATCATAAAGGAAAGATCAGATCTGCTAATGGCATTGACTGCTATGCAAAATTAAGGAGTCAGATGCAAGTTAATTGCATCTGATGATTCATCTATTTTAGCATAGAAAATCTTCATGTGCTCTGCCTTAGAAGAGCATCACTACAGAAAATGATGCGATTTTCTGTTGATGCACATCCAGAAATTGAAAATAGCTTTTTAAAGAGTCTATTGGGGAACCAACATATTTTCCACATTTTTTTTTCATCCTTTGTTTCTCCAAAATGGATTTTCTTATTGATTTTGGAGCTATCATACAATGTAGTTCACAGTAGCCTGGCTTACTAAAACGTTGCTGGGCATGTCTATTTCTTTTGCTCTCTGCTATTGGGATTTTGCATTAGATAGTCATTCATTTCTCAGTGTGCAAATCTGCATTGTTTCCATTGGTAAAACCATACTAATCATTTCTAGCTTTACTTTCACATCAACCCTTTTCTTACCAAGGACAGTACATCTTAATTAAAAATGAAAAATCCCCAAATCTATTAAAGACTGTTTTAAGTAAGCCCTGCAATATTTTTTCATGTCAATAGGAACATCTCCATTTAATTTCTATTTTCCTATTTTACACTTGCAGCAGTATCCACCAAAATACTGCTGCTCCAACAAAATACAGGTAATAGAAAAATTTTTCTTCTAAAATATTTCTTCCAAACACTTTCTCTTTAGAATGGCTATCATTAAGTCCAGTCCCATTCAAGAGCTAGTAATGAGTCAGATGCATTATTCTCATTTAAATGCGTGCTTGCATAAAGAATCATTATCTGTCTACATCTGTACAGAAAATCTCTCCCTCAGAGAATGAACAACCTGAGCTGTGAGCCTCTGCTTGCGAATAGGATGGAAAGGTTTACCTCAGAATGCGCTAGTGCTGCTGCAGGCATTGCTAAAATGTTGAAAGCTGGTCCCACAGCCTTCCCTCTGCCTGCACCTGAGATGACAACCCACTACCACATTCAGGTTAGCGTTTCCACAAGTTAGACTTTGCTTTCTGAATGACGTGCTCTCCTCTTCCTCTTCTGCAGAAGAGGAATGGAGGGAAGAGAACACAGTGGCATCCTAGGCGGGTTTGGGCACATTGCAAATCCCCTGTATCTTCAAATCAGGGCCCTACTCAGCAAAAAAGGCCTAGGAGAAAGATTCTGCATGAGGACTGGATCCCAGCTGAGACCTCATGCAAGTGTCCTAACAGCTTGTAACAAGATATAACAGTGAGGAAAAAATACCTCAGAGTTAACGAAAAGAATAGGAAGACATGAGCTTGATTTTCCTGTATTTTGCTATCTCAAATTGTAATACACATGTAAATAATGGTGAAGTTTTAACATCTTAATTTTATTAATTAATTTTTGAACATTCATCTTTTATTGAGGATGTTTTTTTATTCATCCTCCCATGCACATACACCTGTGGTTATTGTAGGGAGCTCTCACAGCACCCAACACCAAAGCACAATTCTCAAAAGCAGGAGGCAGGGCAGGAGGGCCCCTCTGTAGAGGTGCAGCGATGTGGCAACAGATACCTCAAGGCACCATTCAGAACAAAGTGCCTTCCAACAACCAGCCTCAGCCAGAGGGTCCTTAGTAAGCAAGGACAGTAGGAGAACAGCTAAATCCCTGGATTTGTAACAATAGTATAAGACTTTTCCTAAGAGATCCTTTCAGTTTGTTTCTTTGCATTCTGCTAGCTTTTCTCCAGCATCTTCGCACAGTGGGGTCTGCATGCAGACAAAAGCCAGAAGCTCCCACTCCCTGAATCTCTCACTGCTGTGATCAGGTGCTTCAAGTGGAGGTATAAAAGTTAGTCCCATTATGCTGCAGTGCCACTCCCATGGTGTTTCTGAGAGGCATAATTCTCCACTCTCAAAGAAAAAAAAAGAAAAACCAACACAATAAAACGTATTTAATATGCCAAGAGAAGAGCATCTCCCTACCAGCTATCTTTGCCAGAAGGGCCCTTGAGCACCCTTGAGTTCATTTATGCTGCTGATATTGGCAAGGCTTTGTTTTCCTCTTACTGGTGATTGTTGCTATTTTAGGGGAAATGCTGTTTGAAACAAAAGCACCTGTAATCACCGACACTTCATAAAGTGCCCTCAGGCATGAAAACAGCAGAACAATGGATGCCTCCCCATACATTTGCATATATCGGGTCTCTTTATTCAGAGAAAAAGTTATTAGACATACGTTTGAGAATGCCAATATGTAAAGATAATTACATGATATATTTCAATTAGCGTCCCCCCAAGATATTGCTTGCAACACGTATACTTAATATAGTAGAAACACAAATTTCAACAAGACTAGGCTGTCACATTAAAAATCAGGGGTATATGAACAACTGTGATTATAGCAGCGTATCCTATAAACAACAGATCAGGTTGGTAGATGTCCAGCCATGGCTCCTGGTGAATCAGCTTTTCCACCACTGGTAACAGTGGATGTACAGCCACAGACTCCAGGTGGTACTCTGAAAACTCTCAAGTCCTACTCACTACTAACTTATTTTAAAATAATAGCAACTTTTCCTGAGGAATAATAATATATTTTTACTCTATTACAGACCTTCTCCCTTTAGAATTTGCCTGGTAATCATCAGATCATTGTATGGCAAAAGGAAATAACTGGTGGCAAGTTCTCTAAAAGCAAATGTTCCTAAGTTCTCACTTCCCCAGATAGTATCCCCAAGAACTCCAAGAGGCACCAGCACCCAAAACAAGACTGCAGAATTAATCGAGGTGTTGAGCATTATCTCAGTACTAAATGTTGGGAAATACTTTTATTTGGTAAACTTTGGCTAACCTAATACTATTCTCTTAACATCTGGATGAACGTCAGAAATAACAATCCCCAGAACTACTGTATAATAAAATGAAAAGATGATGGGGGAAAATACAGCATTAAATATTATTGTGTGCCAAACAGGCTATCTTTAAAGAACATTCTAATTAAAAATACATTAAATATTAATAAACTTTTACAAAAAATAAACTGGAAAATTGTAGTCAATATACATCATAGATCTTGTACAGCCTATAACAGCATTACCATTCTAAAGTTGTAATTAAGAACATGTAGGATTTATGCAATTAATTTCATCATGAACACAAATAACTACAAAAAAAAGGTTTTTTTTAAGGAATGTAAGTTCACACTACATCCGTAAAAAGAAAGAAACATGAGTCCTTGGGGATATTACTTGTTTCCCATGGTATGAAAACAAATAAACCTAGATTTATTTCAAAACTCCATTTCATCTTTGAAAAAGGTTGGTAATAAAAGTGGGAAAACACTGGCATTTTATAGAAGGTTCTTTGTGTCACTCAAACCTGATATTTGTAAATTTCAAAGATTAATAAGATTAATAAGATATGAAATAGGTTTCTCGCATTGTTTTTCATGTAATTTGTTCAACCTGATGCACACAATTTTTTTTTCTATTCTTTAGCCCTAGAGGATCACCGAGCGTTTGCAGCTTCTGCCCAGTACAGCTTAATCAGAGAAAACTACAGACTACCGTCGATCTTGTACTGAATGTTTGACGCACAAGCTTATTTTACTTTGAATAGCCAAATAGTTCTGCCCATTCTGTTAGACAAAATAAGAAGGTAAAAACCTGGAAAGGACAGCCCAGGTACTGCAAGCAATTCCATTACATAAACTTATACGCTGATCACAATTCCTTTCGTAAGTGACTACTGATTCATTATTAAACTAACCATTTTTTTGCCCCCTCTCCTGCTCTTCGCATGTTGCTCCAGAAGCCTGTCTGTCTCATGGTTAGAAACCTTCTCCCAAGCCAAATATACACAGGGACAGTTATATTCATTTCAATCTCATGCTACCACTGCCCTTTAGCTGAAACAGCTATTTCATTCTCTTCTCCGGTGCCTGCCCCTGAAGAGTAAACATGGTTTTCAGCCTTAACCATAGTACTTTTAAGGAGCTGAGATTTTTCTTTTTTTTGTCCTGTCTGCATGGCAAGCTTCCCATTTCCTTAATTATCCTAGCTCCAGCTGTCTCGGTTCAAATCCACGAACGTGGCTAAACAAAACTGCCAAGTGAGGTCTTTCTGCTGCCCTCATGACTGCTCTCCTATCTCTACCAAAGTGCATTTCTTCGTGCTGGCTAATACCACAGCCTGATTTATGGATGTACCTTTGGTACATGGGGTCATACCAGGTCTTTTTTTCTTACTTGTTAATTTCTGATTGAAGAGGACACCTCAGTGCTGGGACTGGCAGCCTGTAAGGAAAACAAGTCCAAGGACTCTATCCCCACTCCCACTTACACACCACACAGCAGTAGGGTCTAAGATTGGGCATATTTGGTACCTCCTTGGCCCAAGGACATGATGATGATGATCACTGTCACTGCTACTATTAGTACTATTACTAATGCATGGTGGTTTTTTTTCATGTTGTAGCCTACTGCATCGGCTATTTTCATGCTACAAAATGGAGGGTATATACAATGTGCAGCAAAAGGGTGTGATCTGAAAACTCACGGGAACATTCGAAAGTGCAAAGCCTGTGGGCATTGGAAGACTGTAAGGTGATGCCAGAACTGATTTTGTCCCGTTCAAAGTGGCTATTGGGAATGGTGTTTGGCGCACACTACTCCTTGAGCCACATCTGACCATTGTCAGGAAGAGGGCTGGCTGGCATGGCCTAAAATCACATCAGGGAGTGTGCAAGAAATTAGGGCCCCTTTCAAAAAAAATTAAGCAGTAAAAATCAGCAGTCACTGCACAATCTCCACTTTATTTTGTGATCTAGATGGAATCTACAGGAGTGATCCTACATTTGTTATAACTGAATTTCATCACATTTCTGTTATAATCTTCAAGCTCATCCAGTTCTTCCCATCCCACTGTCTCAATCCTCTTCTCCATTTTTAGTCCCTCTTAAACTTGTGTCAACTGCAACAACAGAGTATAACAACTTGCTACAAAATTATTAATGAAAATATGACACACTCCATTAACTCCCTTATCTTTGGGAAATTGCACTGCTTTTTCCCCCTCAAGCCAGTATTTTCTTTTCCACTACAATCCACTGTCATCTCCAGTTAGCCAGATATCTAGCTTCCTAGTATTTTGCATACTAAATTCCATCTTCCACAGTTTTGTAAACAGTTTTTGCCTTTCCTCTCTAAAGTAAATTTGCTATGCTTCAGCATTATTCTGTCACTGTAGATTCCTTCTAAATTACTAATTCCAAACTGACAATCTTATTTGCAAATTTTCTCATAATTCTAGGGTATGAACTATGCACTTCTCCAGAGCTGAGCACATTAAACTTTGGAAATTCTGCTCAGATGCAATAATTCCCATTTTCAGGCATTCAGTCTACAGCTCCTAGTGCTTAATCTCAGCACAGCCTCACAGTGTAGGAAATCCAATTCTTCACTACTCCTTTACGTACAGAGTTAGAAAACTTATTTCTAAATTTCTATAAGGCTTTAAAAGCAGTGTATGTGTGCCAAAATACAAAGCTTTTACAGTAATACGACTTCACTTTTATTATACGTTTACGCCAGACTCTTTTCAGTGCTCTCTTAATACTCTTCAGTTAAATAGTTATTTAAACATATGCTTGGTTCAGAACCTCACAATAATGATAATGTAGGTTCACAGCAATAAACACGATTTTTTTTTGAGCTTTTCAAGTCTTGACCTTACCAAAGAGCTGCTAATGAGTCCAAATTTTACTGTTAAAATAACAACAGAATTGAACTTGATTTTAACTTGACTTTTCTATTCATACTGTTTTAAGCACGCTTTAATGAAACAGCTGTAAGAGCTAGTAGCAAGACAGTGTTTAGATTTAAAAATTCTTGGTTTTATTTTAAGTGTTGTCTCCCTTAAAAGAAAATGGGATCAAACATCTCACTATCAATTCTTTATAGCCTGTTGCTGAAAGGCATAATATTTTCTTTCCATCCTTTAGATTTCAAACAAATAGATTATTAGAAGTTTTTTAAATAAATAAATATTCTACTTCAGAACAAACTTCTGAGCTGCTCTTCTCAGTTACTTCCAAGAGCTCCTGAATTTCACGTATCTCTAATACAAGTAAGCAAAGAAATGGAAGGTGAAATATAGCCTCTATCAGAGGGAGAGAGGAGATAAGGTCACATACTAATATAGATGTTTTACTGTTTTACATCTGTGAACTTTCCAAAGATCACTGCTACAATGAAGTGGTCAGCTCCTGCTTCATTCTGGGATGTTTTACGCTTTCTGACAGTTCAGACAGATTTTTTTCCCATTTACTGGCTTTGTGTGTGTGTGTTGGGAAGTCATATTCTTTTCCTTTTTCCTAAGAAAGGAATGGGTTCAACAGTGACATGCTTCCAAGAAGTGCCCCCTTCCTCCAGCAACCCACAATCTGGGACACCAGATTCAGTGAAACCTTCTTACTATCCCAAATGCACTCGTGCCTGATGCATTCTGAAAGAGACCATACAAAGCTGAGTTTAGAGAGTTCGGTACTTCTAGGTTTTTTTGCTTGGTTGTTTTTGTTTTCCTAACAGGAGGAGAGGATTTGCTTTTGCTTTTCACTGAAATGTATAAAAAGAATACATCTAAGAATGATTATTTTCTTTTCTTTACCTCCTGTTCTCCCAATTAAAAGACAGTATAACAAAAAGTGTATTCAGATTAGTATTCCGCAAAACAACCAACACCCTAATTTTATTCTCCTCTCAGCAGCTGAAGGAAAAAGATAGGAGCTAGAGCCTTTTTTCATAAAAAGCTGTCTTTCTGTGCAAAGGGGGCAGTTTATTTATTTTTTGCAAATTCTTCCATTCTTTCCAGCAGCTCCTTTGGCCAAAAGAATTACTTACACCTGCAAAGCTAACACTAAAACTGATTTATAAAAGTTGTTCTTGGTCCATCCTTCACCAGTACCTCCTGACCCAGCTTCCTCTGTCTCTCTGGAATTAAATGAAAGCCATATGCTGAAAACACGTAACTTCAACACTCTTCCCAAGTTAGCAGCCTTACAACTTGTACTGACAGAGCAATGCTTAGAAGAAGAAACAGCTACAGTAGTATCATCTTTTCAGAAACACTGCACACAGCCTGATCTACCTCTAGCAAGTAGAAGCACAGAGAAAGTGCTTTTGAAGACAAACCCACTAAGTATTGTGATGGATGTTCTTCCCTTTCTCCCAAAGACAGCTAATGGTATGATTCTTTTGAAGTAGAAAAAGAAAATATTCCCACATTTATATATAAAAAGGTAAAAACACAGCCTCCTTATGGTCTGACTGAGAACACGCGTGCAGGCAGAAACACACGCTGCACCTTGCCAGATTTATTTTCTGACATCAGATGAAAAGCAATTACGTGTGAGCATGCAGTTTGCACTGGAGGAAGACCTTAAAAGAAGAACCAACAAATGTTTCAAGATGCTACATCTCAGTAACACAGTCCAAAAGCATAATGACTTCTGAGAAGTATAATTCTCAAACAAAAGGACCCAGGAAACTGATCCTTTATTACCAGAAAGCTCTGGTCAAACTGAAATTCTTCATTTTCAGGATGGTTTTAACGAGAAACAAACTCCTAAAGGGAAGTCATACAAGACTGTGTTGTGGTTTGCAGAAGGTTTAATTCTTACTTCAGCAGACCACCATATTAGGTCAGCTCCACATATTATAAAATTCATCTCAGCTGAAAATACGGCATATCATTCTACAGAAAATGGAAAATAAAATTCTGTGAGAAGTGCATAAATAATTATTCTTTTAAAGTGCCATTCCTAAATAGTGAAGATTTGCACATCACCACCTCTAGTAGAAGTGGAGGTTATAATGATAGTGACGCTNTTTTATGGTAACTCCAACAAGTAAATGTACTTTTAAAAAATAAGCTGTTTTTTTGCCCAAAGAAATAACTAGAGAAAACAAGAGCTTCCTTATATCAGCTGGTGTCAATGAATTTGCATAAGTATGTCATTATCACCTACAATTCTTCCTCGGTGGTTCACTGTATNAGAATGGATGCAGGTTCACTTCCCCAGAAGGTGATCAAAACATCTAATTTTCTTTCAGTGAGAGCTTTTCTCACAAATGACTTTTTGCCTGAATGCCCTTTTCTAAAATCTCAGCAAAGCTTTTTAC
>VXAL01008012.1:117970-145238 GCA_013399475.1 Chauna torquata
GCACTTCATGATGAAAAAGAAAAAAAAAAGAAAATCAGCAACATGCTGCGAAGCATTGTACAGTGCTGACTAGCATTCATTTGAATGACGTGTCCACTCAGTAAGGCAGGTAAAACAAGTCGATAAGGTTATCATGATTGCTCAGTCATTCTGTCTCTGGAGAAATACACAATCATTTCAAGTAAGGCAATTTTTGCCTCTTTTCATAACTTACTGGGATACAAAAAGTTGAGCCATTACCCCTTCCACCTCACAAAGAGAAGATGACTTGTTTTTCCCACTAAATTGCAGCTCCAAGCTTAACAGAGAACCATGAAAAAATAGACAGCTCGTGCTAGTATAAAAGGACCTTAACGTCTGCTAGGGTTTATCACTGTCAGGCTTGGACTGTGTTTTGTTATTTTTGTCAAACGCAACAGTTACTTGCATTTGTAACACTTATATTCTTTTACACTTTGTCTTAAGTGGGACATCTGGTTGCCTTAAACTACAGCTGAAAGAGCTTCTGGGATTTCTACTGCAGCTTAAGATTGCTGCCGTTACTTGAACCTGCACATTTATGTTCAAGCTTTAGTCTGCACAAACTCTGTGAATACCAATTGCAAAAACACAAAGAAGATGCACAGTATAACCTCTTTGAAGTGACTAGATCCTTACTAATTGTCAGCTTGAGGCAGTAGGACAAGTTCCATTTGGCTGTGTGTAGAGGAATAATAATTCCTCAATGCAGCTGTTCCTCTGGAGTCTGACTCGACGGCACTGAGAGCAGAACAGAAACTTTCATCCACAAAGAGCAGCAGATGAGACAGCATAGTTTATACCATGATGCTTACCTCTTTGCGCTAGAGTTGACTCTGATCTAAAAGATATTTTAATATGGAACTGAAGAACTAAGCCTGAAGATGTATGACATCCAAGTTCCTATTGACTTCTCCTGGAGATAAACCTCAAAGGCTGCAGAATCAGACTCACTTTTTTTATGCAATAAATGGATGTCTTTGAGCATTCCTTTCCTAACCACATGAACCCATGTGGTTACCCAAAGGTAGCCCGAAGCAGAAACCAAGTATATTACAAAGTATTCTAAGGAGAAAGAATAATTTCCATACCACATTTTTTAGCATGATGTTTAATGGCTGCTCAGTCATCGGACTGAAACTTGACTTTGATCTCACGTCCACTCCAGGGAAGCATCTTTTAAGAGTGCATCCCCTCTCCCTCAAACAGGCATTTGCACTGACTAGAGACAAGTGTAGCTCACCACCAGAGCTGGTTCAAGAATTCATTAGTTATGACTTAGACAGGCAGGTCTCAAATCAGCTTGAGGCCTTGACTCACTCTGCTAACCAAAGACAAGACACGATACCTGTTGTACCCCCTTGAAAGAGCTCACAAGCCGGAAAAACTTTAAGGCATCAAATTCAGGTGGGTAAACATGAGGTAAACATGCGTAAACACTAGGGTTGCCTTGTGCAGTGAAGCATGCACAGAGGAGGAGTTTTTTCCACTGGCTGTGAAGAATCCTGTGCAAGCACATTAAGAAGCCACTTGCTTCTACTCTGATTTATCTTTGTCATCAATTAGATAACTTTTATTTATGCCTTAGGGCTGTGCTGCGTTGGTGCTTGCTGTGCACCGTTGCCCCAGTGAATTTATTAGCCAGAGATGTAATTTAATCAGTGATTTCAATTTACCACCAGCAAATCACATTTACCATCATTGCTTCCAATAATATTGTTTTGCAAGAATGTGTTGCTTTGTTCTACCTCACTTTTAAATAGTGTCTTTGCTGTTGCCAAGCTGGTCACATTAAACCTCCACCTGCGTAAAAGAATGGGATAATTCCTCTGAGAAGCAGGTCTATTACTTCAGAGCATGCCACATGACAAAAATGTCATCAAAATTTAAACTAACAGTCTCCAGTCAGTTCCTTGTCTATCTTTTCCTGCCCTGTTCCCGTATCTCCTAAAAAGCACTTGGATAACAAAAGATTGAATCAGAGCATCATATGTGCACTGATGATTAAATTACTTTTATAGCTCAGTTACAGTTCCGTTATGTTCTGGATACTGATCCCAATGGTCTGAACAAAATAAGGAAGGAGAAAGCAAGTCACCAGATCAGCGAAATCTGTGTGAGCAGGGTAAGACTGACAAAGGGTTGAGGAACTGTTGCCCTATTTGAGCTCTCACTTATTGTACCTTTGTGATAGCAACATTCTTCGTGCGTGATGGGCACGTCAGGATCTGAAGTAGCCAAGGAGCAGCTACCATAAAAAAATATGATGTCTGATTTCCATGGATATCCCAGTTGATTATGCTGAAGAGCCCCCCGAGATTATCTTCTACTTTGCAGTAGCTGTGGCAGGGAAGACTCTGGGAGGCTCCTGCCTATCAATGCTGCTAACAGCCTACCATGGGGAAAGGGCTGCAAAATAAAGCAAGAAGGGCCCTGAAGTTTACAACAGAAGTCCCTACTAGGGATCCTACAGGCTCTGCAAAAACAGAAACAGACTTCCCCAGATATTTTCTTGATCTGTAATGCTAAAGACCTGTGTTTGCAGTTTAAGGGTAATTCTTTGCCATGCAAATAAACGTGACATTTATCATTTTTTATTATGCAGTCCTATCTGAATACCTGCCAGTTTTGCATACAAATTCAAAGCACCAAGCAAAAAGGTGCTGCAACAGTGGTCTTCAAAAGGGAAAAAAGAAAAAAAGAGTAGATAAGTGACAAAAGATGAACAAGTAATGAATTAATTAGCACTTAAAAGATGTATTCACTTACTAAACATAGGTTCTCTCATTCCAACCATTCATGGTTCTCTTTAGTTGATATTAAAATGAAACCATTAATTACAGATTATTATTTCTAGAGAATTTGGTATGTGTATAAACTCTATAATTCAGATGTCAAATATCATGCTGTTACTGAGCAGTGTTTTGTGATTTATTGGTTGTGTTATGTAAATATAATTTTCACTGTGGTTTTATATACTCTTATTAGGGTTAAAAGTTAACATTTTTTTTCCGCTCAGTGCCAGGTAACATGGACTTCCTAAAAATTACTAGCAGATATGAATAATAGGTCTCAAAAAATCTCATATAAAAATAAACCTCTCTGAATAACAATATTTTATACAGATACTTTTTATGAATAAAGACTGTTAATAGCAGCAATGAACTCAATGAGAAAAGTGTTTGTAAGTTTTAGTCTTTATTTGTTCTACGATTTAGTTCCTCACATGCACAGTTATAATTAGCAAGAACAAGATGGAAACCAGAAGGAAAAAAGCTAATACTTTAGGTATCGTTACACTGGACTATATTTTTTCCGAGGTTCAAAATTTTTCTTAACATGGTACAAATAAATGAGGATGAAAAATCCTAGTAATTCAAACTAAAGAGACAGATATTTAAATTCAATTGGGGAAAGTGCATGCTCTCTGTACATATGAAATCTGAAATCTGAAACAAAGATCCCCCACCTACAGCAGGTCTCCATCCTTTCAAATACATGTACTCACACCCCATTACCTCCACAAGGTTCAGCCTCATTACTCTAATAACCCAGGCCAGACCCTCAGATGCAGTCAACCTCACTTATTGGCAGGATATTAGGGATAGATTGTAGGCAGTTCATCCCACCTGGCATAGCTAACCTTTACCTCTCTATTACCCAATATAACAAATATGTTAAAGGAAATAAGATAATGTGATTGGGGTTCTGTTTTACTGAGTATTGTAGTCAATTTACATATTAGAGAACAGACTCAAAAAATGACCATGGTAGGCCCACATCATCACAGACTTTCATCAGAATCAAACAAGCCTTTTTGGGCAGCTAGAAGTCCAGGCCACTGTCTTATTTCTGAAAGTGGCTTTGGTTACCTGCCTGCTGTCATACTTCACCAACCTGTAGCTTATTCACAAAATGAACCAAGGACCTAGGTTATTGCTTTGTGCAATAACAGAATAAAATCAGCCTTTGGCTGGATGGATACAATCCCATGGAAGATGCTTTAACATGAACTAAAGCCAATAGGGGTAACAAAGGGAAAAACCCTACTAGCCCTCAGAGGACAAAGCATGATACTTTCTGAAGGCCTCACTCCCTAGTTCACAACATACAGAAGAATGTAATAGACTTGTGCCTGATTTGTTACAAGTTTCATTTCTTCCCAGACCTCTTCTTTCGGCTGTAACACAAGAATAAAGTTCTGTACAACATATTTAATTTGTGCTAGCAGTCATTTTCCTACTGAAAAACTAAGTAATTTGTTTCTAAGTGAACACAAGGTTGAGTCTCACTATATTAAAGGAAAGGAACACTGAATTAAAAAATAAAAATAAAAAAAAATCAGCTTCAGAGCTCTCAGAGCTTTCCAGATATCCAGATGGGACTATGGTTGGGCAGTGATTTTTTTCCTGCATTACATGCTTTCACAAATCAGAAGACAGAAGCTTCCTACCACACAGGATTGTCTGAATCATTTAGGTGCTAACAACTAATAAAGATTAAGCAATTAGAGATTTCAGAGATATTATCAAAAAAATAACCCTTTGTACTTCACACTGCACTGAAAACAACATCCAAGGAGATCATTTGTCTGCAGCTCTCAAGAGCAAAAACAAATTATGTTCCATTCTCAGGAAAATTTGGCCAAGAGAGATCTGTTGATTAAACGTCCTACGTATTCAGGGTTTGCATACACTTCATTATATATCTAAGGGAACTACATACAATGCTAGGCCAATAACGTGTGGACTCCTGTAAGGTTATCCATTCTGATATTTAACAAATGAAAACGGTTTAGTCAGGAGTCATCAAACTGCAAAGCTACTCAGCAACTTAGCAGCTAAGGAGTTCCTGGCTTCCATCTGTATGCTGGCTTTTGACTTACCCATTTCTCATACAGTTAGTGTTTGGTACTTCAAGGCAGTGCAAACCTTTCAAGGGCATCAAGAGTCATTATTTCCCACCATGTTCACTCTGAGGTGTCAAAATTCAGCACCTTGCAGGATTGCACCTGTAAGTTTCACTTAAAATTAATGGGAACTGGACTGTCCTAAGGCAGTCTTCCTAGGATGGCTAAAATATAAATGCATCTTTGGGTAGGGTTGCAGTGAGAAAGCTCAGATCCTTTTTTGGTGAGAGGAATGAGAGAGGGAATGAAGGGAAGCATCTGTTCTGATAAAGACCAAACACATTCAAAATACATAGTCTCAGTCTCCCAGACACAGAGGATATCTGAAGACAACAAGCAGGCTTCTAGATAACTTTTCAAATATGTTACTGTAAAATGAAAAACTCAACAAATTAATTACCTTGAGGGGTATCCAAGAACTTGGGCTCCCAAAGAGTAAGATCCACAAAACAGCAAATGCTTTTGTTCTTTGTAAAGATGTGTGAAAAGGAAGCTCAGCCTAATATGCCATTTAGATGGTTGAGGAGTACTTGTTCCAGCACTTCCAATGTCAGCCTCGTTGCTCTTATTAAGATACGGATGCCTTGATACACATTTCATTTTCTGTAATACACATTTCATTTTCTGTAACAGTCTAAATTAGTGATGCCGGAAAAGCTTTTCAGGCACATGACCTTCCTCTACAGAACTGCAAGTTGGCTCTTGTTTACAAGTGCTGGTATTGTGTTATGCTGCTATTGTTACCCATGCTATCTATAGCATAAATCGCATTATAGATCTCTTTTCTGAATGACTTACCTTTGGGATGAAAATTGTTTGTATGATGCAACAAAAAACTCTCAATGCAAAATAGTATATAGGCAGTTATTAATTTTCCCAAACTATTATTACTAACAGTACTTCATATTTCTGCCATAAGTCATTCATTGGTATCCAATAAACAGAAATCAATTAGGTTTCTCAACTTGCTGGTGAGGTACCATGGCTATCATTTCCATCATATTGAGAGATTAAATGACATCTTCAAGAACACAGAAACAAATCAGAGATTCAGATGGAAGTTTGAATCCTAGATTCCTGCTTTTAATTGTGACCAACACTTTATCTCCTTTCTATGGAGAGAATCCACCATAAAATTTACATAAGTAATCCATTAAACATATAATTTCGTAAGCTATCAGTATCAGTGAGCATAAATGCATGGTTTCTAAGCATTTCGTTTTCACCAGTCTATGACAAATTGCTTCAATAATACTGAAAAACGAGACTTATCAGAAAGAGAGATCAGAGGTTAATGGTTATCACATTAAACTCTAAAAATATGCTCCCCTTTAACACCTCATGACAGTTGCCAGAAAAGCAGACAGAATCTGTCACACGGGAACAAAAGATCCTAATTTGCAGATAAGCCAAGTATAGTCTACAGTAATAAAGTCAGTTCTTGTTGTTTCTTAATAATGAGCTGTCAGATGGCAGGATTGTAGTGAGGTTTGACACCAAACTCCTTCCCATGGAGAGCCACAGCATCATCACGGCACTCGCTGCCTTCCCTCCCCTGGGACACTACGATGCCATCACTTATGAAATGGCACCCAATTTCACATGCAGTACAAACCAACTTTGAAACCCTTAACGTAATTTTGTGGGGCAGGCAGGCAGGAGGGAAACGACTTCATAGGCAAACAAAATCATGTTGCTAGATTATCATCGCTCACAAATAGACTCCCTGCTCTGCCTGGTACCCTCTCTTTTTACCCTTGCCCTAGGGCATAACACAGCACTGTGCAGCACATTGCATTATGAATCTTCTTCAAGTACCCAATTATCCTGGTGCACCAGACCTGTCATTACCATGACAGCTGCATGCAGTATGCAGTACATGCTGTCAGAGGTGAAAGATTGCACACAGGCATCCCGCATTTCCATTACAATGTGGAAAGTGAAGGGGAAGAAAGAGACAGACAAACACACACCCCCTCAACAAACAACTTTCCTACAGATGCTGATTAAAAGCAGAGGTTAAGATCATTATTTTAAGCAGTAATGTAATTGCCAGACATTCCGGTGCTGTCCCTGCCTCTAGCAAAATTCCCATGTGTGTTTTTTGTCATGATAATCAATGAGGTGGTGTAAGTATATTTTGAGCACTTTAAACAGAGTTGAATAAAACAGTTCATCAGCTTGCAGTTCCTCCAGGAGGAGAACGAAGCTCTTGTATTTTCTTTCTGACCAGTTTTCTTTTTTAAAGGAATAAATACCCCACCTCCACCACCCACGGAAACCCACTCCGACACGAAACCCCGTTCTGTTGCTGCTGTGATTGAGCTGTGGTGGCTCAAACAGGCTGCCAGGTGTACCCCAGGAAGGGGTACAAACATGATGTAGGACATTTGCCCTCTAGGTGAACACTGCAGGCTGAGCACAGAGATCTGACCCAAAACATATCTCAGTAACTGTGTTGTGATGGACCAAAGCTGGCACTCACTTTGCAGGAGCTAACGGATGTTACCCCTCTGAGCATATGCCCATGCTAGGTGACATATGCCCTCTATTCCTACTAATATCAACGACAGCCATGCCCTGCAAGCACCGCGGTCAGTATCTCACAGGATCAGGCCTTTAATGATGAATGTGCGGTGCAGAGGAGTGGTCACAGTTCATAAGAACATGCTGCAGGTTTTCTAATTACACACAATGTTTGGCACTTATGTTCTGCGTCTCACTTCCTCCTTCCTGACTTATCCCCAGCAGGCCCCCACCAATTCTTCGTGTGATCACACAATTCATTATAGCTGTAAATATAAACATCCTTTTTTCCACAACCTATCATTATTAGGAAACCAGATGGGAAAAAATATTCAGATTAACAGTAGACATACTGAGATTTCTTGTTTTCTTGGAAAGGGAAAATTTTCTATTTTAAACCAGTGAATAATAAGCTTGTATAAAACAATAATTACAGCTAGAACAGTTAAGGATACTTTCTAAAGACAGACAGAAAAGGCCGTGTAATTGAAATATCTCATCATTTAAAATTAATTTCATCTACATCATTAGAGACAAACGGAAGCAACCTGAAACCTCTGGTCAAGTATTCCAATACCAGCACTCAAGTAGATATATCTTCACAGGCTGAAATGGAGAAGAAGTGGAGCAGCTGCAGAGAGAGAAGGAAAGAAAACAGAGAACTCCCACCTCTCCTTTGCAAAGTGGGAATGGGGTGTTTATTACTCAGCATCAGCTGCTTCTTTTTCATCAGATTGTATAACAAATGAAGCCCCTGAATGAGATCTAGCGTTAATACCCTGCGCAGACACTCAGCACATTTATCTAGCCAGAGGAACTGTGAGGGTGAGATTATGGGGAGTATTTACGAAGACTCACTGCAGCCCATTGAGACTCCTCTCACTCAGCTCTGCATATAGCTAAAGGACAAACTTGGGCTCCTGGAAAGAGCTATACAAACTACGTCTCTCTGAAATCAGTGTCCTGTCATCAGACAGGATAGTGTTATTCTCAAGTTTGGAAGCATCACAGCTTACAGGACAATAAGCAATCAGATAAGCAATCTCACTCATTTCAGAGTTAGTAACACAGAAGGCAAAAAATGGGTGGACAGCACACAAGCATTGAAAGGTAAGGATGCAGACAAATGTGAAAGAAAAAGGAATTAAACTGTTTACTCTTCAATATGAAACATTTACTCTTCAGTAACGCTGCTCCATTGCACAGCACGGCCAGGAACATCACTGTATCATCTTCTTAATGGTGCACTTGTACCAATTTCTACAACAGACTTTAGTCTGAAAAAAAGATCTTTGGAGATGGGGTGGGAGTGATTACAGTGAGATAAGGGAAGAGAAGGGGGGGAAGGAAAGAATAATAAGAGCAGCAGTAACAGAGCAAGCTCTAAAAAGGATGAACTAAATACTTGTCTTATCTTCTAAAAGTAGACAAAACATAAACCCAACAGTTCATCTGACATATATAAAATATGCATCATCTTTACTGGTTTTGAAGAGTGCAGTTGTTTTACAGGGGAATTTTATCAATTTCCATATGTTGTAGATTGTTACAAATTCTTTGAAAGTCTACACCCATCGTTCTGTTAAGGACTTTTTTTTTTACGTAAAGCAAATTATTTTCATTTTAAATTATGTATTATCTTTTTTGGGCTAAAACTAATACTTATAAAAATTCAAAAATACATGGTTTACTGCCCATTCCTAAAGTAAACATCCTCTTAACAAAGCTGCAAGGTCAGAGGCATAAAATACGTACAGTGTTTGCATGAAGGAGCTATAAATATCTTAACTAATTTTATTACTCATTTTCCTCCGAAGCTCCCTTCCTTTTGCTAAAGCTACTGAATCTTCTTCGCATTGCTGAAGCTTTGTAAATGGAGCAGTAGGTAGCTGGAGGACACAACAACTTTTCTGTCCTAAACATATGCTTCGTACTACCTGGACGGTAGCTATGTGAAAGTTGAAGGAAATCAGGAAGCTCTAGTCCTTCAGCTTCTTAAGGGTATTTAGAGCATGACTAAGTTCTGGTTACTCTTAGCTCTACAAAACGACTAATGTTTAGGATTTTGTTGTTGTTGTTTAACATCTATTTTCTCTCTTGGCATTCTGGTACTTCTGAATGGTAAATGATCTACAATTCTGGATGTCAAAAGTAATTTTGTTAGCATAGGATTGATAGTCTTGAACAACAGTCTTCCTAATGTGCTATGAAGGAAACCAGAGGTGCTAAATGCAACTTTCATTCTGAAAAGCAAAACTGTAAAATTAACATATATGTATTTGAGTCTTTCTGAAAGGCAAAAATAACGTACTATCTTGATTAACAGAATGAGAAATCTGGAAATTATTTGGTGATAAAAAGATACTTTTTCCTCGAAAAAAGGAAAAAGAAGGAAATTGCTCACGGAATATTTATTTCTTCACCTGTTTACACACATTTATACTCCCAACAAAAGTTAAAGATACCTGTCTGGGAAGTAAAGACCTCAAGCTACCAGAACTTGTACAAGCATACAGTTTGTGAACCCCCGATACCAACAGGCTCTCTTTATCCTTATATCTCCTGGATATAATAAAGAAGCTGTTCATGATGAGGATGGTAAGACACTGGAGCAGGCTGCTGAGAGAAGCTGAGGATGCCCCACCCCTGGAATTGTTCAAGGCCAGGTTGGATGGGGCTTTGAGTGACCTGATCTAGTGGAAGGTGCCCCTGCCCATGGCAGGGGGTTTGGAACTAGATGGTCTTTAGCGTCCTTTCCAACCCAAACCATTCTGTGATTTTACTTATCCTGATGAAGATGTACCACAGCTCCCTTGCAGGAAGTTTTCTTATCTAGATTCCAATTAAAATTGATCTTTTGATTTTGAAGGCAAGCATATTATCCTAAACCTTCACTTCTAATACTATTATCATCATTCACATTACTGATAAAGTTTTCAAGATCTAAAGTTATCCTTAATGTGTACTTTAAAATTATTTCATACAAAAAAAGGAATTCAGCAATGGAAATAATCACCTTTTTGTTTTGAGGAAGGGAGAAAAAAGCATTAAAGTGATTAAAGATATCTAAAATAGTATTTCCCCAGTGTCTCAGCACACCCATAAAACTATGTTGCATTCATGCCTTAAATTAGCTGTAATTGTTATCACTATCAATATTAATAATTACAAATAAAACTAATAGAAGTTAGTGAAAGATTACAAACCAAGATGTTCTACTTCAGGAAAAATGAGAGCGAATACCCCGCTTGTGGAGAGAATTAGTTTGAGCCTTTTAAAATCCTTCTGTAAAATATGCAGTGCAATGCTGGTGGATCAAGATGCATGGTGCTACTTAGTGTGAGTGTCAAACATTCCAGTTGATTGCGTACTTCAACAACAGAAATCACTACCCTTTAGTGACTTGCAATTTCTTTTCCTTTAGTCTGCTGTTATGTTTTGTTTCTATATTAGGCCTCTCCTACCTCAGTCTACCCAGCTGATATCCGTAGGTCACACTCAGGAGACTGGGAAATAGTCTGAGGAGTGTCGGTAGACCTAAATATTCTAATAAACTGTATACTGATAAATGATACAATTTGGCTGATTTACAAAACCGTCAGCAAATGCCTCACTGTACCTGGAATCCATTATCTGTTGTCTACATAGTAAAATTCACCTCCCATAGCATGCACAACTGAGAATCATTAACCTTCGAGGATGATGCTGTAACAGCTAGAATGCCTTTAAGGAACCAGCAACAGCGTGGGGGCCTAGCACTGCCAAATCACAAAAGTAGCTACTGCCATGGAGAACTAATAGGCAGAGAGCATTCACCGTTACCATATGCCACTGAGGCCAAACAAAGCAATAACAAGGCAAACTTCTTGTATCAATGGACTAGGAGGGAAAGTTCAGAACACGGAGATCAGTGGGTTAGAACCCAGCCAGAGCTGCTATCAGAGCATTCAATAGAAGGAACTCTATCTACACATAGCTGTAATAGTACATGCCTTCACATGGATTTAGCCATCTTGTACTACAGAAATAGGAAGGTTTTTGTTAACTAAGACCATGGTGAAACTTATCTGAGGGTCAAAGCCTCAAACAAAATCATTTATGTACCTGTAGAGGAAACGCTGCTGCTGTCTGCTGCTTGTGATAATACCAGGCACTGAAACAGCCTTTGTTTTTTCATCACGTCATAATAATTTGAATTGGCAGAAGTTTTAAAAAAAATACCAAATGCAGCATCATATTAGAAAGATTTGAATGTATCAACAATGTAAGGCTTCTGGAAAATTGCCTTCACGCATAGACAGTCTTGTAATTTTCAGCTTCTCCATTCTTCTCCTATGTGCCTTTTAATAATGTGGCACATTTAAACTGCCATGGGACAAAAACATTTATTAGCAGAAATACTCAATAATAACAAAGTTAGGATGGAAGTTATCTTTCTTCTTTAACTGTGTCACAGAGCAGCAGCTCCACTCGCTCTGCTGTACACAAACTCTATAGAATGGCTGCTAAATCTGGGTAGTAGCAGATCTACCAGCTTTCCTGATGATCTCCTGCTCATTACGATCTCCAGCTCAAATCCTGCTCTATATGATTGCACAGACACATCTGAAGAGCTGGTTTGTTCCTTTCAAGGATGCTCACCATAAGCTCCCCCAGACCTTTTCATCCTTTAATGCAGTAGCATAATATTGATTTGATCATGTTGATAAGGGTCTAAGAATGTGAAAGAAAAAGAAATTGCTCTATCTGCAGCAGAATTTCATTCCCCAGACTATGTTTATTTTCTCAACATTTCTACTCAAAGTTGTTTAGCTCATCCTTCTGAGCAAAGATATTATCCACTTGTTAATAACTATCAGTCTGACATGGAAGAAGACTTAGAGGCAAAAAATGCAACCCAGTTCAGTGCAACTGATAGGCAATAAAAGTAAAGACCCTTTATGAGTTTTGAATAAAGTAACAACAAATTACTAAGATGACTGACAAGCAAGGACATAGTTTGCTTCACTTAAGATTTTTTTTCTACTCCATTTACAGTAAACAGCAGAAATGTCTTAAGCATTTAAGAAATGCTAAGGTTGTCTGGGAAACTGTTCTCAATTTAAATTCTATTGCTATTTAAAAAAGTAGAGGTGGGGATAGAAGATGAATTCTGCATATCAGAATTACATCCAACAAATAGCAAAACAAATTGTTACATGTAGCACGTATTGCCCAATTGCTTTTCAGTCACGGCTTGGGGCCAAGCATCGCTTGTCTATTTGTTTCACACTAGCAGCTGGACACACTTATCCATGGTAAGCTGCCTTCCTAATGAATTACATTTAACAACATAATTATAAATCTCCTCCAAAAAACAAAATGGAGACACAGAAGACAAAAGATATGTACTGGGACACTATATCTGAGTGTAGAAGAATATGGCAACTACTCAGCTTTTCCAAATACATTTTTCAAATTTCAGAATTTAATCTCAGTTATACACTAGGAGCTGGGGTGTAGCTTTTAGTCTTTTGAATGAAAGAAACTTTATTAATTTGCAACAGTAATTGCTATGTGTTTTTGTTTTTTTTTTTAATAATTCTAAGGATATCATAAAAAGCATAAAAATGGAGACCGTTATTGTTGAAAGAACCTGAAGTTGTCAAGGCATCTTTATCAGCTGGTTGCTGCTAAGTACAGAACTCCGAGTCCTTTAAAATATTCAACACAGTTCATTAGTCACCTACTAGATAGCAATATTGGAAAGTTCTTATAGATGAAAATCTCCAAAGAGGACTTTTTTTTTTCCCTCAAATTACTGTGCACAGTGATACATGAGTTCTAGTCTGTGTGTGTGCTCTGAAAGACAGTAACACTCCATGAGGAGGTCCTGTGTCTTCTGTCAAGCAATAGTCTTTCAAAAAAAGCCTCAAAGAGTAGAAAGTCAGCTGTAGCCTGGAAGAAGACTTCTTAGAAGCATTCTTTAGTTACACCTGCACTAGTAAATGTTACCATGCCAAGGAATGTTCCTGGGTACCAAAACGCAGCTGACTGTACTCTTAAAGCACTGTAACATGCTTTGGGTATGTGATGACCAGTATGCTCCCTAACAACTACATGCCATGGTCCATGAGTCGGCACACATGGGAGATTGTTCCTACTAGACAGTCTGCCTATAGCCATGCTGTCTCTGCTTTCAAGAATATGAAAAGAGTGTGAAAATGTATTATGAATGTATAGATACGCCATAACAGTTCTTGGCATGTTTAATTTACTAATGACTGTGTATCAGTTACAACGCAGATACCAGAGGCTGATTCAAATATGCTCAGAGCAAGCTATTAATAGATATTATGCTTAGCAAAAGATAAATGTTTTAATTTTTTTTAAGTACATGTTTACCTTTGC
This sequence comes from Chauna torquata, assembly GCA_013399475.1. Lineage (NCBI taxonomy): Eukaryota > Metazoa > Chordata > Aves > Anseriformes > Anhimidae > Chauna > Chauna torquata. The sequence goes on from VXAL01008012.1 coordinate 131,814, forward strand.
ACAGCTGGTGTGCCTAAATGGCTGCCATAAAAGAGAAGTGGAGACACAAACCATTACTAAAGAAGTAAAAAATTCCAAAGAATTTGCATAGAATTCAGAGAAGCAGTAAGTGCATTAAACCATGCTTGTGGGTTCAGCCAGTTAAGTTTTATTTGCAAGTGCAGTTAAGTTACTACAGTGGAAAAACATTACTTCAGGGTAAAGACCTTTCTTAATAGAAAGGAGGTTCCTATAGCAGTAATCTCTGTGTATTGCAGACACACAATCTGAGAAAACAGTGCATTGTGATTGTGTGGAATAAACCAGCTAGTGCGATAAAGTAATTGCCGTTAACTTTTAAAGGTCACTACTTTCTGAGCACTGAGTGAAAATAACCAGTGTTAAGATGCAGATTCAAGTAGTGTGCAATTCACTGCTGCTACCACATGCATACTGCCTGTGTTATTTGTTTTTACTTGTTTAGATGAAGTAAGTTTTGTTCTTCAGAAGAAGAGAGAACTGGCAACATTCCACCAAGCTCTTCTATGTGCTGCACCTCAGGGGTCCAGCCAGCAACTTTATTTTGCTTTTGTTTTGTCTTTACATAAGGGTCTCCATATGCTTTACCAACATATCCATATGTTGTTTCTTTGGGTCTCTGAATAAAGAATTTGGGATTATTTATTTATTTTTACAACTAACAAAGACTTTGTTAACATTTATCTCATATGAAATGAAAGCATGAAGTAGAAATCAAGAAAATAATCTTATCAGCTTTCTTTTCATGTCCTGAAGCCTACAAATGGCTAATCTTTTGCTACCATTCTCAACATGCAGCAGTCAGTTCTAATACTTGGAGTAGTGCACAAGATCACGTATCTTCGGGAATTTGGGACAGCCTTCTAAACCTTATTGCCTCAAAACAGATGGCAAAATTTCTCTCCCAAGATCATATAAAAAGTTTGAAAAAAACTTTGCTTCAGAAGAAGCACAGTACACAATTTTTCTTGAATGTCTCTCCTTATAAATATTATTTTTGCTAGAACTTTAAAAGTCATCAGTTTAAAAGTTACCAATAACTACTATACGGCAATTTATTCCATGCAAATATAGCACAGCCTACTTTCTTCCAGGTTGTGTATCTGTTATTCCTCTTTTTTGCAGCACTTGTGAACTACCACTAAGTAAAAAGATGGAGCAGAATAAAGGCAAATAAAATTATTTTCTCTTTCAAGGTCACTATTTACTACAGCCTCTTATTTAAGTCCATCCAAAGAATACTTATTAGTTTGACACAGAGGAGGAATTGTCAATTGCTTACCAAAATATATAAATAATTGGAGATTTTAAAATTTAATCTGGAGAATAAAGAAGTAGCTGGGAGAGACAGACATTCTTCTTGTATGGAATAGCTTCTCATTGCATAATTCAGTTTTCTATTCTCCACATCTCTACAGCCCTTTCTAGTATACCACCTCCAGTTCTCTATTCATGTCATTTTTTATGATTCCTATAAATAAAGCATTTAGCCACCTTATAATCTAGTGACTTTCTATATATTTACGTATACTTGTGTATAGCTGCTGAAAGATATTATGAGGGGAAAAAAAGATTGCCTTACTTATACGCAGTGAACATATGCAGCTGGTCACCCACACACCCACAGAGCAGTAGCTCTTGTAGGCTGAGAAGTTAAAATACCCAGCATTTCTCTCTTAAATCATACTATCTCACCTTTTCTGTTGTAGAAGAGCCCTTACATTACATATTGCTGTCTGTCTGCATTTTAAACATTTTCTTTTCAAATATGAAAAAGCCTGCATTTTAATTTTATTTTTCAGATGATGCAAATGATATATAAATATACAAAATATGACTTACTATGAAAAATAGATACTTATTTTATTGTGAACATACAACAATATCCCTGTGAGTTTTCCCTTCCCATGTTGTACTCAGCAGGATACTTCCATAGAAAGTTACTCTAAAACTCAAAGACATCATTGCCGAGTATCATGACTTGTAAACTGCGAGTTGGATTATGTAATCAGGTAGATGCACTGAGATGAGGAAAATAAAAACAAGTGAGTTAATAATACCCAGAAATCTTAACTGTGTCAGCTTGAAAGCAAAGAAATCACTATCACCTGCAAAACTACATAGATCTTGCTGTGAAAACACACTGTATCTGTGTAAATGCTTTAAGCTCCATTTCTCTTACACAGTAGTTTGTGGATGCTGGCAAAGTCTCTGCCACCTTACCGAAATAAAAATGTAACTGAAGACGTTCATGTTCAGACCAGCCATAGGTCTATACACCTCCTGCCCACCAATTTTATTTGCAGTAACTGCCAATGACTCCAAGGAAGCCTGCAGTTTCTATCATGGCAATGATGATACATTAGCTCTCTTTCTTCCCTCTGCCTTTATGCATCATATGCATCAGATCCCTCATGTTAGTTACTCTGTCTTAAAAGGAAATTTTCTGTTACTCCTGTCCCACTAGTTTCTGGTTAAAACAACAACAACAAAAACCACTAGCATTTTCTGGTCACCACAAGCAAGTGCAACATGAAACGTAATGCTTCTTGTGCCCTTACAGTAGCAAAGGGGCTTTCCTGCCTCTTCCATTACCCTAACTTAAGGGTTATCTTTGTAAAGTAATGCAAACTTTTCTACTTCTTAAAGCAGCAATCCACAAAGACACAAGACAGCCAAAGAGAAATACAGCACATTTCACCATGAGAGCTCAGACAAGAGTTGTTTTGCAGTAACAGGGGGAATTAAAAGCCTGTGTGAAAGCCCACAGTAGAGGAGAGCATATTTCACTCCAGTCTGACATTCAGCTAACATGTTATTTGGATGGTGATATAAAATAAAAGTAAAATTAAAATAAATGTGTTTCATAAAGCTCAAGGCTAAGAGAAGAATCACACAGACAGGCTGGCAGATCATAATTTTTTGTTATGCAGTAAGATTGGTTAAAATCATCTGTGCCTGACTCTCCTTATATTCTTATGTTGGCAACTATTTTACAGTAGCTTTAAATGCTATCTGACTGTTAATTTGAATTTTCTAGGGCTTTTTTTTTTTTTTTTTTAATAACATGTATAATTATAACCCGCAACAGAATCATTTCGGTCACAGACTTCATATCCTGTAAGTTAAGCAATCAGGAAAAAAGTATATGGAGAAATTTACAGAAAACATCTGACATCAGCCAAGAAATATTCCCTCAAACTTCAGAGACCTAAGGGGTGAGATACAAACTGATGAAATGTGCACCTTCTCCATAGGTACTGCCTCAAAATTAGATATTCACCAAGCAGGACAACCAAAAGAGCCAAAGGCACAAGTAGAAGGTCACTGTACCAGTCAAGGAAAGTCAAGCTGGATTCATAGACACTCTTTTTAAAATAGTGTAGCTGGGAAGAAGGGAGGGGAAATCAGAATAGCAACTATTATGTCTAAAAGCCCAGTGGCTGGACTATTCCAGAGGGAAGAGACCCATGGTTCAACTTCTATGTCACTGTACACAATGTATTTTATTCCACAATTCCACTGGCAAAAACAAAAAAACAACAAAAACAACAAAAAAATCCAACCCAAACCAAAATCAAACAAACAAAAATACCTATACAGAAAAATCACAATAACCTGAGGAATGAGCTTCAGGTTAGAGAAGCAGACAGGCTTAAACTCCAAAAGACGAATGTACCGTTGAGCAGCAGCAGTGTCCCTTCACTTACTCCTTTCTCGTCCTGTAACTCTCGCATGCCTGACTGTAGAGCTGCCCACCTTCAGGAGGAAATGGGGGTGGAGGGGTCAGACTCAGGAGAGCTCATAGGCTCTTCTGAAGCCATCTGGTTAAAAAAACTCTCCTGATAAGAGAGAGCTGCAGCTTTGAATCCCCTCAGACTGCTTTGACCTCAGACGGCTCTGACTTTCAGGTAGACCATTAGCATGCTTCTGAAATGATCCCCTTAAGCCCTGCCCCTCCATGACCAATCAAAAAAATCCCCTAAAAAACAAAATCAGCCACCAACAGGGAAGAAAAAAAAAATTCTGAAAATTACTAAGCTGCTGTGATTTGTGTCAACTCTTTTGGTAAGGCCTTTGCTCCTCAGACCAGGTTGCTTCTGGTTGTACATGGAAGACAGCTGAAATCTTTTAGAACTTGACATGACATAGACAGTGGGATCGAGTGCACCCTCAGCAAGTTTGCAGATGACACCAAGCTGAGTGGTGCAGTTGATACAAGAGAAGGGAGGGATGCCATCCAAAGGGACCTGGACAGGCTTGAGAGGTAGGCCCATGTGAACCTCATGAGGTTCAACAAGCCCAAGTGCGAGGTGCTGCACCTGGGTGGGGGCAATCCCAGACAGGAGTACGGACTGGGAGAAGAACTCATTGAGAGCAGCCCTGTGGAGAAGGACTTGGGGGTTCTGGTGGATGAGAAGCTTGACATGAACCAGCATTGCATACTTGCAGCCCAGAAGGCCAACTGTATCCTGGGCTGCATCAACAGAGGCATGGCCAGCAGGCTGAAGGAGGTGATTGTCCCCCTCTACTCTGCCCTCGTGAGGCCCCACTTGGAGTGCTGCATCCAGGTCTGGGGTCCCCAGCACAAGAAGGACCTGGACCTGTTAGAGAGGGTACAGAGGAAAGCCACGAAGATGATCAGAGGGCTGGAGCACCTCTCCTATGAAGAAAGGCTGAGAGAGCTGGGGATGTTCAGCTTGGAGAAGAGAAGGCTCCAGGGAGACCTCCTTGCAGCCTTCCAGTACTTGAAAGGATCTTATAAAAAAGATGGAGAGGGACTCTTTACATGGGCAGATAGTGATAGGACAAGAGGGAACGGTTTTAAACTAAAAGAGGGGAGATTTAGACTGGATGTTAGGAGGAAGTTCTTTACTATGAGGATGGTGAGGCACTGGAACAGGCTGCCCCGGGAAATTGTGGATGCCCCATCCCTGGAGGTGTTCAAGGCCAGCTTGGATGGGGCTTTGGGCAGCCTGGTCTAGTGGGTGGCATCCTTGCCCATGGCAGGGGAGTTGGAAGTGGGTGATCTTTAAGGTCCCTTCCAATCCAAGCCATTCTATCATTCTATGAGGCACTGAACTGGTTTTGCTTGACTTTGAGTTTTCTGTAGCCCCTTCTTCAGCCAAGAAGCCCAGATTCCACCTAGATACACAGCTTCTCTGTATCTTACAGACTTCTGACTGAGACTTGAAAGGAATTTTTTCTCATCAGTAAAATTCACGTGGCTTTGGTCTGAGACGTTTTCAACACAGTTCACAGCAAATGAAGTTTTCCCTCTCTAAATTCCTCCTGTGATTTCCACAGTGTACACAGTTCTGCTTAGCACTGTTGGTGACTTGATCACAGTGGAAAACACGCCTTGTGTCTCTGTCCTACAGCCTGGAAAACTGAAATGAAAGATGTTGCACTGTGCAATTTCATTTTGCAATGTTCAGTAACAAAGTATGCAGATATTATATAACACTGCCACAACAGTAAGCACATCTTTTCTTATAACCATTGTTTCTGCTTTTCTACTTTATCAAAGATGACAACTAGACTGATTTCACTATCACTTATACTTACAATCTCAGAGTTAATTTTCACTTCTCTTTTTCTCTCTCCCACGCAGCTGAGTCACACTCAAAATTCTTTATTCTTAACATCTCCAAGATCCTGCTGATGTTTCCTATAGCCGAGTCTCCCAGCTCAGACCCTGGTAAACCAGATCACTGGTAAACCCTGCTCCTTGAATTACCAAAATGAGTCCGCTTGTTCCATGCATAACTTGGCTGCAACAGCCATCTTCTTCACCTGTCCATTTGATCATGTCAAGTCTCTCCTTCTTTGAAGCCTTCCACTTCTATCACATCAAATTTAAGCTTCTTGTCACCATTTTCAAAGCTCAAATTGCCTGTCACTCTTCCCCCATTCCCTTGACCTTATGCTGCAAGTTGCCTACAGCAGAAAATGTCCTCCTTGAACACTTGTAAAATGACTAGTTGTACGACAGAGGCTATTACCACAAATAAATCATAAACAATAAAGATTGCAACAAAGCTCATTGTTTATTTCCCTCCTAACCCTGCAAACTAATTCCTACAGCTCAGACAATAGAGAGATAAATTTCACTTCCTGGATGACACCAACAAAAATTATTGACCTCAAAACCTGTCTTCCCAAGAGTAACAGAGAAAATTACAATGTAGAGATAGAAACAGAGAAATGCGCAGTAACAAAACACAGAATGCACAGAAAGTTTTTCACAGACAGAACTGGGGGCAAAAGAACCAATATAAATTCTCCTTAAAGGAGACTTACACAACAACAAATAAATGCTCTTTTACGTTTAAATGAAACCCCTGCAGAAGGGTTGTATGCCTCTGTATGCACATTGCTTCACACCAGGAACTAATTGCTTTCCCAGATGCCACTCTTCAGAGAAGCCCTCTGTTTCTCAGGTGTGCCAAACATGGAAGAAAATTTCACACTACTGCTCTAAAAGATTATCCTGCATAGTAATATATCTACTTTATGTGCTCTCTCATCTTCTCTGATACAAAATTCATGTCTGAGAAATCCAAACACTGCTGTGGTGCTAGTCTGACTGGAAGGAAAGACTTTTCAAAACCAGAAGAGCTGTGAATCTCCTTGCTGTTTCCCTCAACAATTCAAATTCAACAGTTGCCCATTTTCCTACAGATATACAGCACAAAAGCATATTTACAAATAAGCTTTTAGCAGATAACCGGATTCCTTAACTTTAAATGCTGCAAAAATGAGAGAGAATTCTGCTTCACCATCCAACTCTTCTGTCCAAAGGTATGTCTTTCTGTATTTGAGAGGACAGTAAGCTGGCTAATTAGTAGAAAGGGTCCATATCTGCTCTGAAGAGCTTTTCTCTTTGAATATGTTCCAGCTTTGTGTGTTAATTGAGACAAGCTAGATCTCCACTGGTGTCGTAGCCTGCAATATGTCAACATCTGTAACAAATCTAATCCCTTTTTTTGTAGCTGCCATTACGTCAAATGCATGCTATATTTTGATCATTTCCCTGCTTGCTTATGGCTGATTCAAACACCCATGACAGCTCAGCACAAAAGGGACCATTCAAGCTTTTGCAGACTCCAGCAAGTGCCACTGGGAAATTTCTTTAGGCCACCACACTGTTCTACAGCCTTCACATTTCCACCCTGTCAGTGGAAGTACCTGTTGTTACCACAATGCTCTCCTCTCCTTTTATTATTTAAATACCGCAGCCACGCAATAAAGTTAGCCTGTAATGTTTCTAGTGCATGAAAAAAATCTTATCAGCATCTGTTATGTTCGTGTAAATATTTCAAGAAAGGCAGAGAAATTTAAAAGGGAAAATATCCCATAATATCTGTTGCCCTTTCTTCTGTAGCAGCTGTAATTTTCAAAACCCTGCCACAAGTTCACAAAGATCATAAAAAAGAGCGATGACAGCATGGTCTGGTAGGTGCAGGCTTCCTGAGCTAATTCCCAGCTCTCTGCGTCTGTTTCCTGGCCTATGCTTTATCCGCTCCTCTGGTGAGGTTGCTGGGGTGAAGCGACACATTATGACCTGAGCTGACCTGAAGAATGCTGCTACTGAAGAAGGAGCTCCGGGTAGGGCCAGCTCTTCTGCCATTCCCACCCTGATCCCAGTGACTTCACCTGCCCCGCATCCTCCTTTGCGCCACATCAAGTGCACACCCAATTTTGCACTACGCAGAGTCATCAGAAAAGAGGCCTGAGAAAAGCAACTAAGGAACTTTCTGCTGAATTAGCAACTTGAAAGGACTAAATGAAAAGTCCTGTGAGAGCCACAGCTGCAGCAAAGGAGATTGGTAAACCGTGTGGTTAGCAAGAACAAGGGAGGAGAGGGGAGGACTTCTCTCTACAGCACTCGACGAGCTCAGCTGTAGCACATAACTGCACCTCCAGGCTGACGCTCTACAGCAGGCTGAACCAAACCAGCTACTGGCTCTAGGGCCCAGCAACTTACTGTCTTGGTGCAGCGAAATGCAGGTGTGATGAATACCAGAACTGGCACAAGTGAGTGAGACAGGACCGTGCAGCGAAGGAAGGAGGGGAGTGGGACTGACAGCTGTTAGATCAGCTTAAATTCCTGTTAGGTGCCAGCAGCAACTTCAGCTGGCTTTCTGAGACAGGAGCTTCTCTCATCTGCGTTCATACAACACTCCACGCAGCACAACTTCAAACTCAATGAGGCCATTAAGTGCAATCACACTGAAAAAATACAATAACAGATAACATAAGACGTCAAAGTGAACATGTTTCTTGTAACATTTGTTGAACATTTATACTTCTTCACTGGCCATATTCTTAGCAAGTGACAGCATCAGAGGCATCACAGATTTTGCATGGAAAATGCCTCAATATATTTCACAGGCACCTTATAGACATTCAAAATGACAGTCCAATAAGAAGTGCTTTCATTTTGGAAGACCTATGGGCATCAGGAAGAGAGACATAAATACTGTATTTTTTTGTCTCCAGATTACTTTTCGTAAGACAAATAGGAAAGATGCATCAACCTAAATATACTGCACTAATGTAGCAACATGTGGGACCTTGTTTAGCAAACTGATGCTCTTTCTGTGACTATTTCTAACTCTTTTTTATAGGCTCTTCAAAGCTTAAATAAAATCTGACAGTTTTCCTCCTGCCATATGTAGAGGTAATGAATCTATCAAGTCTCTTGAGGCAGCCAGCAATTATCTCTGACATTAGATACAACACACTTGCATTTACCCATACAAGCACAATTTTGACTATGGGCAAGAATAATTAAAACTTTGGAAGCTACAATGAAGAAAGGACAGAACAGCTGGTGAAATGAAAGAACACTGCAAATAGATTTTAAAACTGCAACGTGCTGATTTTCTCCTGGCCATATAAGTGGCAGTTAAGGATGTTCATAGAGAGATGTAAAACGCAACAGTTTGGCCCAGTTCACCTCTGAACAGCCCAAGTGTCTGCAGATCCACTAGCTCTTAACAGATCTCCTCTCTCCAGGTCTCACCCATACCCCTCCTCTGAACACTTTGTTGCCACTTCAGACTCACTCTTCCTCAGTCCCTTCTATGGCTGCAGGCTCCTCTTGTTCCTAGTTTTACCCATTCTGGCTGAAGAAGGGGATTACTTAATCATGGCCACCATGCTCCAAAGAATTTGGAAATTTTAATTGAAATTATAATAATAAAGGTACTGGAATTGCCCATTCCTGTCTGATCTCACTGTTTTCTGAGTTCAAAAATTTGTAATGTTCTGGGGCAGGCAGAGTGCCTGTTGTTTTCTTACGCTCCAGTCATCTTTGCACAGGGATGGTCAGCCATCCCTTGAATAACGACTCTGCCTCTCTGCCATGGAGTAAGGCTGAGAAGTGTCAGACGTCATTAGCTACTTAGTGATGCTTCCACAGAAAATCCACTGTCCCAGCTAGCTGGGCCAACTTTTGCGAGACAAGCCAAAAATAGATGTCCAGGATCACCTTCCGATAGCTCTCAGGGACAAGCTGTCAAGTGCCCCTCTCAGCAAGTAAACTGCCTGCAGCACACTGTCTTGGGCAAGGGTAGATGTGCTCTTGCTGTAATACAAGTTGGAGATTCTAATGCAAGATGGGGCAACAGTTTGACACACGTGTCGTACTGTCATTCTTGGAAATTGGTAGCTTCAGGCCTACATAACTTGCAGCTAGACAGATATTTCTGCTATACAACTGAGAGAGGAGCTTCCCATCTCTTTCTTTCCATCTTTATCTGGGCTATCAAGTCCTCAAGCCTACATCAGAGGAGAACCTTGGACTGCTTTCTCCTCATTCCTCTCAGAGTAGATGGTTACTGCAGATAAGCAGAACGTTGTTTCCAGGCTGCTGTATGCACTAGCCAGGCTTGCTTAGTGAGAAACACACACACTGTTTGTGTAGGTCAGCAATTACCTGGGAGCAAACAGAAAGCAAAGAATAAGACCCAGCTTACTGATGCGCCTCTTCTGCTCACATCACCTCTGGCACTCTTGGGCAGTGGTACAAGTCAAGTGCTAGACCTCTTCTGCAGCAGTGTGCAACCCTGCAGTGAAATGCCCTGTATGCATCGAGGACAGTGAGGTCCGTTTTTACCATACCGCTATCATCTCTGCGCTGTAAACATTATGCCTGTGGATATGCAGGGTCTGTACAGATCCTGATACAGATCAGGAGCCTGGCATTGCAACCAAAAAGAGTTACAAAGCAACTATTTTTGTGAGACAGCATGCCTACACTACAGCAGAGAAGCATGGTTCTATTTTTGAATCACTTTTAATTTCCTTCACCCGATCCCTGGAACTTGTGAGTGCTGGAGACCCCTGAAGTCAGAGTTTCCTGGCACTGAACACCAAGCCTGCTTGGGTTATGCTCACTTTGGAAAATCCCTGTTGTCAGCACCATGGGAGTTTTTCAGGCTTGCTTGAAAAACGTTACTTTTAGTCTCAGTTCTACAAGACAAACTCCTCCCAAACCATTCCACACTTATAATTATAAACCCACCATATGTTTGAAATAGACGTGTAAATTAACATTTGCTTCATAAGCTTACTAAGTCTTCAGAAAGGCAATTGTTAAAATTTATTTTAATCACCTTTACAGATTCCCATTGTTAGAACATGATGAAAATGAGCAGATTAGATGCATACTGCAGAGGTACATGTTAACTTTTGTGCTTACCTGACACAGCAACTGGAGGGAGAAGAAGAACAGTAGTTAACAAACTATCTGAATGTTGCGGCAGTGCTAATTAGACGTTGCAAAACTTATTTAGCTCCTCAACAATTTCCACTGAGGTAGTCACTTCAAGCATTTAAGGGGTCTTTCTGTCAGTTATATAGAAAGATTCCTGGTTTGATTCGTGTTTTTTTTTTTGTTTATTTTGTTTATTTTTTTTTTAAACTGTCATAATGTACCTAAAAACTAGGTGCAATTAGGCCAGACAAAAGAATGAATATCAAACTGTACCTTGTGTCTTTTTCTCTGAAATCAAAACTACCTCAATATTTGACAGGTTGGGCTTATTTAACTTGTGCAGAATATGTCCTAACATAGCCATATTTAATTGCGGAATGATTTAATATACTCGGCCACAGGGCAAAATGAGTTCAGTCACTGCTTGCACTCTATTCTCAGAGGTGAGCTATGTAAAAACCAAAATCTACATATTTCCCACTGGAAGAGAGAAGGAGGCAGATCCAAGAAAGCAAGACAGATTTCTGCAGAAGAATAAAATTGTCAGGCTTGTAGTCCTAATGTGCCAAGCACGCAAGATATGTCATGTCCACAAATTGTTGCACTTGTAGCTGGCATTTTAGAATGAATTAGGTGGGTGGATGGTTAAATGACAACAAGTACTGTATATCTTTAGCCCTCAAGGAAGACAGTCCTTCAAAACCCTTTACACATCTTTTTTTTTTTCTTCTTTTAGGTAATAAATTTTTCCAGGAAAAGGTCAGGCCAGCATGACAGAAAATCATTCTGATTTGAAGGCTGTTAGGAGTCATGAAAGTGACACATCCTGCTATATTCAGACTGGCTGGATGTGCACAGAAACCTGCACAGCACAAAAACAAAGGTGGGGGTGGATAGAAAAGAAAAGAGAAAGAAAATCCCTGCAAGAAAGTTTTATCAAAAATACATCCAACCATGGGGGGGAAAAGAGAGAGAACAGTTCTTGCTATTGATTACAAAGCCTCTTATATCTCTGCTAGCCCCATTGCCTACCATTCTTTTTCCCCACATGAAAACAGCTATTTCGGTAGAGTATTTTGGAACAAGTTGGTTAAACACACTTCTGAGCTTCTGCAAAGCATGGAGGGCCCAACTGTGAGGTGCCTCGAATCCCTTCCCTTAAAACACGAAGAGGTGAGTTAACGCAGAGGGGAGATAAGCAGTGGCAGGTTTAAAGCGTGTGATAACGCCCTGATCTAGCTCCAGGACACGTACAACAAAGCTTCTTCGAAGACTTATTTCACTGCATTCTTTACCAAACAAGGAAATCTCCTCTAATCTGCAAGTAAAGGAAATGACAAATGCGAACAAAAAATGAGCTGGTTGCAGACTATTCAACCTTAGATTATATGACTCCGAACTGTTAATTAAACTCTTTTTATAACTCTCTCCTGAGTCTGCCTGGGGCTATACCTTTAAATTACCTTTTAATGGGAAATTGATGTGAACAGCATGCAGCCACAAGACCAGGGAAATGTGTCCCCATTCTTAGGATGTCTGCTGTATACATCAATGGACAAGCGGGGTTCATGTAGGACCGTTACCTCTATTCTGGGCCACATGAAGAGCCAGCCAATTAATTGGCTGTCAGGAAGCGCATGCGGCACTGTAACACTTGGATAGAAAATGAAAAAGCATACAAATCAGAGAAAAGAATACAAGATAAGCAGGTCATCTATCACAAAAGTGTGAAAGAGAAAAATAGCTACTGGAAATACACGAACACAGTGGCTCATATTTCCAATTCACTAGAGTTATACTGAGGTGAGCTTGGCCAAATAATTCCAAAAGACTGATTTATACTTAAAAGGTAACCATTGGTAGCACGTGTCAGGTGAATGGCGTAAAAGAGATTACTGAGATGATAAATGGTTACAAAAGAAAACCAAGAGAAATAGCAATGACTTCATTTTATAGATTTAAGTTAGGAATGTGGGTTAATGCTGAAGGTTTGAAGGGGTTTTGTTTCATTGTCATGGCTCACTCATTTTGCAGATAATATAGGTCTGATACAGACAGGAGCTTCAGCATCTTAAAGCTCTTTTGTCAAAGACAGCATTTTCCACTAGGTCTATCTTCTTCTGAGAAAATCCAGATAAAGTGGAAAGGTATAAGAAGTGCATATCTTTAAAAATAAGAACTACAAGCTACCTCAAATAGGACTCTACTAGTATGAAACAAAGTTGATCTAAGTTCTGCCCTTATGTTATATCACAGGAAAATCAGCTTTCACACAGTGTTCAAATGCATTCAGGAGAAGACTAACTCCCAATAAGAGGACTGGCAGGAAACACTAAGAATTCTGTAATGTAAAGAAAGGCAACAGTCATCTTTTCTGAACTAAGGAAAAACTACATGAAAAGAATCACCACATGACATAAATGGTTGAGGTCTTGGTTGAACTTCAGCAGCAATGTAAGTTAGAATAGCTATGATGGGAACTGAATTCACGACAGAATTACAGATTAGGTCAGTGCTCCACTGCTTAGACATTCCCAGTACTGGGGAAGCAAAAATAAAATAGCTCTAAGCAACAATTTCTGAGATGTTTTTTTTTTTAAATACATATTCAGCTACATGAAATTCTCCTACCCTTACCTGAAAAAAACTATTAAGTAGTGTAAAAAACAAACAAAACAAAA
>VXAL01008013.1:5421-21439 GCA_013399475.1 Chauna torquata
TGATAGCGTACTCGTTCTGTTTAGAGACATAAAGCCATCTCTCCCTCTTAGCAACAAACTAGACAGCTATTTCTTGTGCAGAGGTAAATTCGTATATTTGAACTGTGTTTGAAGAAAATATTTGTGTTTGACTGAATCCCATATTCTAACAAGGACAAAATAAATTTGGAATACATCACATTTAGAAATTACATTTATATGCATTTGCAGTCTATATTTTTCCCTTATGCATTGCACCAATTTTGCCATCAATCTGTACAGATGAGTCTCCTCCTGGAAGGAGTTCCACATACCTAGAAAAAGCCAATCACTCGTTATGGTGATTGGCTAAACTTCTACATTAAAGGCTATCAGCCTTTAATATAGGGTCCCAAAACCACATTCAAAATACCATGTGAGCATTTTTTTTCTTGGTGAATCTAGCACCTTAAAAACGTGAGACTTAAAATTTAAAATGCCATCTAAAAACGACAATTTTTTCATTGAAACTTCAAAGAAATGGCTGGCTTAAAAGTTCACTGTGAAGCATTACAAATAAAGAGCATTGGCAAAAAAACTTCCAGATCCACGTGTTGTATATGAAACATGATGCTACTGCTTTTAGTTTTAAATTTTTTCAGTCAGTAGATATAGCACTATATTAACTGACTATGCACTCTGAAGTAAATACACAGTGCTACTTNTATTGCAACTTTTTTTGCATGAGTGCTTTCACTTGGATTATCAGAAGTTTAGTGATCTTGTAAAGGGAGCTGCAGAAGAACAATGAATCCAAATATAAAGGCAGTCTTAGTAAGAAATAAGAAAATGTAAAAATGAGTTACAGCTGAGAATACACCATGGCCAAACAACAAAGAAGAGAAAAGTTCTGTTGTGGTGAATTTGATTCTATAAAAACCCACCTTATATGTCGCTTCTCCCTTTACTAAAGGAATGATTTCAAATCTTATGATAACACATCTATCCTATATTGGAAAAAAATCATCTAGATTAAGGGTTCTTCATTACTGAAAACTCCACTGGAATAAAAATGCAGTTGTAGATAAACAGATGAAACACTAATAGAACAGCCTGATTGGCAATATAAGCACAAGTGCTCTAAAAAAGTTGAGACAATTTACCACAATTTATCAACTACAATATAACCAAACACTTTCCAATGGCAAAATATGAAAAATGTTCGAAAAAGCTGCTTTATAAAAGTCACAGTGTTACAGTTTTAGAAGGTAGAGGATTTTACCATGGGATAGCAGTCACTCAACTTCCCCTCTGTTGCATTCTAATTGTCTTTTGTTCTTTCAATTACCTTCATTAAAGGTTGGCTAAGTGTGTGGTTTGCGTGCTAAAAAGAGTGATTTTCTAGGTAGTAAACAGTTATACTACAGCCTTTGTTCAGAAACCCCAGTCAGTTGAACTAGTAAAGTTTAAACCAAGTTGGCTGAAGACTCAAATATAAACTGTCTAATGGTTATTCAAATTTATATATGGATAGCTTAATTTTCTGAAAAATTCGATAAAACCGTACATTCTGTTAAAGTTGGGATTAGCAATGCTTTACCAAACAGAGGTAAGATTGCCAGTCTCATCAGTAATTTTAACTGAAATGACAAAAAGTCCACCTAAAACAAGACACTTCAAATTCAAGAAAAAAAAAACGAGTTTTTATCTACAACTGCTAAATATCGTAGGAAATGTAGCAGATGAGAGTTTTATTTTAAATGAGTTTCGCTATTTTAAATTATTCAAATGATTTTAAAAACCAAAAAACCGAAGTACTCACAGATTTGCAGGCGGCCATTAGCTTGAAATCTGTTTCACTCCACACAGGCCTTTCCAAAAAAAGTACACCACTAGCATCTGTGGTCCTTTTTAAAGGATTATTTAATTGAACCAACTGCTAACACAGCTGGCCTGAGGTTTTATTCCCACATAGCACCAATCACATTAACCCAAAGAAAGCAAACAAAGGAAATAAGTATTTGAAAGAAAATTTTGCTCAAGAAGGATTTCAACCATATCACAAGGAAAAGCATTTTGAATATTAGCCTGTTTTCATTTGGCACCATGAAATGCTCATTATCAGCCCTTCAAGAATATTTTTAACCTGTGGTAAGCTCCCTGAGTGCATCACATGTAGTTTTCATTCTGAGGGAACATTTTAGAAGAACATTCCAACAGGTTAGAAATATTAAAAGCAAATCAAACAATCAGTGTAACAGATGAAAATTCAGTTGAAAAGAAAGCAGAAGTTGCTACTAAACACTAGAAGGAGCCCAAATCAGCCATGCACCAGCCCACATTTCTCCCCACCTCAGGCAGCTGGTTGCTAGAGTTATCTAGAGAAGCCTCCAAACTTGGGGTCTCAGTTCTGATTTGAAGCACCTCTTCTGTTCCCACACTGCTAGTGGAATCTTGAGACTGAAGTGATAAACCAGCATGATCTGATATTGTTTCATCTATGGCAGAATCACTGTTTAACTAAGAAAAGAAAGAAATGTGAAATTTTTCAGCTCAAACATATAAACTACAGGAAAAAACACATTAGTTTTAAAATAGGCTGTTTCAATATGGTTAGCTACTTGAACTTATTCACAAGTTTCACAGCTCTACACTAAAAACATTGCAAGCATCACACACATTTCTGTAACACTTAACTTCAACGAGAAGTTTGAAGTTATCCTTGGGATCCCGAAAATAATTTCCTTTCTTCTTTTGAAAGGTCTTTGGCACCAGTAAATTGCTAGACAAAGCACTGATCAGCAGAGCTCTTTGTTATCAGAAACATTAATACAAACTTTGCCTCAAGTCTGAAAAGGGGCATACTATCTCTGCTGCTGCTCCTCCTCCCTTCAAATCACTTCTTTTCCTAATTCATTTACATAATGCAGAGACTTCTGAATAGCCTATATTCTTGATTTTCCTCATTTATATGTACACATGCTTCAAAATGCATAATCACGTTAGTAATTTCAATGGTTAAAAACAATAGAGGCTCCCATGGCATCACTTACTGCTCTTGTCTTTATTTAATATTTTCAGGGTTTTTTGAAGCTAAAAATACACGAAGGCACACACTTTATATGTAACACATGCAATTTTACAATTTTTACATATTTGAACAATTATAGTAAGTATAAAGGCACTAAAAAGATCATTGATGTACTAGAGCTATAAATCTATTATGTGCCACTAGCAGAGTAACTTTCCCTTCATTGATGTTATCGTGAAAAAGTAGCACAGACACATTAGTTTAGTTTTATTCAAAGCCTCTGTTCCTCTGGATGAGAAGTGTGAGCCATACTTAGCCATTAAAAATGCAGGTAAAAAGCTTAAGTTCTCACACAGAACTTTCACAGAAAGTTCTTTCCTTTCACAGAAAAATAACTTACCATCTGTGATCGAGACAGTATCTGACTTGCAGTCAGTGCTGCTTCTTCTTCTGAAGACTCATCAGTATCTTCCTGGTTTGTCAAGTTCAAGCTGGGTGTGCTACCAGAGTACTGACATTCTTGAAGAGACGGTGTGTCTCCTTTGTCAATACTGTCAAGAGAGCGCCTACGAACACCCCAGTTGAAGTTGTCCATGCTTTCACCCTGTAATAATAAAAAAAAGTTTGCACACGTATATATGTATGAACTTCAACGTAATAAAATTAACATACAAGCAACATAGACAACATGAGTATCAAACGCATTATGAACAGAGTTTCAATCAGCCCTTTAATTTTATTCAAAGTTTAAATACCTTGCTAAATGATGCTTGTAGAGAAATTAAAATATATGGCAAATAAAATAGAATTCTTTTGATTATCTTCTTGGGAAGTAACTCGATACTATAACCTATAACTACATCAGTATCCATTTTATGTATCTGACTAGAAAGTACAAACACACCACAGACAACAACAGATGAACAAGCCAGGGCACCAGGCTGCAACTTACCTGCAGCTCCTGGTTAGCAAAAAGGAAAACACATATAATTAGAAAGAACGAGGACGAACACTTAAAGATACTCTAGAACCAGGGAAAAATGTTTTATTACATAAGATTTGCAAACAGTAGAAGACTGATTCAAGCTCTGAAAAAAAGCTTTAGTCAAAAAGCTAGTATTTAAAATATTTTCTTTTTCTAATGGGAGACTGATTAAAAATAAACTGATGACAAAACGCCAAAACCAGCATGCTTATGATACATTTTCTCTAGTGTAACATGTAAAGCAACAAACATTAGATGAAATTCTTTTAACTAACACACATGAATCTAAAGTGAACACATTCAACTGACAAAGCACCATCAACATTAAGTATACTCAAGTTGCAGAAAAACTGATGTCTTCATTAACTGTTCCACCAGTTACTTTGCACCAATTTTATGAAAAGCACCCTAAACATCAACAGCTGGATTCTTTCGGTTTTCACATTTTAAAGCCAGGATACTTAGGTTGCAAACGTCCAACATACTAAATGACATACAGATCTTAAAACACTGCTTTTTTAATTCACATATACAACAGTCGTCCTTGATTTTCTCAAGTGTTTTGTCAACCTTCAGCAATACATCCAATTAGATGGAAAACCTGATCAGTTCACTTTGCCAGTCTACACAGCCAGTTATTAAAATACCATATCTAGCCCCAAGCGTGCAAGTAGAGGTTCCAAAACTGCTCTAACAGAAGAGCAGTCTCTTTGTGGTGAATTAAAATATCATCACTATGCTTTAAATATGCACAGCAAACTAAATATTTCGTAGTCTCTTTCCCTTTTAGTGATTTGTTTTGCTCCACAAAAGGTAAAAAGTTATGCCAAAGCAAAACAATCCCAACAACAATAAAGTACTACTACTGTCCGCAAAAGCACTTAAGTTTAATTAGCAACAAAGAACACTGTATTTCTGGTGAAAAACTAGGCATCTCTTGTATCAAGTGTACAATTTATATGTCAATTTATATGTAAACCCTAAATTTGTACATTCTGTGCTTTTTTTTTTTTTTTACTCTCCAAGTAAAGCACTAAACGCTTTAATGGCATGCAATGAGAAAGTTAAAGAGTAACTTAGTTCGGCAAAGTTTCAACTTTTAGCATTCTACCTGCAAAGCCCCATCTAGGTATTAAAATAATGCTTTATTACCGAGCCTTGATGATTCTGAACTGTTTGCCTAGCATTCAGTATAGGAAATTGTATCTGTATAGGGTGTGGTCACATGTATGCAACAGACAGTAATGAGTCTGTACTTCTTCTAGAAGATGCAAATATTGGCTTGTAGTGAAGCAAGCAGGAAGCATAAGAAAGTGAGATTAAACTATTACGGGAATAAGAGCAATATTTTCTAAAAAGGGCTGGATAAATCAGAAGGAGAACAATTTTAGGGTTTATATAGACTGATATCTTTCTTGGTAGTCTGTTGACCCGTGACCTGCAAGGGTCACCATTACTAATTCACTGCTTTGTATAGACTGTAACAAAAGCACTGAAAGAAACTACAAAGCATTCAATTTCTTCTCCCACTTCTCCCCAGTCCTTTCAGTCATACTTTCAAGCTTCATCAAATTCTGGTCTGAAGCCTCTTATTTATCCCAAATAAGTAACAATTGTTAATTGAATTGTTACTATTTCCTAAAATTCAATTTTGTTTTACCTCCCCTCTCTCTTTTTTTTGACAGGGGGAGAAGTGGAGGAAACATAACAACTGCAACAAATCAGATATAATGTTAAATTCATAATACAAGCAATTATTATGACTGAGTTAATCATATATAATTAGTATACTGTACAGTTTACAACTTTGAAAGCTGTTCTTCATCTTTTCAAAATGCAGAAATATATCAGGAACAAAGATTATATTTTCTGAGCGTACTGCTTCATAGGTTTCCACTGCATATTGCTACTATTCTGAAGTTTTCTACTGCATTATAACCAGGTGTTCATCTTGTCATTGGCTTATGCTGTCATATCACTTCACTTTCAGATTAAGTCATTTAACCTCCACCTCCCCAGAGCCCCATCCCCCCAAACAATTTGCAACAACTTAACACTGCAAAGTTGAAGATACAAGTTTCTTCATCGTGCAAGTTCAATTCAATCACATTATAAATTCTTCCCAATTGGACTAATTAGAAGAGCTGCCAATTCCTTAGAATTGCACCAACATAACCTAATTTTTAAAACATTCTCAAAAGGAAATATACAAAAGAAATCCCAAGGTCTCACCTCTGCATCTTCCAATTCAACATCTAAAAAGTCAAAGTCTTTAAAAACTCCAAATTGTTGTTCACTGGTATTGTCTTCTACAGCCACCTCCTCCTCTTGAATCACTTCTTCTGTTGTTGAAATGAGACTGGTTTGTTGATCTCCAACTTCCAAGTCTTCATTAGAGGAAAACACAACCTGAAGAAATGGGTAAAAGTAGAAATAAAACCTTCCAACTTCTGAAACTCCGAAAGTCAGCTATCCTGCTTCCCACACTTTAATAGCAATAGTGGCAGTGAGTGTGCCAGTGTAATGATAGTACTAGGGCAGGTGCAGCCTGCAATTTTCTTCAAGACTAGTTGGATTTCAATCTACATCTTTAAACTAATGCTATCATTCTCTCATTAATGTGAGAGCTGCAAAGGTCTGGACTTCTTGAAGAATAATAATAATTCATTATTTATGATTCCATCTTTTTTTTTTTTAATTTTTTAATTCTTCTATTGGATTTGTGAATTACTGAACCAAAACAAGTTTGTCAAAAACCTCTCTTCATAATTTCACAAATAGCTGAACACACAATAGCATTCTCATTTTCAGAATTTAAAAAGCAAAACAAAACACCACCACAACTTACTGAAGGATTCTTGGGAAGACCAGATTCTGGACCACACAGAGAAAGCACGTTCATCAGCTTCTCCCTGGTTCTTCTCTGAAAAAATATACCAAAAAAAAAAATCACATAGCAAGGTATCTACCAGAAGTCTGAGTAAAAATGTAAGATGTCTGCATTTTCAACCAGTCATCTCATGCTGACATCCTCTAAAAAGAATCTTAGCATTTATCCTCTTCATCTGTATTAGCTTTTAGCTTATGCTATATTAGTTTACTGTTTTGCTAAGGCATAATGTAGATTTCAAATTATGTTTCAACAAACATTTTTATGACCCATTCATAAACACTGCCTATATTACATGTGTAATATGCTTGAGATACAATGTACCTGAGATAGCTGTGGTCTTTTCCAGCTGACAGGAACTAATGCATTTGAATTGGAGCCTGATGAAGTTGAAGAAGTGCTCCGGGTGACAGCAATGACTTTTGGCTTCCCATTTCTACCAGCTGCACTGTGTTGATCACCATATTTATTCCCAATAATTGGTGTCTATCAAAGACAACAAATGCTTTCTTAAAATTCAAATCTGTATTCATAAAGACTGCATATTTGACATTAGAAATTAGTATTACATTATAAAGGGCCTTTTTCCTTTGTGGCTGTTTTTGTTTTAGTTTAGACTTCTATGAAGTCCATGCCTAATCTATTGACCACCCATACAACATTAGTATACTGGGAAATACAAAGTTGAATATTTCTACCTTAAGCAGCAGACTGCCACTCTGCCCATTTGTATTTTTTGGAAAAAATATTTAAGTCTTATGCTGACAATCCAGTTACATTTTTAAATGCACTTTAAAAATAACTGCGTTCTAAGTTTAAAAGATAAAAAGCTTCTCCAGAGATACACTCACAGATATTAACAAATTGTTTCCACAGTCCAGCAACTTCACTAGCACAAATACAACTTCTGAAAACCAGGGATCAAATTCAGCCCTTCTGACAGGAAATGCTACTCCAGTGAATTCTGTGTGAATTTACCTGGTGTCTTGTTTATCTCCACGCACTGAAATTTCCAGTAAGGAATTCATTTAAACAGAGGACTCTACCAGTTTAAGTAATGCTCCTAAGACACATATGTCTCCAACCACTATCTAGGACCAGTTTCAACCATGAGCCCTTACTTTTGATTCCTTCTAAAGTTTCCATAGTTTTCACATCCCTATATTATACTACAGTCATTTGGCTATGCTCCCCTCTTCAGGCATACAAAGAGTACCATCTGAAGTAATACATTATTTTGAGCTCTAATGCATCCTTTCAGTACGAATTTAATTATGCCTTGCAAGTATGTAACATCTTCAACATCATCTATTCTTAAAAATGGTGTTTATTTTAAGACTCATCAAGGCAGAAGGCTAACATAAAACAAATCCAAGTTTGGAACAGAAAGTCATTATTGCATTGTAGTTCAAATAGAATTACCTCTGATATATCAAAATGAAAATCTAAGGTCTTGCCAGGTAGCTCCTTGGAAACATTATTAAAAATTTTCGTGAAAGAGATTTCAGGAGAACTTATGTCACCTCCGTAAGACTTTGGAATATCGTTAGGTACAACAAGGCTTGCTGATCGAGACACCACCAGTTTCAAAATATTAAGGGCTTCCTTCCAGTACGGACTCTAAAAAGAACGCACGTAAATCACCAACCAATCACCTTCAAATAATACAGCAATTTGTAATGTACAGTAAGATTTTGCATTGACTCATTTCAAGATTCCCAAAGTCAAAAGCTCTAATCTACAGGTGACTGCAAGGCATCAGCACAGGCAGCAGCTTCAGAACTGGAAGTGCCGGGAAGGCAGTGGCAAAGCAGCGGGTCATCCCATGGCCAGAGGTCAGGACTAGCCAGGCAGGCTTAGTAGCTCCAGGTCACACCAGACTGTTCCATGTCCCTTGCTCCCAGTACTGGCATTACTTTTTTTTTTTCTTTTTTTTTAAACCATTATCTGGAGTATCTGCCCTTTGTGCCCCAGAAAATAAAAATCGATAGCATTTAAAAGCCAAACAAATTCCACCCCCTGGCATCTTTAATTATTTTACACTTAAGGGCAGAGTAAACTGAATTTGAAATTTTTATTTTCCCAACCATTTGAAAGACCTTAAAAAAAAAATTACAAGGTTTTTAAATTCAATCAAACTGATGGAGTGCTTAAAAAGGCAAGGGCAAAAGTATGAGAACGTAAGAGGCAGAGTCTGAGCTAAGTCCACCATCCTTAGAAAGATGATTAAGGTAAGGCAAATAATTCAGCAGTTTCAACTGCAGAGATTGTAGAGTGGATAACAGAAGAGACACCAACAGCAGCACCTTGGAAGAGTTAAGATTTACACTCCTGAAAATGTTAGGATTCCACTTGAAATTTTAACCTTCCAGTTTTTTGGAATTACCAGGATTTTTTTTTTTTATATAGTATGATAAGTTTGTTAAAATATTTTTTATTTACTGCATTAAAAAAAAACCAAACACCACTTTCAAGGCTCTAAGTAGTACATGCTTCTTTGTAGGTAATGATGGCCTTCAACAACCTCCTTAATTTGTGTGCAACATAAAGCATAAAGAAGTATTGTCTCAAACCTATAGCAATTTAAATTTAGTAATATACACTGTGATTGCAGAAGACTAAAAAAACCTGTTTAGTAGCACCAGTATTTTGATAGTTAACATCTTCTAATCATGATTACATTCCATGGTGGTGTGGGCTTGCACAGAAAGCTCAGATAAAGGTTAGAGGCGAAGCGAGCAGATGTCCAGCCATGAAAACTGTAGTTATGCTAATCATTCCATTTTACCTAATGCACTCTGACAGGAGCACAATATCTAAAGTACATATCCATCAATAACAAAACACCCAGGGAGCACTACCTTTCCCGGTTAATTATGATTAAACCACTTGACTGAACTACATTCGGCAATAATGGAATTTGGGGAAAAAAGAAAAGGAGAAAAATAATGAGAATGTTGTGCACTGAAATGGTTTTGTGCTCCAGGCATTTGTATAGAATCTTTCGGCAACATGCTAGATTTTCTTCCAACAAATAGATTTTCACTAAATCATGTTCCAAGTACAAAGGATCAAATTACCTAGGGCAAAACATTGTTGTTCACCTTTTGGGGACTTTCTTTAATAAAAATGCACTTGAATTCCTTAAGATGCACCTTAATGTTCCTCACTTGAACAGATATATTAGTGAAAGTGATTTAAACATGCATCTAACTATAAAACTTCCTTTTGAAAAGGAATACACTTAAATAAAACATTTGGGCAGTATTTAACTCTTCAAATAAGGAAATGTTTACTGTTATGTAGTACACATAGAACTATCCACATCTGAAAATAGATGCATACTCACCCAGGTAACTCGTCCCACAAGATGTAAATCAAGTTGTACAAATACATAAGTGTATAACAAATGAAGGACAAAAAAATTAAAATATTACGGAATTTGACTTTAAACAACCATTTTTATATCTGCAATATATTAATTCTCAAAGCAATTCAAGTGTAATTTCATTTTTATAATAAGCAGAAAGGCTTTTTATAGTTTTTCAGAGTTCCTACCTGAACATATTTACCAATAACTTTTATGATTTCCAAATTAAACTGTTTCACTGGTGCTGTGGACAGGTCAATATGACTCAGAAGACTGTAAATGATCTGCAGTAAGGATTGTTGCATACTGGATAATCCTTTCTCTAACAGCTAAAAAAAAAATAATTTAAAAATACAGAATTTAATTAGTGCCTTTAATGGTACCAAGAAGTGAAAAATGAACACTAAAATATAGACAACGTCCATATATATTTATTTTTCCCTCCAAGAAACTTTAGTGTACCACTTCATGTCTTTCAAAATTTTGTTTTAGCTTAAAAAGAAAATGTAATGCAATAGAATAATGTTATCTCTTCTAATTCACTTTTTCCCCCTAATTTGGACATATCTGTTAGCACAGATGTAAAGTATCTAACAATAAAATACTTCTCACTAAAGAAAAGTGCTTAAATAAAGTCAAAATCTTAAAGGTGCATGTAAACAATTACATCTACATCTGGTATACATAGCCTTATGAACAAAATAAGTACATATAAATTCATCGATAAGAATGTTCAAATATCTTTTTCATTATCAGTTTGAAGTAATATTCTTCAAGGACAAGCTCTACAAGCTTTTCACACAAGGTACTTTTTTAAAGGTAACAGATTTTCTGTTGTTATGAGTGTCTGGCAGAATCATATACTGAATTCTATATTTAAATCACCTTTGATTACATACTATGCATTACTTGCAACAGAACTCTGAAATTCATTTTTAAGTTGTAATAAGGACATCTTTAAATATGTACTCAGCTAAAAAACGTTTTAAAATTTGCACTGAGCATAATTTTGCTAAAGCCAAGACAGCGTGCATATTTTATTCATGTAGCATTGAACATAAATATCTATTACAAAACACTACTATTATAAAAAGGAATCTTTCATTAGATGGATTATTATTTCAAGGTACACTCAAGGTGTTGCACTCCAAAATGGCAGTAGTCATCCCTTTTTCATATCCTAGAACTTTTTATTATTATTTTCCCATTATGGAAGATGTGCTTTTTCTCCCAACATTCAGAATCATATGAAACAAAAGAATTGGTGATGAGTAAATGTAACATTTATCACAGATTGTCACCATGAGATACACCTTCATTAAAAATTTACCTCTGCAAGATAAGTTACGAGGTTAAATGTGGCATCTGAGAAGGAGTCATGCAAATATCTACACACTACATTAATCCAGTTAGAACAGTCTCTGGAATAACTGTGTGTACTGTATAAACTCATCATATGAGCCAGATTGGCAAGAGTTGGTGATTTCTCCTCTGCACAAACCTGAAAAGCCAAAAGTATATATAATTATATTTACAGATGACAAATTTTTAACCACAAGTCATCATGCACTTTTCCTAGATTTCACTCTACTCCCAAATAACTGAAAACAAAATAACCATGTGAGCAGCATCTATAGTTTCTGCTGAATGTTGGAGCCTGGCAATTCACTAAAAAAGTAGTAGATAGAATTTGCTATGACACTTACACTGCTTTCTCAAATAAATAATTAAATGAATGCATCAGGTAGCAAGACTTTAAATACTGAAAACAGCTCCATATTCCTGAATGGGCGATGACTACACTCAGTGGGCATTCTGAAGCCGTGACCTGTCTCTCTAGCTTTACTGTTCATCCTTTTTCTTTTAAATCTAGACGAGCCCTTTTCTGCTAGCCTGGCATTTATCAGCGGGTTTGTGTTTAGAAAGCTGGTAGTATCTGCAATAGTTGTACTGTGGTATCCACAGTCCAAGTTTGTTTACTACTCATACTAATCTTACTTTAACTTTGTGTTGAGGTAGCAGAAAACTCCAGATAATCTTCTCAATGAATAAGCTAAGAATGACTGATATCTATAAACTTAGCATACCATAAAACTATCATAAAGGGGTTAAATCACATTCTCGCTTGAGTCAAAAGTCAGTAAAAGTTCTGACAACCAAGAGATTCCCAAGAGTACCACAAATAATATAAAAACAAACCTGTTGATTTTATTTATTTATTTTTTTTTAAGATATTTCCTGTATTTCACAATAAATGACCCTATTCTGAAATCTTTATTTATAACACCCCCTCTAGGGGGATCAAATGGCACTAGAATTTTTAAAGATTCAGGGCTTGTGTGTGCACTTAAGAGTTTATATCTTCCCTTTTTAAAAAAATCAAAGAATAATGATGTTAAGAATTTGTGAAATTTGACAGTATAGATCATATCTCAGTAAACATACCGAGTCAGTGACCAGTTCCCTTTCCACTTTTACTGCACAGGCAACCCCTGCTTGCAAAAATGGTTGAACAAAACCCAGTAGCTATTTCAGTAGCAAGTACAAAGCTTGCTTAAAGACAGGATACAGCTTACAAAAACACTTTGCTAATACTGAAATCTTAAGTAGCATAATTATTCCAAGAGAAGGAAAACATGTAAATTCAGTAAATCTGAATTTCCGTGTTCCTCCTATTCTCTAGCACAGACTGTGCTGCTGTTTGCTCCCCCCTGTTCTCCTTCCCTTCTTGCTGCTGGACCTTTACTCCATTCGATGCCTTCAGCATTCTCTGCCACCTTGTCTCTTCCTCTGGACATACTGTCTAGCTGTATTGTCCCTTTCTCCTCTGGACTTTCCCCTCCGTTTGATTGCTGGTGGTTCCACTCGAATTGTAGGTCTGGTGCCTTACAGCAGTTTTGTTTCTTCTTCTCCTACAATAATACCTATTTCTTCCAAAATGTTTTATCTCCAAGCATTATAGAAGGTGGCCAGAATGAAGGTTTCTCAGTTTTCCAATGTACGAGATCCAGTGTGCCAGTCTGAAATGGGTACCTAGCAGGTCAGTGAGACAGCCTGGAATGAAATATAGGTTTCCCGGGTCTTACTTCCACTCCACACTATCCAGCTCAAGAATCCAGAATCTTGTGCTGTTATCACTGCTGGCACTGGTGGTAGAGGCAAGCATCCCTAGCTGATAGTGCCAGTAATTTAAGGGACAGCAATAACTTCTGGACTTGCATCAGGCCATGTATGACTGTGAGGTGGCCTGCACACTTGTAAGTGATTTATGTATCACAGTTTGGGAAGCCAGAGGTCCATGATTGCATTTCCTATGACACAGCACTTTTTTAATTCCCCTTTCCGCATTCTTCCTGAAAATGCAGGCTGTCAGACCAGCATTCCCCCAGCCTGGCTGGAGATTGCTGGTGTGCATCTTGTACTGCTGTAAAAGACACTGTAGTTCAGAAAGCAATGAAAATATTCCCAGGTTAACTGCTGTGTACAAGTAATAGAAAGAGAACCTTTTCTTGCTGCCTATAATCCACAAGGTAAGGATCTCTTCCTTATCACAAATAAATTAGGAGTGCTTAAGAACTGATTTAGTTCACATTTAACATTACAAGCTGCAAAAGCAGACAAGTAAGAAAAAGTATCTGATACCACTGATAACATGTAAATTCATTCCTTACCTCTAAAGCTTACAGAAAGAGCTACATGTGTTCTCTCAGTGACAATGGGAAACTCAAGGGCTGATATGAAGACCAACTATATAAATGAGGACTGGATCACATTTTTGAAATAAAACATTTTACAGTTATCTCCGTATGACAAATAGAATCACGTAAAAGTATTACATAAGGGAGTGGAAAAATACAGAACCAGTGCTGGTAATAAAAGTAAACTCCTGGATACTCCCCAAGCATCGTTTTACATACCTTTGCTATCTTGTCAGCTGTTTCTTTACAGAATTGAGTTGGGTTATCAAAATGTTGGATCAGATGAGGAAGTAGGCACAAGATGTTTAGGGGAAATCCTAAACACATACATAAACAGTTATATGAGCCCTAATGATTTTAACATGGCTTAATTTGATGTGAAGTATACATATAAACAGCCTTCTGGTACTTAAGGACCCTTAGAGTACGATACACATAGATTCACACAAATATATAAATTATATACACGCACACACACACTTAAGTGTGCCTTTGTCTGTGCCTTTGTCTGTGTATAAGTGTATATATATGCATAAGATGAAACTAAAATCAACAATAGACCAATTAAGCAAAACTATCAAGAAACCTGACAGCTTAAGACAGTACAGTAACATTGTTTCTAAAATGTGCAAATGTTTGACATAGTACTAATTGAGCTATTTAGCATAAGATCATGAAAAGTAATACGTATATTCTTTAAACTTGTCAGCAAGTTTGAAGTAAGTTAATAATCAATACATAAATTTTTTGTGCAGTATTTCTTTGCAGATAGTCACAGGCTGTAATGTATTCCCACTACCTAACACTGCAATACTGACAATTGTAAAATGCATTTAACTGAAGAGTGCTTTTTAAGGCAAATGCATAACCACTAGTGATTTTGATTACACTTCATCTGATGAAAAAAATACATTTTCATTACAAATATATTTACTAAAGATACCTGCTAGCTGAGAAGGATCCACCAAAGCATGCCTGGAAATTGTGATGAGTTTACTGAGGAGGTGAACTGTCATTTCTTGTGTGGATGCTGAAGTAAAGCCTTTCAGAAAGAGTTGCTGAAGGCCTGGGAAATTATTCCATTTCAGTTTATTCTGCACCTTTTCTATCTTCTCACGACTCTCTGATTTATCCAGAGGCAAATGAATGAGAAGCTTGTTGAGTAGCTTGAGAGCCAAAAGGTATTCGTACTCATAATCTGACTCTAGCAATGAAGCTGCAATCCAAAATATGGTGGCCATCAGATTGACAGGATCAGTAGTGGGCTGCACATCATACATCCCTCCCTCTCTCAGGGAGGAAAGGCTTCTAGTCCTGGCCAAACTTCCACCATGATTTATCCTTCCATCCATTATATCCAGTGTGTTGCTCCGTCGACGGTCACCTCTCCGCTCACTGATAAAATTCAGTCTCAAGGAATTACTCCTTGTATTGCTGTAGTATCCCAAACAACTGCCGCTATTAATGGGACTCGTGCTTAGATTTATCTGTCCAGTGCTTTTCCTATTAGCTGCATACTTGTTTCCCATTACAGAATCATGGTATGAGGTTCTAAAATAAAAATTATAAGACGTTATTCCTTACAAAATACAGCAACAGAGTTTCAAAAAAAGGGAAGAAAGGAAAAAGATTTGACACCCGCTACACAGACAACTCAGCAAATTCTCTGCTTCATCACTGGAAAAGTATTACAATACATGAAAATACTCTATAGAGAAAATTTCTGTATATATTATTATAATATCCTTACAGCATAAGGACAAGACTGTAGCATCCCATTATCTGTGTTACAAAACATACGCATTACAATCCCAAAATAGCAAAATAATTACACAGCAATTCAGTAAAATCAAGGAATATTAACCTAAAGTATGTAAAAGATGATCTGGAAATGAAGATCTAGCATTCCAACTTACTTTTTAAGGACGTGATAAAGGTAGAGAAATGAGTGAATTCATAAATAAAACTATTTATTTATTACCTTATTTTTCTCTTCAGTATCTTACCTAGAAAAATCAACAACTTCTAGTTCTTACCCATAAAAGGCTGAGAAACGGAAGAACTTCCTAGAAACATCAACATTTTC
>VXAL01008013.1:29020-40834 GCA_013399475.1 Chauna torquata
TACAATAGCAACCACAGATGGAGTTTCAGAACAGATTTTTACTACTTTCCTTACCCCTGCACCTCAGAAAAAACAGATCACATATCACAAAAAATAGATCAGTTACTTAAAACAAGCTTGAAAATTAATTAGAGGTACACCACAAGATCCTTCTTCCCTGCTGTTTTCCTCTACTAAGGATTCTTAGAAAATTTTGTACGTTTTTTTCAACAGGCCAAGTACNCTGTAAACAGCAGTTGGACACAGTTAAGGATGATACCACAGCAAACGAGTACATAACTTGCATGTGCAGAATAAGATTTTGTTGAATAAGTTCATAAATGCGATGGATGCACATAAGGAACAAAAGGCAAAGTGATCTAATACGATCTTTCCTGGAAATTCAAACCTGATGTCAGATCGGAAGTTAAAGCTGGCTCCCAGGACAGTACAGAGCATGTCTGGAAGAGTTGCATTTTATTATAGGCTAAGGAAATATTTCTCAAGAGCATCTCTTTACAGATCTCACTAGCAAAAATCCATCAGTCCTACAGGCCTGATACATGGGGTAACTCAGAACTTGCCACTTTTTCAGCAGCATAGCCCAGTCCTAGTGCTTTAGTAAAAGTCACTGGCTCAGAAATCAGTACATTTTTTCAAGACGACAAAGAAAAGCATTTAATTTTGGATTAAATGAGCTCCAAAAGTCATTGGAAAAAACACATCAGCTACTTGGTATGAGAGTATACTGCGTTATACATTCAAAATATTTTTCTGTTTTTAAATGAGACATCTTGGACTTCAGAACAATCAGTTAAGGCCAGAAACATAAAGGAGACTGCCTCAACAGTCCAGTGTGTCAGTGATTCTACCAGTTGTCCTTTTGGAAGTGTGACTGCAGAAGTTTCAGAAGTTCACACATGTATCAGATCATTATTACCTTCTTTACTGGAGGTAACAAACTTCTCACTGACAGAACATTTGAATTATCATCCGCTTCGGCATACCCAGTCTTGCTACCATAAATAGCTAGCAAAAATAAAAATGACCACGACTATGATATTGGACATTGCCCTTCCAAGCAATAATAAACACACTGCCTACCCAGAAGGTCCACCAACCTGTTACTAACCCAAAGGTTACGAAAAAAAAAACATAAAACTTTTAGTGAATATACATTACCATGTCCGCCTTTACAACAAGCTCTGTAGAGGACACTATGTTCCATTTCCCTGAAAGCGGCAATACAAATGCCCATATTCACTCTACTCTGAATGGACTATGAAAAGCCAGTTATTAAGGAGTGCACATTGGACACTGTTGCTCCAATACAATGTGCGACATCATACTGATAAGCAAAGCTTTTGGGCAATAATAATTTCAAGTACTATGGTACAATAGCAACCACAGATGGAGTTTCAGAACAGATTTTTACTACTTTCCTTACCCCTGCACCTCAGAAAAAACAGATCACATATCAAAAAAAAAAGATCAGTTACTTAAAACAAGCTTGAAAATNCTTATTTTCTATCATCTTTTTTCTCATTCATCTATTTTTCCTCCTGCTAATCTCTCCTCTGTTTCTTCAGCCTAACCTTCTAGCTTTGGTATTGGTAGTGGCAAAGAAAATGGAGCGTATCTGCTACATTTCGGATGATGTTCACAACTCATTCTAGAGGACAAATGAAGGAAAGAAAGCATGTTACCTCCCTGCACATGCTACTGTAATCAAATGTATGCTAGACTTCAACAGCAGCACTAAGACTGAGGAAATGTTAAAAAAAAAATTTTTTTTTAATGGGTTCATGCAAAAGCCTTATTCATCACTGATAACAGCTATTTCCTCATGTTCCATAACCTTCAGCAAAAGTATTAATCTTATAAAATTTTACTTTCTACACACAGGAATATTTTTAAATTAAAACATTACTTTTTTCTTCTTCATATGATCCTCCAGAGCTGCTGCTGTAGCGAGATTCTAGTCTGTGGTGCTGGCGGTTCAAGTTACTGTTCAACCCGCTGTAGATGTCTAGATGTACATAACTGCAGGAACAAATAAAGCAGCACTAGTAACTGACATTCTGCGATAAAAATTAATCAGTCAGGGTCTCTCAGCAAAACTGTATTTCAGCTAAACCGTTACGCAAAAATATTTCATCTTACAAGGACAATTATATAATATGATGCCAGAACATCTCAGCTGTATAGGACCTCCTGTAGCAATGCTATATAAGAGGACTCATATAGGTAATCCAGTACAAACTGTATTTTTGCTAGATCGTCTCCATGAATATTTACATTTATTAACATGTGTTCCCATTATACATTCTTCTCACTAACAATGAAATGATTATCTGATCTGATTCTATGATCTGGCGCAGAAATATATATACAGTCCAAGACTGTCCTACCTCATTAATCTGATAAACGAGAAGGAAGTCAGAGAAATGACTGTGCTAAAAGCGCAGTTTCCAAGTTGTTTTGATGCAGTTTCTATAATTCCCTCCTCCTTGCAAGTCCAAGATATACACAGTATATTGTATCAAAAGCATTTACCCTAGAGAGGTTTTGGACAACACTACAACAGATGCAAAAACTTGTACAGACTTTCAAAACTGCCCTCACTACTTTAAAAGCTTCTTCAGCTCCAGCCCACAAAGCAGCCAAATACTTGTCTGTGTCTTGCTAGGCCAAATTCTGAATGACACCTCAGATTTTACAATCTTCTATAATTTACTTCCATCCCCTCAAAAAGTAATTTATTTTCATTGAATTATTGGGCATGTCTCTATCAATATACTTGCTAATCTAATTATATTGATACAATGATCCCGGAGAAGAACAAATGTCCAAATGGGAAATTATGTTGCTGTAATTACAAAAATACAATTACTTTTGTATTTCCTATAGAAATGTTTACTAAGGCTCAGACACAAATCATCACAAAATAAGCTGATCTGTAACCTACCACATCATAGCTATTCTACAGCAATGGCCTGTGTGCCCATTTTTCTGTGTGCATGTTCTCTCATGCTAATCATAATCACCCTTTCACTGTGAAGTTAGCTAGTTCACATTTAACACATAATGAGAGCATGCCCACAGGCAGCTTTGAGTCCATATCCCAGCTAATTCCATGTCGGCTGTTTGCTTTCTACCACCTCACACCAGTACCACTGCTTGGGAAGTTTCTCCAACAGATGACCCTAAAGAACCTAAAAATTAGAGAGGGGGGCATCTGTTTCACAGCCAGCTGCAAGGGATCTCGCTACACATAGCAGTCATTCAAATACCGTAAATGTGAAAATAAACTAGCTATCAACACATGTGCACTATTGATTTCTTGTGAGCTATGAAGCCAATTTGTGAATTTGCTACGTTACTAAACCAGTAACTTTCTCCTTCGACATATCCATACGCACCTACAGCGTAATCTCTCTTATGTAAACACATACTATCTTAATATCATAATAAGTAGCTAATTTAGACATCTATAACAATATAGCTAAAGCAATACAAAACCTGATCTGGATCGTTCCCTTATTTTATTCAGCTTCCTATAAAGGCTTTTGAGTTCAAATTACAATTGAGGTTGCCACTGTTAATCCCAAACAGTATTCCCATTCTGTTGCTTAAAAACAAATTGTACTCACTTATACAATTTACACACACACATTTCCTGCAGAATAGACATACCTAAAGCCATTGAGAAGCAAGTATTCATAGTAGCTACCAGCAACTCTTGTAATTTAACTAGTTACTGCTCTTTGAGGAGATACTTACTTCTCTTCAATACTGTCTTTTATATGTTTACTGTCAGGGTTGCCATCTGTGGGAGCCACCATTGTATTGCTACTAGAAGTAGTACCTGTGAATTATGGACAAAGAAAGAGATTGGTAACTGAATAAGAAAGAGAATCAGTCTTAAGCAATACACAATGACCCTCATTTCCTTGTCCATGCCAAAAGCCCTAACCAGGCATGCACTATAGCAACAGGCACAATTACAAACTCAGCAGCAGAAATTACTTTCATGTGGGAGGGGATTAAAAAAAAAAAAAAAGTGTTTTGACTAAAAGATTCTGAACTGCTACCATGTTTTCACTAACAGGAAAAAAAATAATCAAAAGAATCCATTCCNGGATCTAGATACCTATTTTTTTCTTTCTTTTACATTATACTCTATTCATGTGTAAAATGTGGTTGGACTTTGGTATGCAGCTAATTCAAAACACAAACAGATTAAGGACTAAAACCTAACAGTGTGCAGCAAAGCTTGTATCAATCTCTTTTTAAGAGAAATTTGCAAGCACCATACTTAATAGATAAGTAACTTAACAGGAAATAATTTTGCAACCTCCCCACATTTTGCTACTCTCAATATACACTTAAGTGCAAGAGCCCCACATTTTTTTTTTTTTAATACTGTTTAAACACTTTCTTGAACAAGTGCCAATGCATCCACCTTATGATTCAGATAACCCCTAGGTGATCGGTCCAGGCTGCTTCAGAACATTGACAGCTAAGCAGCACAAAAGTTATGTCCTTGCTTAGATATCCTCCCATCCAAGTCTTTTGTGGCTTACTTTGAAAGATGCTTCAGCAAAACCAGATAGCTTTTCCCCATATTTCTCAGCATGTTCTTGGACTGATGCGTGAAGTAGATACTTCATATATTTTCAGAGATTTTTTTGTATGATTTACCTATTGTATGTTAATTGTTAATTATTTCTAAATAAATTCTCTAAATAAGTTCACTTAAACACTCTCAAATACGTTTCTATGGATGCAGCTTGTCTCTGTAACATAACATATAACAATATGCATGGATTTAAAGTAATGTAAATTGTCCCAGTTGTTTAGGTGAATGGACATAAAAGTGATACATTGAGGGTAAACAGTGCAAGATCTGAATGCAGACCAAGTCTAACATACGTACTGATAGAAGCCTGTTCTTTGTGAGCCTATCAGATGTTCTTTAATGAGAACTCTGGATACACCAAAACTCACAAATCTTGTAATGTAAACTTTGTACCATAACTTACTTTTAGAAGCAGAACATCGTACTCCTAACTAAATATCTACAGATGAACTTCAATATTTTAACCGATTGATAATAACGTGTTTATCATTGACAGCAATAATAGTTTAAGTTCAATAAATTCTCACCTGAAGTGACAGAAGGGATTTTATAGCTGGAAGTAATGCGGTAATATGGTGGATTATCCATATGAGTGACTCCTGAACTGACAGGATCTGTAAGCTGAAGTTCACTCACCAGCTCTTCCAGTAGTTGCATTGTTTTGTCTCTACCCAAATAAACAATAACCTTCTTTACCTGCCATCAAAAAAAGGATATGTATATAAAACAGTATGTACATAAATAAAATTCTTACTGTAGTCACTTGATAAAAAAAAAAAAAGAAAGATTTTAATACCTCAACTCACTAGAATCAGTATCTACCTGTATTGATCGCTAGTGATGACACCTGCAACTTTAGTTCTAAAAGCAAACAAAATCACTTTCATAGCTGGAAACAGCAGCAAGCATCAGAAACATCTTAAAAATAAATCTTCTTAGTTCAATGACAGTTACTTAAGAAACAAAAGAAAACAGTTTTCTCTTACAAAGGTTTTAGCAACATATGACATTAAAATTGAAGAGAATGACAATAAGAAAAGCCAAAGTAAAATGCATTGCTACATCATTTCTTTTTGTACTTCACAGATGTGTTCTACATTACTACTTTTCTGGCATGTGTATTTTCCCTCATGCTGTTGTGTATTCCTCTCACATATGCTTGAAATAAATTTTGGTTTTTAGAGGGTTTGGGATTTTTTTAATACTTGGTCATGGGAGATTAATTGCACTGTCCCCTACATGGCGTGACATACACTTTATTTTACTATATTATCTATTTGCTTTTTAGGACTATCCTAAATTATTAGCACAGGAAAAATGTTTAATTTCCAAAATGCTCCTGAGGCCTTTATATACTGTGATAAGAATGAACACCTAATTATAACAATATTTTATTAAGCATATAGTAATTAAGGACACTACATTACATTGTACTTCCGCTAAATAATCCTGGTCATTGCTAAGCAGCAACATATGTCTACTAGTCAGTGATTACTCTAGACATTGTTAAGTTCATATTTTTGCTTTTGACATTTTCTTGAGTCATTACTGCTCAGTGATTTATTACCATTATTTTGAGAGAACTCAAAGATAAACGGTAAGCAACTGATCTAGGGTGTTTGACTCATGGAATTACTTTGTCACCTGGTTCAAACTGTACATGCAAAGATTTTGGGCTGCATTGTTAAGCTACATTTTTTGATTTGCAATGAAAACAACTGCCGATCAATGAACTTAAGATGTCTTTTGTAAGAACAGAATACTGTAGGTCCTGATACTTAGCACAGATTCCTCTTTTTCTTTGTTTACTTCATATCCACTCTTTTGGACTACTAGCAAAATCATAATTCTCTAATGAAAATCTTAGCTATGGAACTATCTGAATTCTTCCTAATGAAGAGAAACCATCTATTGCAGTTGATTTGCATATTATGATGGAAAGGAGTTGCTTACTGTTTACTTTGAATGAAATTCATCTAAATTTAGCAATCTTTAAGCTTCTTTTTTATGACAAAGGAACAAAAAATGCTAAAACAGATGCAGACACTTCAATAAGTCTCTTCCATTTTTTAATGATTTACTCACTAAATGAGGTCTATGGTCCATCCAGGATACCCTGAATTTTGACAGCTCATAACTGATAGATGGCTATTGGACTGTTTCAGACTTACCACCCTCAGTAAATTGCAGTAATAGTAAGTTACTGTTACTTTCATGAACAGAAGACTATCAACATTAGAGAAATTATTTTCTCAAAATCTTTTGATTCTTTTTAAAAATACTTCTATCATTCATTTGATCAATGGCAGGCCTCTACAATTTCAAAGGCTCTACAGGCTGATCTTTAAGTATTTCAGTATACCATGTATTTATTATATTGAGAAGTATTCCTCGCCTCTGGAACTTTTAATTGAAATAGCAAAAGGTTTCCCTGTGCCAGGGACAGCTAGTGTCCATTTAATCCTATAAGCCTATTTGTAGAATTAGTACACTAATAACAGAATGGTTGAAGTTGGAGGGGACCTCTGGAGGTCATCTGGTCCAACCCCCTGCTCAAGCCGGGACACCTGCAGCAGGCTGCCCATGACCATAGTCCAGATGGCTTTCTGGTATATCCAAGACAACACAACCTCTCTTGGCAACCTGTGCCAGTGCTCAGTCACCTGCACGGTCAAAAAGTGCTTCCTGATGTTCAGAGGGAACCTCCTGTGTTCCAGTCTGTGCCCACTGTCTCTTGTCCTGGCACTGGGCACCACAGAAGAGAGCCTGGCTCCCTCCTCTTTGCACCCTGCCTTCAGGTAGATGTACACACTGAATTTGATTTGTTCATAGTATTCAGTGGTCATAAAATATGGGATGACACTATCATGCTGTTAGAGATTTGGATATCAGAAATCCCGCCTCAAATTTTTTCTTCAGTGATCTTTACTGCTAGAGCCTCAATTAATTTTTAAAATACCAGTAACACTAAGGAGACTTATACCGTATACTTACGTAAGGCAAAAGGCTGGGTTCACTGTTCACTCCACAGATACTGATTAGGAAGTGCAAAATTATTTTCAGATTCTTTGGCCAGCTGTCTGCCAAAGTAGTCCAGACATTTTCAATCTCTGACCAAGCCACTTCATCACCATACTAGAAAACAAAATAAATACCTCTCCTCAAAAGTCCAGCAGAAAACATTTTTTGAAAGTGATCTGTATTGATCAAGTGGCATTGATCAAGTGGCATAGTCTCCCAAAAAAGGAGACAAATCCCACAAGAAGCTGTTGCCTTTTTAACATTCCAGAATGAAGCTTTCGCGTATGTTCACTTTCATAAACACATTCTGGAAATAACTATTTCTTTCTTTATATATATATGAATATATAAATGAATATTTTAAAATGTATAAAATTTAGCTAAACATATTAATATTATATTAATTTGCACCCAAAAATATATAAAATGTACATTTA
The DNA here is from genome assembly GCA_013399475.1 of Chauna torquata. Classification (NCBI taxonomy): domain Eukaryota; kingdom Metazoa; phylum Chordata; class Aves; order Anseriformes; family Anhimidae; genus Chauna; species Chauna torquata. The sequence goes on from VXAL01008013.1 coordinate 37,100, forward strand.
TACACTATATTATACATACATATTTATATTTGAATTTATTTATTTTTTATATACTTATATTTCCATATAAATAAAAACCTATCTAAATTTAGCAGAAACCCATGTCTCCCAGTTGCTGACAATTCTGAATAAAATTCCAAGGACCACAGGATGCCAAGAGTCTTTAATTTATAATTTAAAACAATCTCTCATCAGTAGAATTCAAAGACATAAAGAATTGGCAGGAACACTGCTAGTGACCAATGCTTTTTCTCTGCTGGAAGTTGCTATGAAAGGAAGGGTGAGGGTCAATCAGCTTCCAGTAACAAAATCTGTTCCAAAACTGCTTTTTGAGATCATAGGTACAAAGTGGACTAGGTATTATCTATCCAACCAGATGTCTATATTGAAAAACATCAGTTATATACTGTTACTATAAATAACACTATAACATTTATATTACTTATTTCTTGTAATATCTCAAAACTATTTGGTATAGTTTGGATATATATAAGTAAGTCAAGAAATATGAACAGTAACTCTTAAAAGTTTGTAACACAGTATCTTTGAACAGTATTTTCTCTCACCCTAAACACAACAATCCCCTGGAATGCCAAGTAATCAGATTTTACCTTTGCAGTCATATACATCAGATTGTTCAGAACCATAGCTGTAGCCTGCGGTGATCCCCAGCCTTCTCCTCGTAGCCAGCGCCTACTGTTCACCATTATTTCCCTATCTTTTAAAGAATCTTCTTCGTCTTCATCTTGCCGCCGAATGGTTGGCAAAGGTTTTAAGTCCACCAACTCAATATTGTTCATCCATGGCAGCAGATAATGCAGCATTACCTGTCTCCCAGCCGGGTGAGCTGTTTGGATTCTCTGACTTACTTCTGTCATTCAAAAATTACATACTTAAATTGCAAATCAATAATTAGGATCGTTTTGCTAATAACAACAATCACCATGAACCCAGTAGATCACACGAATATAAAGTAACGCTGGTACTGATATATATATATATATTTTTTAAACTAATGCAATTTCATAACGATGAAGTCTGTAGTCTTCATTAGAGTGAACTGAAGACTCTGCTGGCTAACACCATGGTTGAAGAAACTCAATTAGTATTTGCATATATATATATACACACACACACACATACAGATTTGCATGCACAAACACGAAGTACATACTCGGTTCTGATAATTCTGTTTACTGTACGTTGCTGGATGTTCTGATCAAGTAAGCTTAACATTATCTCTCTCCACTTCATGTTTGTCTCATTTACCAATTCTTGCAAATGTAAGCTAGTTTTATTCTATTAGTAGTTTTTCATTGAAAATGGAAAATAAAATCACTACCTGCCAGTTTCACTTTGTGGAGAGGAGAGCACAAGCAGTGCTTTGCAGGGAAAAAATGAACCATGAGAAAAATGTCATGCATTGCGTGTTACACCCCATGCAGTGAAAAGCACGGTAAACCAGATTGATGAGTAAGGTTCCAGCAGTGCACGTGTATTATATAGTCAATAAAGACAAACCAATTCAAGTCATCAAGCGGGAAAAATACACTGTAAAACAGCCTGATGTGTTTAATAAGTTTTAAGAATTAGTAACTAGAGCAAAATTCCTCTAATTGAGGAGAGAAGCAAAAACTTAGAGCATGTAAAAATGTACCAATTTTGGCAAAAAAGCACTTTAAAAATTTTCTTACATTAGTACTAACTGTTTTTTTTTTTAATTGATGTGAGAGGTTATTATTTTGCAACTGTTTAAAAATGCTACAAAATTATTCTTAAGCAATCTAGAGTAAATAAGCAAATACTGGAAAGAACAGAAAAAATTTTGAAGATCAGTTGGAAATTATTTCACTAATACACAATTTCTCCTGGATATTAGAAAGTCAGTAAAATATCTTTGATTCATTCTGTTTCCTCTTTAACATATTTCAAATATAATTAAACAAAAATTGTTACTCTGTAAGTTCCATTTTCTCCACTCATTATGAAGATGTTACCTTGTGGTCCTGATTTTAGTGAATTACATGCAAATTGATTATTGAAAAACAAGAACTACACATCTTGTAAAATGTTTTTGACCTTATGAACTCTATTTATTTATTTTAAACCATACCTGAGAAGATAGCAAGTGTTAATTCAGGATAAGTCCTTGCTAATTCTTCTGACAGTTGATAGTATGACACAGAATACAGATGTGGTAAAGGAGAAGGCTGACCCAAAACCCCATCTGTCCTCTGAACTTCCAGTTTGTGAGCGTAACGGAACATCTTTGGTTCCAAGATCTGCAACAGTAATGTTCAGAATTTGAAGCTATGTATAGAGCTATAATGGAAGTCTTTATAAAAAAATGACTCTTTCAATTTATGCATCTACTCTCATTTAATGCTTCCTATCTAGAAAGATCTCCATACATCTACTGTATTCACAAACACTGTGGCAATTCCACAGAACAGATAACTCTCCATTTGATGAGCCTCCAGTGATAAATTTCAGAAGTCTACTTTCTCAAAATAGCTTATTAAATACATATTTTTCCATAACAAAATGCAAAATACTATTGAATATTTGTATTTCCAGACTGTGTTAATTTCTGCTCATGAGACAAGGATAGAAGCAATCTTTGATGTGCCAAAGATGTAGCAGGAGGCTAAAGCAGTTTAATACTTCTGAAATTAGTTTTGGCTGATCTTAAGCAGTAGTGTTCATTTGAGAGGAAAGATGGGGCTGAAAAGGAGAGTGCTGTGAGTGCTGACACATCAACAGAGGTATGACTTCAGTAGAGACTTTACTGTTGAATTTAGCTGACAAGAATCCTGGGAAACACCTCCAAGACTTTTGGTCTGAGCCACGAGCAGTACAGATATTTATTTTTTTAAACACTGATGCTACCTGTAAGATACAGTTTACCCCTAAAGGACCTTGGAAAGGAATAAACAGAAGTAAACGATTAACAACATTTCCACTATCATCTCTCCACATCGGTGGACAAGAAAATGTTTGTCACTAATGCAAAAATCAGAGAACTGACTACTACACCAGTAGAGAAAGCAAAAGAACAGAAAGCAATATGCTCCTCTCTGAGATGCTTTTAGAAAAATGAATCTATGCGCTAGTCTGTTGTAAAGCGAAATTAGAAAAATTTTCATTTAGGTTTTGTATCTTGAAAAAGCATATATTGTGAAAATATAAGCCTTGAGTGCTTAGTTCTTGAAAACAGACACTGTTCTGCTGACATCTACTTATGCCAAGTAAGGATCTGAGCTAACTATGTACTAAAATAGAGAAGAAAAATATACATTTTCTTACTGAAAGGACAACTAAACAATACCAGAAATACCTTTTCTTTTCTTTTCTTTTTTTTGGATGCACAGAGACCATTCTTATTTTAAAAAAAAAAAGTTTAAATCAAAATTAGCTTACAAACCTGTAGTAGTTGCATAGCAACTTCATAGATAGCTCTAGTAGAATCAGCTGCTTTAAACAATATCAGATTTAGAAGGGTCACTGTATCACACTGGTAATCCCTAGGGAAAAATTGCAAGCATGAAATAAATAAAATTACATTTCGCTTTTTAAAATTTGAATTTATTAAATAAAGGCTAATTCATAGGGGATATGATGTGGGATAACATAACTTTTTGAAAAGATTCTCTAGTAACACATACAAAGAAACAAGGGTGCTCTCTACTGTTTAGGGGAAGAAAAAAAATGTTCTACATAAAATTACACTTTGAA
>VXAL01008013.1:52201-73301 GCA_013399475.1 Chauna torquata
TAATATTCAAGTAAAAAGCCAACATTTGTAATGCATTAATGATAGCATCCAAAACATTAGAGCATAAAAATAATGACGTAACTGTGACAGTGAAAATACCATAATTTTAAACATACGTAATCATGTCTTCAGGTTCTTTATTGGACATCTGCACACTAGTCATGCACATGGGCCTTCCAACTTCTTTGTCCAAATGCCTAAGAATGCTGTCCAGCGCTTTTCTAACTTGAGGATAGTATATTGACATTCCTGAAAATGCAAAGAGACTCTTTCACTAGTCCATGTTCTCATTTAATTTTCACATTTTTATTAAAATATTTGCCTTATTCAGCTTAGGAAAAACTTCTTATTGTACAGAAGAAGATATGGAACACTTTTTAAGTGTCAAAAGGGAAAAAAAAAAGCACTTTAAATGAGCAGCAGGAGGTATTATGTGAAAGCAGAAGCCTCTTTTAGGAAGAACATAAACATGGAAGTAATCATTAGCTGCTTTTCTCAGTTCCAAGCATTTTAGTTCTAGCTTGAAACAGACCTTTAGAGACAACTACCTCATCTGCAGAAGATCAATAAAGCAGAGGGATCAAAAATGTCTTACTCCACTTCAGCTGTGTTTTAAGATATTCTAGAGTGCCATCAAGGGAACAAAAATTGCCATGCTAATTACCACACTAATTGCATTCAGTCTTCTGTGTGCTAATTTGGCAGTGCAAAAACAGGTTTTAAAAAAAAAACATGGATCCAGTCACGGACATCAGAAGNTAAGATAAATACAGAAATAAAGTTACACAAATGTACTCTTTGAGAATAACTGAGAACATATATGTACATATTGCAAAAGACTACAACATACCTATAACNTTGTTGGCATTGGTGGTTCACCATCTTTCTGCTGCAAACTATCTGCTATGACAAGGAAGACTCTGAGGCCTATATTCATCCTCTTCGAAAGCAACAAAGGGAAGAAAAAGGATGTAGAAAACAGAAGAAATTGTAACATTAAAAGTTACACAGATGAGGCAAAACACAAATTGCATTCTCCTCTAAACAGACAGCCTTAGTAGGACAGGCATTATTGAAATGTTACATATTAGGGTAACAAAAGTATGAAGAATAAAATTTAAGCCTCAGGCGCCTCCCCAGAACTCTGATTCCAGTTAACTGAATTGGCATGGACTAATACACTGTATGTTTTACAGCACAAAGCACTAAAAGACTCATTATGAATATTGAGAATGATGTACTGAAGACACATTGTTTATACATATCTATTAGATGGGGTCTTGAACTGTAAGAGGTGGGTATGATTTCCCTGAAAAAAGGCTTTTTGGTTGTATTGTAACAAATATTCACATATACTGAATTTATAGTTGAAATGAGTCTAAATTGCAGTACTGTGCTAGCTTACTCACCAGAAATGAAGCAACTGTACACAACTGTGAATTACTTTAGTTTTATCAAAACACCCCTTTTGATATTCACTGATATGCTTTCATACCAGCCCGAAAATAGTTAACCACATTACCAAAAAATTTGCCCCAACACCCTGTTCTCACTGCATGTAAGTAACAAGCTTATTTTACCTCTGGATTAATAGTGAAGGTTTTAGGTGATTTTCCGACACTAAGAAGATCAAATATTATTTCTTTCATTGCAAAATCCAAACGTTCCTATACAGGAAAAAAGGTTGATATGATCATCTTGTTTCTGTTAATATGCATAGTTTAATTTCTGCTTCATAAGTGCTGGTTATCACATCTTAAAAGTTTAAAAATAAAAAATAAGTTTTAAAATACTACTTTTTCCTATTTATTCTTATGAATTAATACTCTTTTTTAAATATAGGACAGTTCAACAGTCTTTAATATAATGCATTAAACAAAATCCCAAAATACATTATAGTAACATTATTAGACTGGAAAAGCCTACGTGAGTTAGGAAATGCATCAAAGAAGGTTGCCTTTGCAACCTCAGATTAGCTCCTTTTTGCATTACAATTCAGGTTTTCTTTGAATGGTCATATAACTATGTTTACACGACCTACTGGACTTCAGTTTCAATCAGTACAAGAGATGCCACCTGAAAAAAATTGTATCAAATTGGCATAGCAAATTCTTTTTTTTTTAAATGAATGTGGCTCATTCCTCGCAGAAGTTCAGAAATGTACTACACGTCAGAAGGAAAAATGAAACAAATCAGTTTGATATATGAGACAACTGAACATTACCTCGAAAAGTAGATTTTATTCCTGCTTCTGTTAAGAGAGCTCTTATAACTGATGACAGTTGAGTTAGCTAAATAAAGCTTTCACAGTAGATTACTAATTATGTCTACTTCATTCTGAGAATGCCTGATTTCAGTCCCTGGGATCTCACTAGTGGAAGTGCTAAGTTAAAAACTCTGCTTGTGTGTTACACAATTTTATCTAGTTTGGAAGAAACCTGCACTAAAGAATAGAAACTTCAGCATTTACTTTCTGCTGAACTTCAGATCTCCATCTGTTTAACATGATGTAAAAAACATACTGAACACTTAAAAAGCATTCAGAAACTAGAATGATAGAGGCAATAGGAGAATTTGCCATGAAATTGTGTATTCAGAACACAAACCAAAAAGAATAAAGTAAATGAAGCATAGGTTTTTACAGTAAGGCTGAAGCAATGAAAATTAACTTATTAAGAGCACACTATTTCACTTCCTGGATTTTCGCTGAATTTTACAGCAAAACGATGGTGAACAAGACTAATAAGAAGCATCTTGACTTTCCCAATAATCTGCTTCAGTCTCATTTTATTCTAAGTTCATTCATTAGCTTCTTCTTCAAATTTGGGTATACATCCATTGATTCCAGCAACTAACCACCCCTTTTCTGTCTTGGCAGTACCCCTTACCCTATCCAACAGCTTTGTGTTCCTACTTTCTTTTCAAGGTCTTTATCCCAATATATCTTCCCAATTCCAATTCAGCCCTTTTTTTTTCTGTCTACATTTAAGTCAGTCTGCTTAATATTCTTTCTCTTGCAAAACATGCAGTAAAGAAACAGAACACATGGTCTTCTTTTGATCCAAGGTGATGTGGTGCACATCAATATGACTGACAGCAATTCGGAACAGAGATTTCAGGGAAGAGTTTTGTTTAGTTCTGAAACAAGTAGCCAAAACACAGTTCAGATAGAAACTCTAAATTTAAATCACAAAACCCCAGTCTCTCCTGAGAACTTTCAATGATTTTTTTTCAGATACTTAAGAGTTGTCTACATGGTTTTTTGTTTGTTTGTTTTAACCACAGGAATGAATGACGATAGCAAAATATTTCTCAAATTTTATTTCTCTATATTCAAAGGACGAAGTTTGCAATGTTCTTAAAAATTTATGATACACAGGAAGTCAAACAATTTTTTCAGCTCATCCTCTGACACGGTTGAACCATCTCCCTTGAAAAAATTCCTGGACAATTCTGCTCAGCTCAAACATGTTTCTTGAAATGAGCTGAACTGTACTCACAGGCTCAAAGATTTGATAATTACAAATTAGTGATAAAAAGAGGAACCCTAGAAAACTAATATAGAATGTGAAGGGTTTTATCTCCTGCTTCATCCCTGTGTGAACAGAAGCAGATAATTTTGGAAACTGAAGCACAGACAAGCTATCTGTAAGATTGGAAAACATAAGTCTCTGATTTATAAGGTTATAGATAAATGAGCATTATAACCTGTAAGATCAAATCCTGCATTTTGATATTAGGACAACAGAAGCACCCAAAATAATACCAACCATAACACAATACTAACCACACACTTATGCACACATTGCATACTTTTCCTGTTTACAGGAGCTAAACTCCATGCTAAACATAAGTGAATAATACTGTCCAGATGCTATTCCATTACACTGTATTTATAAGGGAAAAAGAGTAATTATATTAGTGTATTTTATTTATATATATACACTCACATCCATAACACGGCAATACAAATGTAAATACTAATCATCATAATATTCATCAACAAAAAAGTTATTGAAGTTTAAGGAAAATAATTTTGCCACTAGTATAAAAGAATTAGTCATTCCATCCTTTATACATATTTGGGGAAATTTTATTCAATATATAAAACCATTAATGCAAACATTTCAAAAACTAACCTTTAATTTACATTTCTTCCAAATAATGTTCATAATATTCCCATATTTCTACCTAGGCATATTCTTACCTGAGCAATGAACTGAATAATCTTGACAAATATATTCAGAGGGGTGTCTCGTGGGACCACGCTACGTGATCCTTTTGGAAAAAGTGCTGATACAATGCTCATGAGACGACTACAGGAATTGAGAAACAAATATAAGAAGTCAAAACATTGTTTTAAAAATAACTTTGTAATAGCATAGATGTTACAATTCAAATTTGGAAGAGTGTGGGAGTTACATAACACGGTACATAACTCCTAGTACATAGCACAGAAGCATATGACAGGTAGGGCGTCCTATATAAAGTACTGTCCTCTGTTATTGCAGGGAACACTATAATAGATTCATTTATAAAGTGACCAAGATCCTGCTTTTAAACTACTTGGGTCACGAGGAAGAGCAAAATCTGAATGATTATTCCAAATTCTATGTTAATTTATAAAAAAACAATTTTCATTTCCAGCCTATACTTAGTGATGGCAACTTCATATCCTACTTGTTGTGGTACCATTAGTGCCTTTTAACTAAATTTCCCGCTTCTTATCTCTCCATCCACGTCTATCATCACATATGACAAAAAAAAGACAACTGTAGACTCTTTTCATTCTCCTGTTCAAACTAATCAAGTTATTTTGGTTTTCTCTATTAAGACGAAGTCTTTGTTCCTCTGTTTACCCAACAAGCCCATCCCCAAGGTGGCTTCAAGATCTTTCTTAATATTACTAGCGGAAAAAAAACCACAGCAACAATTTAGAATCTCTTGCACAATGAACTTACCTTTGAGTTACAGTGTTGCTTTCACATTTTATTCTAATAACATAAACCCACAATAACCTGTACAAAGATTCCAGTGCAACTCGGGACATTTTGGGATCTTTATTCTGTAAAATAAATGAAAAATACAGTCACTGTTGCCTATGAGACATTCAGAAAATTCTATTATTACTCTTCTGACTTTTGAGAATATTTTCAATTTTTTTTTTTAACAATGAAAGCTGCTGTGTTTAATACTGACTATATGTTTTAAAGTGTATCCATAAAACCAAGTTTATATTGCACATTTCCAATACTATTTAAATATTTAACTAGTAATTTCAGATTATTGTATATGTCTTTCACTCTGAAAGCAGAGGATTAACTAACAAGCAGCTATTCTTCAAGATGAACACCAGCCGTGTACTGCCTCAAATAACTTTTCTTAGAAAACCATTGGCAATGGATGTCTACTTTATAGCAAACGAACTTATAGTTTGTCTAAAACATGGGAGTAGCTGCTTTGGATCAGGTACAAAGTCCATCTAAGTCCAGTATTCAGTTTATGACAGCAGACAGTAGCAGTTGCAGAAGAAAAAGAGTGCAGGGCAAGCATTATTAAATTATGCACTGTACAAAACTCTTTTTTGTTCTAAATCCACTTCTAGGAGCTTAGCTTTGCTCCTCCTAGCTCTACACTGTGCAGAACACTGACAGTAATGTTCGTCATACCAACTTCAGCAATCCCTTTTTCCAGCTGAGGATTCTGACTGTATTTATAATCTTGAAGTGTTCAAAGAGGCTTTTGGAATTGGCCATTACTATTAGCTTACGAACAGAATAAATGACGCCCAGTTGGCACCTTTTTAGGCACTGTCTCAGTTTAAAAAAAAAAAATTCTTCCCCATCTCTAGCGAAGTCTTGTTGTTTCAAGATACAACATTTCTGCCTGATGGCTTGAACCTAACTAATTTTACTTTTTTGTGGCCTCAACCACAAGCCAATGAGTCAGAATAGCACTGCTACTTTGTCCTCCCAGGACAAGTAGAATGCAATTTTACAACAAGTGTAAGTGGATCTAAGATAGTACCGTGAGAAAACAGATGTTCTCATCTTTGTTCCCTTCTCTGCAGGCCCACTGCCCTCTGTGCACTGACTAGAGCAGTAAGAAAGTCCAACTCAGATCAGTAAGCTGATCCAAGTCATTTCATGGCCATGTGCAACAGCCTATACAAAGAGAGTAACTTGGATGGCTTTAACACGGGTGGATCAGGACTGTTGGTTTTGGCAGCAGCCTACTTCAAGGAAGGCTAAAAACCCATCACAAAATCAGAGACCAAAGTGGTACTTCACAGACAACATACATGACTGTTTATCAGAGTATCAGAATTAGTCTAAGTCAGTGATAATGCTGGTCCACCCTTCCTTTCACAGGCAGTCAGTGGGTTCCTACCATCAACTTCGAATTAGAGCACAAGCAACTAGGCAGTGGGTAAAGACAAGAAGCTGATCTGGACAAAATCTAAACAGTGTGAAATTGCACCTGCCCCTGGATAGTATTCAGACAATTTCTTGAACTGTTTACTACCCAGTTAACATACCAGCAGTGGTATTGTGAGAAAGCAGCAAACATTCATAATTGCGTGAGAGCACGAGACTGTGATACCTTTGATTTCAATCAACTTAAATAACAACAACAAAAAAGATATTACTTATCATATCTAATCTACAGGCCAACAGTTCTTGATGTTCCTTCGAACAGGATGATGAAATCATTGGTACATACATTATCAATGTCTATCCAAAATGCAGTCCTAAGAACTTTTTGTATTAATAGTGACCCACTTGAGTAATGCTCTGGTTTTCTTATATCTGGTATTCCAAAGGCGAGATTAATTTACAGGTCCAAAAGAAAACCAAAATTAAAGGAAAAAAAGGATTGGTTCTGATGAAATTTGTTCCTTTGTCAAAAAAGCAGAGCGTATGAGGAGACATTCACTTTTTAAAAAGTGTAACAAGATTATAAATACAGCAGTACTTCTAATTTCTTAAGCATTGAGAAATTCCATTATCTCTTCCTATAACTAGGAACAAAACAAATATGCAAGAAGAAAATGGCTTTTGGGATCTAATTATGGCACACTTCTTGTGTACCTGCTGCAAGTACATCAGCACTTCCTTTTCTCTTTGAGATTGCTGCATCTAGAGTACAGTACATATGCCTATATAATTCCCCAACCTGACTGCATTTCAGCCTTTTTAGCTGATGCATGACAGGTTTTAAAGCACTCTGGTGGTTGTTGTTGTTTTTTTCCCCCCAAACACAGTTTTGTTTCAAATTTTAAAACTTTCAACATGGATAAATTATATCAGCAGACTATGGAATAAACTTTCAAGAACTATATCTCTGCTACAAAACAAAATAAGTAAGAGCAAATCTACAGCGGTCTTATATGACACATTAAGACCAGTCAAAGAAACATCTCTCAATGAAGGCAAGAAACAAAACAGCATTTTTTCCATGTTAGTCAAATGTAGTCACTTACTGAAGAAAGTAGTTTTTAATACTGATGTTAAACTTTTCTTCTGTTCTGAACTAAAACAATTTCTACTTTTTAAAACCTGCAAAACCAACAGTGTAAAAGTCTTTCAAGTTAGTGCACTGCAAGTTGTTATAGTAAATCAGTTTCACATTTTTTATTGTGAAAATGTTTTCAAGTTTGCTCGCATGCAAGACATTTTTGGGAATAAATTAACAGGAAAAAAAGCATACATCTGAATTGGTAGTTTACTTCCAGTGAAAACACGCATTGCTGCTCGGGGAAACCAGCTGTGATACTGATATTCAACCTCACAAAGACACATTTTCACCCTCTAGGACCAATCAATATTACATAATTTTCTGATCTTTCTCCTTTACTCTCTAGCAAGAAAAAAAGATCTTTGAAACATTAGCTATTCTTTGTTCTGTGGCTTCTTAACAGTACTAAGAGCATTTTTACAGAGGAAGGAAAGCACAAAATACAATGATTAACATAAAAAAATACATTATTTACATGAGACAAAGCAATGTTTCACTGAGTTATAACAACATGTTAACTCACCTGCAATGTTTCTATTTGTTTTCTGATACTGTTGTTAGATGGCATCTAAATAAAGCAATGTGAGACAGCAAAACATAACAAACATGAGAATGGGAGGCACATGCATGTTAGATGAAAAAAAGCACAAAAACAACAGATAGCTGTAAAGTAAGGACTCTATTCAGTAGAAATACAGATTTGCTGTAGTGGCAAAAAATGGTCCTCCAACTTTCAAGGTTTTGAGTAGCAGATGCTAAGGTTAAATTATTCAAAAATCCTTCTTTTCCACCAATTAGTGGTTTAGAATGATAGACGCTTTTCCCTCCCATTTCAGCAGCTTTCCTCTATGTTCCTTCCTCTCCCCGTAAGAGGTAGTAAGGATACCACGACTCTTTTTCATTCAAGAATCAGTGTTCTGACAAATCTGCTAGAACTACGTTACCTAAATACTAGTCAGAAAAGTAGGCAAAATGCTTTTACAACACTGACCAATGTTACTGTTTGCTGAACAAATTCAGAATTTTTCTTTACACACTTTAGTGTGTATATAGAAATATAGAAATAAAGAAATGCTCTGCTGAGCTCAAAGCTGCAACAGCAACCAAGCTACTAAGCGGGTCAAGGCCAACTACGTGTATGCCAAGGGACTCCCTTTAGCAGCCTCCAGGTTTGAACCAACCCTTACTACTCACTTATCTGCTATTTGCATTGGTCCAGACAAAGAGGTATTTAATCCCTCCTCATAGCAGTAATACCAGGAAAGAAAAAGGAAAAAAAAAAAAACCAAAATCAAACCTACCCTGCCTTTTTTGAGAAAGGTTAGGATGTTTTCTCCACAGACTAAGCCTGCTTTTAAGATAACTAAAAGGAGTGTGTGCTCAAACCAAGTGCAAACAGCTTATAAGAACAGTAAGTCTTGCTAGTACTGGATCAGGATTCAGAGCACTCTTAGGAGCATTATCAAGGACAATGTAGCTACAGTTGTCAAATGAAATAACTGAACTGAAATATGACAGGGTAGGGTATGATATGAACACAGCATGCTTCAGTTACTAGGGAGCAACTGCCAATGTGTGAGCTTTCACCCCACAGCAAAAGGGAGATAGCTTAATTCTCTGCCACTGGAGTGCGGCCACATAGCATTCATTGCTAGGCAAAAGCATGCACTTGGCAGTCACCAGGGAATAAGCTGAGCACCATGAATCCATGGCCTACGCCACCTCTTGGTGACTTGCTAATGGGCCTGCGCTCTCCGTAGAGCATTCCTGTGACAGAGTCTAGGTGTTGTCATCACTGCAATCCTTAATTTGTCTGGTTGCCCTCCATGCGGTAGGGCTGGATGAAACTTTTTAGTACTCTAAAACATTTCCCACTAACTCTCAACATTATTAAATAACATCAAAGACACTAGAGACAATGGGTTTGGAATCCTTACTGCATTTTATATATTTTATATATTTAAGTAACTGTAAATAAATTAACTTTGGTAACTAGGAAATCAGGAAACAAAATGGGGAAAGGGAAATCTAAAAGACTAAACTGCTGTGAAATTCAGATTATAAATTAATGAGATTACTTATTACAAAGTGCATGCATTTAATTAGCTTCAGAAACAAAGGAACACATTAATTTACAAGACACAAGAGGACAGTTGGGGTGTATTTTTAAAGATCAACCTCAAGAAAGTTTCTGAACAAGCCAGGCACCCAAGAAAAACCCAATAGTATTTGGTGGACAAAATTAAACCAAGCCATAAAATATCCTAAGTAACTTGTTGATGGCACAGCATCAAGACACTGCAAATTCTGAGTTGCAGAAATTATATATAAAATTTCTGCTGAATAGAGCCTTACAGTAAATGTGTTAAGCTGTTAGTGGTTAACAAAACTAAGTAAAATACAAAATGCATGCTCAGCAAATACCAGTTGAACTCACTGGCATTTATAGTTTTAATACATCCATTATCAGCAATGGATATTATGCCAGAAAAACACAACTCCTAGATGGTAAGAATTCTTTAAAAACAAAAACAAAAGAAGCCTCCATAAGCAAAATAAACAAAAAAATAAAAAATCAAGGCAAATATTGCAAAAGAACTGCAAATGTTAGACAAAAAAATGTACAAAAACCCAACAAGCAACAGAAAAGTGTGAAAGATGTCATGAAAACAAAATGACTTTAAAAAACAATCCAAGCAGCTAAGTCTGTTTCCTTTAGATTTCATGCTGGTTTATGTATTTTACTAATAAGCTTCGGAATGGTCACTCGTACCTAACCAGAATGAATATTTTGAAGGTGGATCAAAGAATTTATTAAAATTATCAAAATCAATACATTAGGCAAAACCATGAACTATGTTAATTAAAATTAAGGTAAGAAAGCGTACAATGATTAATACTGTAAGAAATTCATGAAAACAAATCCCTGTTTTCTAAGAATCGCAATCTCTGCATTTTGTCGATCAATGCATGTTTACAATGCTATCAACTGAAGCCACAAGTTAAAGGGACACTGTAATTTTTATTTGGAAAATACGTATCACAGGCTGTAGATATAATTTCTTTTCTGGACAACAGATTCACTTTCTATTCCTTCAGTAAGTGAACAGTAGAGAGAAATTATTTTCTCACATGTAACCTTCACATAAAGAATTACAGTTTGTACTTTCTCTTGCATAAAATAGCATTTATTAGTAGATTCTTTTGCAGATTTTACTCAACAAAACTGATGGCCCCCAAGAGGGCGATATCTATTTCCAGCGTTATATAACATCATAAAAAGTTTAGTATTAATGGAGACTTAAGACATTTAACTATTTTAAAAAAATTCAGTGTCCTTTTAAACAACCAAATATTTGTTGTTTATTTGGCACTAGAATGCTGAGAACATATTGGAATAAATACTACTGATTTGCGACAGTTTCTGAATTGAAAAGGATTCTTACCTTTAGATGTGACAAACAGTTCTGCAGGAAAACGTGCCAGTTATTTAAAAAAAACTGTTTCTGACTGACACACAACAGGCAGGTGATCAATGGATACAATGCCTATGAGTAGGGGGAAAAAGAATTGATCAATTTGCTCTTTGCAGACCTCCCAAGTGTTGCACATTTGAGAATGAGACACAGAGTTGGTTCTTGTCTCAGGTTCTCACAGCAGCTAGGACTGGACACCAGTTTAGCACTGTGCTGTAGCCTTTCCCCTCCACCAGGACATGCCTGCCAGCCAGGACTTGTTGGTATAAGCCATGTGCTGCAGAGGCACAGGGCAAGGGGGACTATGGTGGAGCTCATAGCAAGGCCTGGTCTCAAACACAGACTGCTGGCAGATCTCGCCCTTCTTGCACTATTAACTCTTTCCCTGAAACCAGATAATTCATTTCATAGGGTCTATAAGTGCTGGGAGAGGGAACTGCCTTTAAGAAAAAAACAGAAACAACAAAAAAAATAAAGCACCATAATCAACTCAGTAAAAACTGAGGCAGACTTTAGGTTAGAAATTTTACTGCTCCTCAAGGTCTACTTTTATTAAGTAACAAAAAGCAGTTTAATAAAGTCTGTGAATATGCAAACTGGGGTGATTTTGCTTTGCTTTCTTAATATAAGATTTGTTTTAACACCATATCCTTTATGGTGATTAATACCAAATCTGACTGCAGATTATCTTGTTATAGAACAAAAATTATAGAAAGAGGACAAATAGGTAAATTGTGTTCTTAATTGTAGCAAAGCTTCTGACTTCATAAATAAAATTGAATTGTGAATACTAACATCAACGGTTATAGTATATGAGTTTAACCATACACAATGATGTATGCTTTATATGATTAGAATATCAGAAAGTAAAGCTCATGTTTCTGTGCTGAGTCCCTAACATGAATGAAGAATAAATGATTTTAAATTCACTTGCATTCACTGAATATGCCGATTTTAATGCAAAATTTAGCTCTTCGTTTCCAGCAAAATGAATCAACTGGAAATACGGCTGCCAAAGCCGTCAAGAATTACCAAATACTGCATTAATAAGACATTTAAATCCTTGCTAAAATGCAGCGGTAGGAGAAGAAATCCACAGAGATTTCTATCCAAAAGAGGTAATAAAATGTACTGGAAAAAGAAAAAGTATATGAGGAAGGGAGAAAACAGGCAGAACAGAGCTACTAGCAGGGCTGTTACTTTGCTGGAAAAGTCTTGCATGTCACTTTATCTTTTAATTAAACATGATTTAAATATACAGACTCCCTGAACGTAAGTTCTGATTAGAAGAGCCATTAGGTTAAATAACTCTGCTAAAACCAGCTAAAACAAGAACAAGTATCAATTTCAAGACAATCTCACGAGTGAGATAACAGAGCACATAGCTTGCACAAAGAAATAGGTCAAATTTAGAACAAATGCAATACACACAGTGTGAATTGAATAGTACTTGAACTGAGGAGTTAAGATTTAAATTAATACAGCTGTCAGCTTTTCTTAAGATAATGCACTAGCTTAAAAGCCTAAGATGAGCAAAATGGAGAAGTTGAAATATTTCTTTAAAATACCAGCGAATGCTTCTTTCTTGAACTCAAGTCAAAGGTAGTCTGATAAAGCATCTCCACAAAATTTTTCAAACATGGCACATTCACTTCATTTTTAACAGCCTATTGAAAAAAAATACACACATAAATTGGTTTAAAATTTTATAAAGAAAATAGTTAAAATATACATTAAGATGTCCATGAATTTAAGAATATTCAAAAGTTAAATCTCATGTTGGATAAGTATTTGACTGTTATCTGTCTGAAATATAAACAGAGGCATAATGAATCATGTCATACACTACAACCATAGGGGTTAAAAACAAACAAACAAAACCAAAACAAAACCCCACAAAACATATTTTAAAAATGTGGTCTGTGTTCTACATGTAAAGAAGAGAAAGTAAAGTGTTTGCCACCAACTAACAAATAAAAATGACACTGAAACCCTTAAAAAATATAATTTCATGTATTTAAAAAAATAATACCCATAACTTTTTCACTGTTCCCCTTTTCACTGCTCCCCTTTTCTTTTATATCCTCCAGTTCCGAAAAATGGAAGCTTAAAGGAAATGACATGCAGGATTACCAGCCAATCTACAATTTAAGTGGTCTTTGTTCAGCTTTCAGAATTAATGAAAGAGATACACACAGCCCTACACCTTTTTTACCCAATCTGTTCTTGCATGCAAAATAGCCTTCCCTCCACAAACCACAGAGCTACCTTCTTCATTAAAACCCCTCCAAGTCTCTCAGCATTCTCTCAGGATACCTCTGATAATCTTTTTTTGCTGTATTTATCAAACCTTTTTTTTTTTTTTTTTTTTGCTGTTGTTTTGTTGCTTTTGTTTGTTTGTTTGCTTGTTTTTCTGGAAGAGATCTTCTATAAAAGTCAGCATGGTAAAGCATACACATTTACAGCACTGCAGAAGCAATCATATTTACTTTAATTTTATATTTTTGGACAGAGAACCAGAAAGGTGAAACCAATTTTCATCATTTCCCTACTTTTCCCAATATAAGCTAATTTATTTTTATTTTTTATTATTGAAGAATGAGTTATTAAAAGATATATCATGTCCAACTTGCTAAGAACACTCTAAACACATTCATGATGCAGACACATAAAAATAGTGTATAATATCTCTGTAATGTGTGAAAACCCAAAAAGAAAACTGAGAAAGTAATTACATTTTAAATCACTTCCTACATGTCCCCAAATTATTTCTCTTTTGCTGTTCTTAAGCTCTAAAGTTGTACCCTCCTGTACTCTCCTTGCTCCACATGAAAAACTACAGTCAGTTGCCAACACCACTTTGCTGCTTTTGGATATAACCTTGGGCTTTTAGATCAGCCTTAACTTCCACACTGTAAAATATTCAGTCATCCATTACACCTGCAGGGTCCAAATCAGGTCATATTTTTTAAAATGCCTGAATGACTAAGCAAAAGAATGACAGTAAGGAAGTCACAATGCTGAAACCCAACAGCTTACTCACTAAAGGGATTTTCTGTACCCAAGATACAGCAAATCCAGATTCAGTTCCTTCATCTTCCGAAAAGATTCAAGCTTGCATCTCACTTCTTCCAAGAGAATGACTAACCCTCTCAACTCCATTTCCACCTGGGATGGGGTTCCTGGCTTCTGTTTAAGAAGCTCCATTTGTATGAAATGATTGAAGATTCAATGAGTCAGAAAGATCAAGACTCCCTCACTGACTGTTTAAAGCACTGACTCAATATGTGTTTGTAGGAAGCAATCCACAGATCATCACAAACACACACTCTGTACAGCTGATGTGCATGCCTCTGTGGTTACAACCAAGTAGTTCCAATTCCTAAATGCTGCTCTGCCTAATTAACGCATGTGCAGTTTTTACTATTTAAATTACAGTTTTGTAAACTAATAATCGTATTTACCAAAAAGCTAAGCAGTTTCACTATTCACCCCCACTCCACCTGCCAAGCAACTATGGAATTCAAAATGACAAATGCATTTACTTCTTAACAGGACAGGTAATTCTTCTCTAGAAAAGAGTAGAAATATGTCCAGGTGCGATCAAGACTTCAGTCAATATACGGTTACTACCAACACCACCTTTCTGCAGTAATGCCTTAAAAGGAAAGATTGTATCCTTCTAATTTTTTTTAAAAAGTTCCAAAGTTAAGAAATCTAGAGAGATAAACATATCCCTGCAGCTCAAAACAAGACAGATATATTTGAAAGAGAAAGTAGAGGTCAGAGATATTTTTCTATACTAGATTTTTTCTTCTTACATAAGAGTTCACCCTCTGCCTACCTGACTGTAAAAATGTTACATATCTCAGTTTATTCTAGAAAGAACTTAGAGATTTCAGCTAATAACGAAAGTCCGTGGGACCCTTGAATAAACAAAATATTAAACTCAGGAAATTTCAGTCTTTTAGAACAAGTTTAAATTACACAGTGCTGTGGTGATACAACAGTCTAGAAAACAGTGTTAAAAGGTTCTGAAAATAGATGGGAAACAGCAAATACACAAATCATGCTAACACATTTCCCTTCAAAAAGTTATGTAGGTGCTTGTAAGTAATTAATAGTATTTTTAAATATGTAAAAATGCAATGTAATGGGGATTACTGGAAGCAATTTTAACAATAAGAGCTTAATTGTAAGTGAGGGAAATGGAAGGAGAAAAAAAGTACTTACAGCAGCCACAGGGATGAGAATTTCCACAAACAAACCAGCAAGTGCATGTTTTATATCTTTATCTTTTACTTCCAGGAAGTATTGAGCACATTCCTTTGTGATGAAGCATTAAGAAAAGATTTTGAAAAAAGAAGACAGACTTAGAAATCTCACTATACCATAAATACCACTAACAGTATCACGTTAGTTACTAGTTCAAATTCAAAAAATATTGTGCTTAAGTTAGTCTTATTTTCCTTGACAATAGCAACTTTACTAAAAATTAGAAACTTTAAATACTTTTTCTCCAGGAATTAATAAAAAATTGAAATGGGAACATCTGCAATACCAGATAGGTTTTTTTTTTTTCCTACTCAGAATAAAAAAAGATGCACATTTTTCCTCAGATTATTCTGGTTTCCAAAAATAAATGCTTATCTTTTACTGAAATCATTAGAAAGTAATATTTTACATTTTTATGTACTCATTTTAATTTTCAAGGTGACTTTGATACAAAGATGCAAAGACAATTTTACAGAGAAATAAATATCCACACACATGTATGCACACTCCTTTATATGAAACTGGCCATTCTGGACAAACTAAAGTATTCACATGTGTTAAGTTTTCTCAGGATTGATATCAACGTAAACGGCTGTTAAATAGCTAGACTTTTTTTTTTTAATCCACAGTCAATAGAAGCAAACAGATCTTAATTCTTGCTGAAAATTAAACGAAATGTTTTTTAAACAAAAGTGCTTCTTGGCATCTCAGCTGTTAAAATAAAGATGTATCAAGTAATTTTTTTTAGCCTGCTTTCATAAAGAAAGAAAATTAGTTGATTACTACCCATTTTCATTTAGTATCAAATATAATGTGTTATGGGTTTGCCACATTACTGGGACAACTGAATAGGTTCTCGTTATGGTAGGTACTCCATACTCTCATTATGGAGCTGTACAGAAACAAATGATCCATATCTCTGAGAACTTACAAACTAAACAGAAAAGGATAAAGAAGGACAACACACAAGTTGAGTGAGCAACTGATCACAGCAAGCATTATT
Source organism: Chauna torquata (assembly GCA_013399475.1). Taxonomy (NCBI): domain Eukaryota; kingdom Metazoa; phylum Chordata; class Aves; order Anseriformes; family Anhimidae; genus Chauna; species Chauna torquata. The sequence goes on from VXAL01008013.1 coordinate 68,474, forward strand.
GTAGTTTCACGATTTAAATAATCAAAATGATGTTTATTTCAGTTTGCTGTGACGTTCATTTACCTGCATGAACTGAAATGATGCTTCAAAATCCTCCACAGGATACATCTTTACTCGAAAAAACTTCATTCCCATAATCAAACTGATGATACTTTGTACTACATGAGGACTCTGTTCTTTTTGCCGCAGTTCTTTTAATTCAGTGACAAACTTCTTCCTAACAGCTTGAAACCTGAACAAGGGATATCAACAGCAATTATTTGCATTCCTAGTTACTTTTACATTATGTCTTTAATTTTGAACCGATGTCTTTGTTCTGTTAATGATAACAGCACCTACAGTAAACAAAACACAAGCAAGATGGACCCCGATATTTAAAAGCTAGGCATTTAAGGGCATCTGTGATGATTAGCACATTAGAATATACTTGTTAACAGAACATCAACTATTGACTGATAGCAGGCCTCCGTTCCCTGTACCTACAAGTTGACAGCAAAGCAATTCAGTTTTGTACTAAAGATTATTCCTTGATTTGTTCAAACTATTGTGCTGGAATCTGAGGAGGACATGATAGACCACACTAAGCATTAGTTACTGGGGCCATTAATAAATGCTGCTATATTAAATATTCCTTACGTCTAGAGTCATTTTTCACATGAAGAGTCAGAGACTGAACTTACTTTGATTGAGCAAGAACCCCTGTCACTTCTGCATATAAGTCTGCAATAATATGCACATTCCCAGTGTTGGTTCCTGAATACCTACAAGAAAAAGAAAAAGAAAAAAAAAAGGCCACGGGTGTTAAATGTATCTTTGTTCTTCTAAACCCCAAGCGTGTTCACAATTACAAACACAAAGACATCATTCCATATCACGGAATAAAACCATAAAAACGATGAAAGTCAAGCATAAAATGCATGGGTGACATTTAAAACTGTGCAATTTTGTTGAGCAGACAGACTCTGCATAGGAAGTTTACTATCATTACCTAACCTCACAGCTCTTTTCTGACTCTGGCTGACTATGCAAACCATTCTACGCAAAATAAACTCTATTATATTGAACACAGCTGTGCTCTTTCACAATATGTTTTCAGTTTAAAGATCACTGTTCATTTACAATATTATCACCAATGCATTACATGTGAGGCAATCAAAGGAGAACAATCATCACAATGAAGCACAGGCTGATAATATATACAAAACATTTTAAAGTATACAAATGAAACTTACCCTTCCTTATGTTTAAAGTGCTTAAACGCCAAGTTTAGAACTTCATGTACTAAAGGATCTGGCACTGGATGAACAGGTATCTGAAATAAAAATATTAATTATAGATATGTAACTATGCATATATATGTATATAAGTGTGTGTATGTATGTATGTATGTATGAAGTATATAAACAGTACTGTGTGTTGCCCTGTAGAAATTTTTCCTACCCTTGCCAACGGACAAATCCTCTGCTGGCATATGAGATCAATTTAATTCTGCAAGATATGAACATTTACACAACCTGAAGATCTAAAAATTTAAGCAATGTTACATATTGCCGAAAATACTGAGTTCACTTATATGTATTAAGAGTCTCTTAAATTATTTTGCACACTGGCTTTTAGTGACTAAATTCATAATGAAATAAACAACTAACAGTAATCTAAACACTATGAGTTTGTTATTAAAACTTATCAGATTTTCCATGCAAAGCATCTTTCCATGCTTTCTACTTTGTGTGGTGCAATTATTATAGATTTAACCGCAAAATGCAATTAATGATGATATAAAGGAAGACAAAACAAAAAAATAAGAATGCAGAAGAGGTGATCATGTCCATTTAAGACTTTCTGCAAATACAAGTAGACAAAACATAAAAATCTTCCTAACACTAAGTAACAATTTGGTGACAAATAAAAAACATGCATTGTTTACGAGGTCCTCTTTTTAAACAAGATTGTTTAACACCATCACTTTCCTCAGTTTCAAAAGGAAACATTTGCCTAAAAATCAAATGTATCTTTAAAAAAAGCACTACATATAATTATGAAGTCATAATATACTTAAATTTTTAAAGAATTTAGGTAGACGCTAGGATAACTACTAAATGTTACTGGTGAACAGTGATTAACTAAAATATATTAGAAGATTACTGTCTCAGCTACAGAAAATGAAGCACTTATTGCTTGGGAATTTCATATTCTCCTGTGTCAAGAAAGCTATTTATCCAAGAATTTCTGGTTACTGGAACAGGCTGTTTACATGCATATATAACACATAATACAATGAGTAATATATAGTCATTTAAATAAAAGATTTTTGTTCCTACAAGGGTCATGTCTGTTGATCTCTATGCAGTTGTTCTCTGCTTGTTAAAGAAAAGGCTGGATCCTAAAGGCTGCACCCTATAAATCCAGTTTCTAAGAATTAAGCAATGATAGGGCTTCCGGGAAGACAGGAAGATGGTTGGAATGTGAATGTAAATAATGTTTACTGAAAGAAAGCCATCCTTTCCACACTTGACTGCCTAAATGCAGATACTCATTACAGGCAGAATGTACAAACCCTCCTTTGGATAACTTTTAAGACTGAAGGATTCTCCTACATGGTGTAGAGCTAGGTTCAGTGGCCCATTGAAGGTCTTTCACAGAGGAAAATAACCCCTACCAGGGCCCTCAGGAAAACAAACCGGGGCAGGGTGGGTGGAAAACAGACTACACCTCTAGATGAGGTATCGCTTGATATGACTTGTGAATGTATTCAAATGCAGAGAGAATCTTGTCCCTTAGCTTGCAGAGGTGGTCTGTGGTAAGAATTTTTGTGGAATTTAGAGATCAAACAAAATAATACGATGAGAATTCAGTCCAACAGCCATGCAGATGTCTGCTTGCTGGGTTTCTACAGATGATGAGGAAAGAGATTTAGACAAACAAATAATTTCTCCAACAGAAGAAACACAGCCAAAACCCAGAGACACATCCACATTTAGAAGTTCAAGACCAGAATCCCTACTAAAAGGAAAGTAGCCATCAAAGCCCCTTCAGAATTTCTAATTCTCCACTATTTCAAAAAGGTTGAAGAGTGACCACTGAGGAAGTCGACTCCAGAAAAATACCTGTCTGGAGTACAGGCATGAAAGGCTCACCAAGTATTACAGGAGTCACCATAGTAGACATATCTCAGACTGTCTTCAGACCAAAACTTTGGCACCTCTCCTGAAACCTGAACCATTGGCAACACATACTCTCCTCAATAGAAGAACTGGTATCAGTTCAAAGTATAGCAGCTGCCCACACAATCCTGCAAACCTAAGCAACCCATTCCATTTCCCTTTTTATTCAGCACTGATAGAAAATAGAGCCAGGGAGAGAACATGAATTAATTAAAAAAAAAAACAAACATACAAGTTTGGCAATTTTAATACTGTTTTCTGTGTTGCTGTGTTTGCAGTACAGGAATACCACTTTTGATAATTGGTTGGTTTCTCAGTGAAGGATAGGCAGCTCTGGAGCGTGTTTTACTATTCTCATTTTTCCTTATACCACAAACATGCCATACAAAACTATACAAACATAAATTTCCTACAAATGATTTGCAAACTAAACCATGTGTCTTTATTTAACACAGAAAGCCATTTAATTTTCATATACCTATATATAAAAGAAACAAAATATCTGAGCAACCTTTCTGTTTCAAATACTTAAGTCTGCTTCATCTTTCAAATACTATTACATTAATATTTTTCTCCTCTCAAAAAATACAAGAAAAAAGGCTGTTACTTGAAGCCAAACTCTACTCTCTTGTGCATATACCAATGCAAATTTTATATTAACAGAACTTGTGCATGTGGACACCATCTAGAGCTACACTTGCGAAAGGCAAAGCAAAATTACACACCCTTTTCAATTTAGAAAAAATAAAAGTGACATTTTAATCTTGCCGTTCAATGACTTCATTATGTATTTCAAAAATACAAGCACACAAAAGGTGCTGAACATGAATAAAACGCTATTTTTTTTTACAGTTTTGCTTTTTGTACTAGATTAGCAGCTTTCGCTTAGTGGATCCAGAATGTGAACTGGGATAACGCAGGGCATAGTTTTACATATGCTTATTGTATATATGCTCCAATTTTGTATATAAAACTTTGGAGGAGGTGACTAAAATTGACATAAAAAGCAAAAGATTAAAAGAAATACGCCAAAGCGAAAGAGCTTACCTGTTTTAGAACCTCTATTAAAACTAAACAAAAAATGAAATCTACAGCTAAGTCCCTCCTTTCAAGTAGATAGTCTCTTTCACGTTGTTGGTCATCCCTAAAATAAGAAATCAAGAACACATGTATCATACACAAGACTAAACACAAATATTACAGAGAAGGAGTATACATATCTTCCATGCAATCATAGTTGCACACATATATAAATGGTTAGGAAGACTTTAGAGTTTGGTGCAGCACTAACATCTTGACCCCTCCTGAACAGACCTGCCAACAAACAAAACAATTCAAAACGGGGACAAACTAGCTTGGAGTTATCGGGTCCAACTTCCTTCTTTGTATCAACCACAAAATCATTAAGTCACTTCATGCATACCATCCACGCACACAACACCTCAAAGAAACCCATCCTCTTCCTCCACAGATTTAGGCAATGACAGATCCAATACAAAACACTTGTCAAAAAAAGCACAAAACATACATTTTCTTATAAGAAGACACACAAAAATCTAACAGACTTTTGTAAGCAAAACTCTTACCCCTTTGATTTTGTGCTAGATCGAGGTCTGTATTCATAAGATTCATCTTCTGTTCCATTTTGACGCCTGTACCAGTCA
>VXAL01008013.1:75281-113896 GCA_013399475.1 Chauna torquata
TAGAAGCCATCCTCATGTTTTAACTTATCTATTACTCACTAGTCACTACTCCAGAAAAGTAAAATAATGCCAATGTCATAATTTCTTTGTCCTAATTTAAGGTATCCTGCTTTTTCAGGTTTAGGGAAGGGATAGGGAGAGGTTAACCATAACAAAACCTCAGAATAATCTTTTAACTGTCAGAAAACTTCATTCAATTTGTTAACCAGTGAGCTATTCAAGTCACAAGAATTAAGTAGTATTCTTGACTCTTTGAAAAATCCCTGAATTATACAAACAAAGGGAGAAACCTCCTGAAAATAAGGAAAATCATATTCTTACTCTGAAGTTTATGAAACATTACATCCCACTACACAGTACAATCTACATATAATCCAAATCTGAAGAGGAACTAGGTTTCATTAAAAAACTGATTAGAATAATGAGATTTTTTTTTTAAAATGTTATTTTGTCTGTCATCAGGACACTCACTAGAAATGGATTCAGTGGAAAAATGAGGCATGCCTGCTGCAGGAGGGGAACTCTCTTTGAGCTAACTGCACAGAAAAGATGAAGACATTTATTGCAGAAAACACAAAAACATATGAAGCCTAGTTAACACAGAAGAAAAAGAAGCTAGAAAGACTGTGTATGTTTGCTTGCTGCACTGTCTTGCATCTCAGAACAAGGGCTAAATTTTGAGAACAGCTTTACTCTTATACTGCTCTATGTTGAAATCTTTACAATGTGCTTTGGAAACCAAGCATTCTGCAAGCCTGTTCCTTGCACACTGGCATCCATACAAAAGAAACAGCCAGTCAACCAACCAACATACACCAGAGACTTCTAGAAATGGACAGTTAAAAAAGAAAAAAAAAAAAAAGCTCAGTGTTACCACTGTAAAGTTATATTGTGATCTGAAATGAAGCTGTGCGTCATGAAATGGAAAACATACAAATTAAGATGTTGCTCAAGAGAATTTTATACAGGGAAGAGGTCTGAAAAAACTTCCTTGGAAAAATAACAATAGTGTTCTGGCAAAAGAAAATTTGAGAAGAGGGAGAGAAGAGGAAAGAAAAGCCATGAGCAAATTGGAGACACTTGTGGGCCACTATTAAAACTATCATCCTTCAGTAAGAGTAAGCAGCATCCTTCAGTAGGAAGCAGCATCAGAAAAAAGAATGCAAAAGACTAATTTGTATTGACAAAGCTTAGAAAACTCTTCACCGACTTTTCATTAGCAAGAAATGCCTGTTGCTTGCACCAGTTTGGGGTACTTAAAAACCTCTGTTGGCCTTACTAGCATTCTCCAATTACGAGCAGAAATCACAAGTTAAAAGCATTAATATATTTTGGAAAAAAAATATTCAGAAAGCAAAAAGAAAGAACCCTCCTTATGAGTTACTAAACTGAAGGTATTAGACTCAGCATAAAATCATCCTAACCGGTAATCCTCAGAATGAAAGCTAAGGGTAAGCTCTTGCTGAGGAACGGGTTCTGCATATATTACCAACTATGACAATTCAAAATGTATTTATCTTCTTTTGTCATAGGAATTATATTTTTTGCCTTCAGAATGTACTGTCCATTTCCATACCCCCAAATAATTTAAACACTGGGGAAATATATTAATTACTCTTTCTCTAAAAATAGAAAATTCTTTTTCTCTAAAATTAACAAGGATGCATTAACTAAGTTGCCCAGTGCTCTGTTCAGTACCTAATACAACAACTTCACACACAACAGGACAAGAACAGATTCAGTGAACACCCAAGTTACCCTGTGCTGCCAAGGTAAAATTTCCCCACAAAGCACTTCTCTTCCTCTGCTCTCCTTCTGAGCTCATGGGTTTATCAGCAGAAGAAAAAGAAAGCTGCCTTTGAAATTTTACTAAACCTTTTCCTTAGGTCTTCCTATACTTTTTCACAGTGTATTAATAATACAACCACTCATACAAGTTCCAACAGTTATACAGTTTACATCATCTTCCACAGAAACAAGCTGTATCATACGCTTAAAAAAAAACCTGACACTGATAAAATGCTAAACCAAGAAACTGGACGGGACTGGACGTCATCGTGACGCGTGTTTACATTCCCTGGAATGAATCAACAAAGTGTGCTCCAACCTTAAAGGCCACAACACATTGCTAAGAGCTGCACTCTACATATCCACCAGCACCCTGAGAGGTAAGGAGAGAGAAAGATGCAAAATTTTAATAAGGATGCTAGGGCCCAAATTCCAGCTATGTACAAAATCCTGAAAACATTATTCAACTCATGCCTGATCACGAACAAGCCTGAACCCAAGAGACACATCTACTTTCAGTAAAGTCACTGAGATGGCCAAGATATGCTTCTGTGTGATCACAAAGTTTTTGGTGTCTTAGGACAAGAGTAGGAAATTGCCAAGTATGATTCCTACGACAAACAAAAGAAAAATACAAGCTATTTCAGTTTCAAGCTGTACAAGCAAAAATATTTTAAGAAATGCAATACATGCTCTACAAAAAGTCCTCTCCAGCAGCTTTCTTGATGCACTGGGAATGATCAAGCATTGGTACTAAAATGCTATGATTTTTAGCAGTTCAGAAGTGTATCAAAAATTTCCTTCTCATTTTCCAAAGTTTCAAATCTTTTAGCTAAATCTACATTTTTTTTGTTCCAATTAAAACCGTAATGACAAATAAAAGAATTGTACTATTTGAAAATTAAAAACTATTGATTTTGCACAGTAGCATCTAAGAGCAGCCCTCTTGGTCTGGTTACGCTTCCAATTGAGACAATTTACAATCCCATTAAACAGCGATTTTACTTTTTCATGATAGGGAGAGGCAACACTACACACTTTCCTCCTCTATCCCTCTGCTCTTCACTTACTGAGCTTAAAGAATGCCTGTTAACTAGGTATCTTCTTGCTCCCAAAGTCTCTCTTGTGTTTCAACCATTCTCTTTTTATTAACACAGTACACAACACTTACTAGCTCAGACACCATATCAGTAGAGCTAAAGCTGAGATTCCAATTCCTAAACTCCAAAGATTTCTGGATGAACAAGGTGGCTCAGCAGCAGCTCTGGCTTCTCTGCTTTGTGTCTTTGGATGCTATGGCCATTCTGGATCCTTCTCTCATACATTTTGCCTCTCTTCACTTTGCAGTCTTCTATACTGCAGAACACTGATCTCAACATGTGTTTAAAATTGCCAGCAACAAACAGAGAGAAACAGCCTTAATTTCTTTTGTCAAACTATGTTCAAAATTTCCTATCAAAATTCACCTTCCCTGTCACCACAAGTATACTGTTCCAGTCCGGTTCTCTAAAGATGTTTTTCAGTACCATTAAATTTCAGATCTTGATGAACCCAAACTAGAATACAAATGAGAAAAAAAAAAACCTCACCCACATTAAAAATAATGAATTTTGATTTTATAAGTACTACATTTTCAGAAAAATTAGTTTATTTCTATATTACAAAATCTCAGAAGTTATATGCTTTATTTTATTTTATTTTTAACTTTCTGCACTCAGCTTTCTTGTAGAACCTATATGTAGTTTAATATATGAATACTAGTGATTAATAAAAATATCCCTCAGCTGGGAAGGAATTCTAGGGGGAAATTAGTAGAAAAAACTAGTAATATTACTGATTCACTGATTTCCTTAGATCATCCCTATCATTCAGATTATTTTGCTCTTGGTTAGCTTTAAAACAAAATACTGTAGCTACCAAAGAACTTATGCCACATCCCCCCAACCCATTTTCCTTGCTTGTGAGTTAACTTTCATTTAGAACATAATGGCCTTACAGCACTTTAGATTAGAAAACGTTAAACGGATATGTGAGACTGGGGGGTGGGGTGTCTGGAAAATAAAATTATACAACAAATGTCATGTGCTAATATCTGTTTCTCTTTTGGCAAGATGGAAAAGAAAAGGTGCATGGATGGCTCTTCATTGAAAAGTAGGGACAGATCCATTGGTTTCACTGCAATGTCTAATATCTGTATTGGAGGAATAATGGAAAGCATAAAAAAATCCAGTAACAGAACATATGGACAGAATATAAACTTCATACAGTAAGAGGCTACTCAATAACAGCTAGCAATAGGAATAGGCAATTAATGGGGCACCATCTGAATGCTGCCACTCCATTGCAAGGAAGTGGTTAAAGGAAAAAATCATGCCTGCATTATGAAACAATTAGAAATACAGACAGTAAACATAAAGAAATTAAGCAAAGAGTTATTCCAGCTATAGTTCAGTTACAGTAAGTGAAATCTGATAGCCTTACAGTGAGACTTTACACTCAGCAAAGGACAAAGTAACATCCTGAATCTGCCTTATGTCTTCTGCTATTGAATCAAAAAGCACTCAGTAACTGCCATGTTATTGAAATCAACATTATTTGCTTGTAAAAGCAGAACCCCCAAACATTGAAATATTAAGTGATACAGGCCAAGGTTACACAAAGCCTGTTAACAGGAATAGAAAAAAACAATCTTTTTGTCCCTTACCATATTTCAGCATCTTTCCTCCAACAGCTTTCACTGCCACCTTCAAACAATTAATCTAATCTTCTAGTTTCTTACTATCGTATTTTACAGTGGAAAATAAAGTCCAACTTTTAATTAATTAATTTTTTTTTTTAACAACTCTGGAAATTAACATTCAAGGTCTAAGTACTCTAAAGCTGATTCAGGCACTCTGATGGTAATGTTTTAAGCCACCACAACAGCGGAAGCGCTATGCTGCATTAACAGAGGCCATCTTAATCCAATAAAAACTGCCTTCAATTACATGCCTCCTACCTGATCAAACTGAAGATCTTCACCTCTTTGAAGAGATCTGGACAAAAGCTTTTCCTGGAAAAAAAAGTAAAAAGAAATACGAATCTCGTAATTCAATCAACTGATCAAAGATAGACTCCTTCTTTCTCATCTCAGTTATATTACAGAACAAAGAAATAATGTTTAATATGAATACTTGCGTTATTTTTCAGCTAGAGCCATTTCTGAAGATGTGAAGTATACTCACAAAATAGAAGGACACAGATCTAAAATTAATTTGGTAGCATAACAGTAATAATACTAAAGACTGTCAAATACAAAATTCAAACACCTCTCACAAACAGCTGGGCCTAAAGAATTGTGCTCAAAAGAGACAGCTGGCAATGTGTGCCAGGCTGGACTTACAAGGAAAGACATTCCTGTCTGAATTAGCAAGCACTGTTGGACTGAACAATTGCTCAGTCCATTTCCAATCTGCTCTTTTGCCTGAACTGCAAATGAAAAGAGCTAGAAAACCCAGTCCAGGAAAAGGAGAATGTCAATAACTTCCTTTACATCTGAAATAATCTCATAAGGTACAGAAAAGATGCAATATTAATGGAATTTAATTCTTACAATATTTCATTGATACCAGTACCATAAAACATACTATTCTGTTAAAAGCAAAATTAATTAAATTCATGGCAAAATAATTTAATGTGAATTACAGCTTTGAGGAAAACAAACAAACAAAAAAACCACTCCTGAACTGTAATAGGTACAGCTACAAGAAATACAGTTTTTAAAAGGCTCTTGCTAGGGTATCCTGGAAAGTTTAAAAAAAGACTAAGTCCCACTTATAGATTCTGAGGGCCAATGATTACAAATTGACTTGCTATACCATAAGCCAAGTGCCAAAAACCAAGCTTTAAAGGCATACTAAAAAGCAGTAAGACATATAAAGACACGATGAGCACTTCCAGCTAATTAAAGACATGCTAAATATTTTTCATTTTATTACAAATAAATCAAAAAAATGCTGTCTTTGACAAGGAGAGTAAAAGAAGTACTTGAGGTAAGAAGTTAACAGCTCACATGAGATTGCAGTAAGCAAACACAGGGATTTATGTAGCAAGCACAGTCAAGCAGCAAGCAGGAAGAGCTGCTCACTGCCCGGCTTGGGATGGAAAAGGAGGCACGTTACACTGTCAGCAGATCGCCAGTCTGCCCTCGAGAGGCTGTGCCGCAGCTCACGCAAAATAACTGCTCAGCTGCTTAGTAAGGGAAAACACCCATTCTGTCACACTCTTGACAAAAATTTAAAAAGTCAATATTGTTTGGCCTTTAACTCCTGCAAGACTGAAACAGACACAGAATGGTAAACAGATACAAATTGGGATTGGGTGTACCAACTTCAGCATTCAAACTGGCATCTTATTTTAGCTCATCCTAATTGTCATGTTGAAAATAAGAGAATTTCTTTTGAACAGCAAATACAATCTCTTGCAGTTACTGCAGCTCTCTAAAAATTTGAATTCAGCATTGCCCAGGCAAAAGGCATTTGCTTATTCTGAAAGCATAACATGAAATTATACAGGTACCAATTCAGAATTCAGATCATTTTCACTTTCTCTAATTCGAAGAAACCTGTTTAAATAGACTATTTGATTGCCTAAGAAAACACTGTCGTTTATGCACACCTCCACTATGTTTTAAATAAAAATTAAAAAGAGAAGGTGGTTTCAGGTAAATGTATTTAATACTCTAAAATAGTTCCATTTGTTCATCGACTGATGTTGAAGCAAGGGGGAAAAGGTTTCAGATACTGGCAAATAAACGCTTCTTTGAATCTTAAAAGTTTATATAACTTGACGTGTTAAGTCTGTTAAAAATACTGTTATAAGAACTTACATTTTGCAGCAGATACCAAAAGTTTCAAAGACTATTTGGCAAATTAGAATTTTCTTTTAATTAGGATTCACCCCTCTCCCCATTTTTTTTTTTCTGCAAGGAAACTTCTAGTGTAGGTGAATTCATATTTACCTATACTGTGCTTTCAGATAAACTGCACAAATAATTGTAATCTTATCGATAAAGGAGGAACATGAGAAACGTTCCACCCTATATAAACATCATATATTGCTGAATGAGCTGAGGGAAAATAACTAGAAAACTATTTCCTAGGAAGAGGTGGACTTTTCTATAAAGTGGAGAAGTGACCTTCCTATAAATCCATTGGTAGAAGTGAGGCTCCTTAAGCCTCCTGATGATACAATGCCTGACATTCCATGTTTTCACCATGGTGCTACAACACTAACATACAGGTGAACAAACACTGGGTTTATTTTATGCATTGCATGTGTCTAAAGCCAGAAATAGCCAAATAAAAGAACACTAAAAACTTGAAGTGAAATAATCCAGAAGTCTTTAGACAAAGAAGTTGAAATGCACATCAACAGCACACTATTTTTAAGATAATTCTGAAAATTTAGCTTTTTTCCCCCCATCTATACTAATTAGAACACTTCTATGCATCAAGCGTTGATATGATTTCTAAGATTTTCAGAATCAGAAGGAAGGAAGAGCTTACAGGTTCGTAATACTCTGTATATTTTTTTACAGCATTAAAATCTAATCTTGCTAAAAGGCAAATATCACCATAGTTAATATAATGCATACCAAACAAAAGTGACGTGACCAAATAATACTCTTTAGCCCAGTCACTGGTTTGTCAAGGCCTTTGAATTATTTCTATGGCTTTAAAGTTCATTTTCTTTCAATGTAGTTTTCTGACACTGCTTTGTCATTGTCCCAGTTGTCTCATATGACTTACAAAAATCTATACAACAGCATGAAGTAAAGGCCTGGAAATTTTCATTGAATTAATAATTTAAGATTTATCTTCCTGGCTTCCTGAAGTTCAGAGAGAGATAGAAATAATAGGTCCGCATTTATCTTTTACAAGTGAAATGAAAAAACACTATTGAATTAATCAAAAGAGCACTCTGCATCTGTAGGAAGCAGAAATGTCAACATCTGGTAGGCAGCAGAGACCAGGATGTAGACGTACGTGTACTGTGCAAACAACTGCACCAGTGGAAAAAGGTAGCACCCAGTGGCCCCACTCCAGTACTCCTCTGTACCCGCCCCTGGTAGCCTGGACACCTCCACGCGAGCAGAGCTGCTCACGTAAAGGCAGCAAAAGTCACATACTTGTTTCTGTCTTCATTCACTTGCAAAAGCTACAGGTACCCACAGAGACGCGTGATGCTGCCTTGCACCTCGTCCCTTGCCTGTGTAGCCCGAACGCTGAGCAGTGCTTGCATTCTTTAACTCGGAGCACTGCACGGAAATGCAGTGTGTTGAATTTTATAGTTTTCAGACAAGCTTTTGAAAGCACCTAAACAAGACTTGCAACAGCACGCAGTATCAGTCTCAGCAACGTTTAGGTTCTCCATGACGGGATACATTCGCTAGTGCTGCCAGCAGGTTTAAATCTGCTGGTTTTGACTTAAACATGAGGTTGAACTACAATTTAGTGAATCAGCAGCTTACCCAGTTAACAGGGTTACCAGGTTAAACTGTCTGTTTGCATTCTACCTTTCTATGCTCACACGCAGCCCGACAAAACACAAGGTAACTGAATTCGTCGCTAATCTTCTTCACTAGTATAGTCTGTTTCACACTTGGGGAAGGCTGGTATCGTGCCTCTCAGTTATCCCTTCTCAGCTGCGGAACAGCATCTTGAGCTACCAAAATTCAAATCTTGTTTGAGCCCTTTTTCCTGTAAAGTGATATACTACTACAAAAGACTTAGAAGAATTGATTTAAAAAGTAATAAAAGAAGGTGTGTTAACTTACATTACTCACTAAAAAGATGGCATTCATTCCCATGGTTACGCTTGCTGCTGTACCACCTGTTTAAGTTACTGCATTCTGATAAGCTCGTCCAGTAACACTGGAAACTCCACAGTATTAAAACTTTTGCAGGCAGAGAACTCTTAATTAAATCACTGAAAGGAAACTGTCTCGTTACTGACTGAATATCTTCAGGAAATTCACAGTCAGAGAAACCATCTAGTTACTTTTCAAAACCACAACCCAGTTACTGAATGAAACCCACGCACGCGGCCAACACGCTACCTTCCCCTGCCCCCAGCTGCTACCCTGCTCCCAAGGTACCATTTTCTATCCACTTGTGTTCGCCTGCTGGCACGTTCATCTTCGAGTTTTAAAAATAGTGTCTAGCTCATAACTTTAATTGGTCTGGCTCCAAACTGTCCAACAGCCGAGCTTCATCTAACACATTAAGATTTATGTAACACTATATATATATTCTCCACATAAACTTCATATTTGCAGCCAAGTCATCCAACAAAATCAAATCAAACTAAAACAAGGGGCTTTCTTCTCTTCCTGTAAAACCTTTTCTCCAATCTCAGTACCTTTCCATTGCCCCTTCAGACTTTTATCATTATTTTTAAATGTCAAACACTAGAACAGAATATTCAGTATTTATCTCAAAGACTATATACAAAAATAAAACCACTTCAGTACTTCCTTTCACTCAGACATCTTCAGCATTCCCTTCCACCTCTTTGTATTATACATGCTAAGGTTGTTTTACTTTTCCACAGCTTCTAGCACCTCTTTTAAATTGCTGGTTTTCTGTACAGTCCTTCCTTTCTACCAATATAAAATAAGGAATGCTGACTACGTATGGAAATTTACACCTGACTGCATTAAAATACATTTTGTTTAAATAAATTTAAAAACTTAGCAGATGAACTCAGGCAGAACTGTTAAAAAGACTTTCAAAAATGACTGTTCTACTAATAATAACCATTTCACATTTTATCCTAAAGAATTTTATATATACTGTATATACAAAAAACATCAATATTAGAATCTTATTAATAGATCTTTATTAACGTAGGCTTCATGCAATTATCGTAGAACCTCACAAAACAAAAGATCTGGGATTCACTCCTTTGAAAACTGCATTATTTCATTAGTTTCACAGGTTTTCTAATTTTTAATATGGTAAAATGTTTTGATTCTGTATGATTTTAAAACCTTTGTTTAAATAACAGTGAACAGTGTGTCAGGGAAACGCAGCCCTGGATTGCTGTCAGAGTATTTAATCTGGTCTACGGACAAGTTTTGCAGCAGAAGCTCGCTCCAGGGCTATTTTATTTACCTTACTATCAGTATTTAAGTTCAGAGATTTAACTCTGAACCAACTGTGTCTACAGGAAAAGAGCTCGGCCCATCTGAATTACAGATGTTACAGTCTATGTTGTTCTGGCCAAATTCATTCTAGCCAAATGGTATAACCCCTGCTATGTTCAACGAATGGTAAAATGGTATTCAGACTACTTTCAGTGGAGTTACCTGCCTTTTCACTGCCAGCACCTCACCCCCACATCTCTCCTCTCAGTTCTTCATGATGTCAACCTTGGCCATTATCATGCCTGTTTTCCTGCAAACATTTCCATGCTTTCCTATCAAACCCTCCTGAATGCTTAAATCATTTTAATGTCTACAAGGAAACAGTAAAGTTATGTTTAAATTGTAGGCTTGCCTGGTACACACACACACACACATATATAATATTTATGCACAATGTATATCTAAGTAGGTGTGTATAAAGAAATGTTTCCTTTTCCTCAGCATTTGATATATTCATGTTTTTAGTTGAAGATGATTCAATCACTGGCACCACAAAACACGTTTAGACCTCTTTCTCTGTACTTTTGGGCTGCCTCATAACATTTTTCATAAAGTTTCAAAATGGGAGTCCAAGCACTCACACGTGCCTTTAACTTTAACAGGATCACTCACAAAAGCAAACACTTCTGCAAGCAACTGCTGCAAACAGAGAAAGGCCTTTCAATTTAGTTGACTTTTTAGTCATCTTTTCAAATTATTTTTATCTTTTGCCTTTGACTAAAAGGCCTTAATTTTAAGATTTCAACACCCAAATTCATTGCATGCCAAATCTATTTTGTGTCCTTGACCTATTTTGCCCAAGAGACAGTAATGCAGAAATTACAGCTCCCTGCATATATGCAAGGAACTAATAAAAAAGTAAATTGCTTTCAAATAAAGTAATTGAACCTACATACAAAGAAAAATGAAATGCATGTTGCAGGAAGTATTCCTGGCTGAACAGCATGGATGACGACCCATAATGCTCTAATAGCCAAGAAATCCATCTCACCACAGTGACCCCCGCACGTGAGCCCTGTTACTGCCTCAAGCACTCCACGAGCTGCTGCCTCAGAGCTTCCACAGGGGACCTGCAGGTTGTCGCCTGCTCAGCATGGTTCTACGTGCTGGAACCTGCTTTCACAGAGCAACTAAAAATGAGTGAATGAATGAATAAATCCTTTTAGGAAGTTACTAAAGCACGACAGTTACAAGGAGGAGAAACATCTGAATTTAGACCACCACTGCATACTCAATTCAACCTGCATACAGCAATACAGCTTGCTGTATGTTTCATTGTATGTAATCATTTGCTGATTTTACATGATTGTCTCATCTTCGGTGCACAGGATGGCTATGTGATTACAGCAAATGGTAACTAAGGCGTGCGTCTATTGCATTCATTAAAAAATTCAAGAGGTACATAGGAAATAAGGCAGGGGAGCATGGGACGGATACACTTTTATAGCTATTCAAAGCTGTTTGTAGGAAATGGGCACTTAGAACAAAGGTTTAGTTGACAGTGTGCCCACAATATAGCATGATCTTGATTCCATGCCTTTGGCATAGCAGGGGCATGATTACAGCCCACTAGTGTTTTGTGAGAGTGCAGTCCATAAAAACAATTAATGAAAATATCCAAGACATGCTCACGCTGTGGAAATATATTAAATAATTGCAGGTACACAAAGTTATAAGGTTATTAACATTTTAAATTTAATTCTTTTTTGCGCCTGCATCCAGTAAATTAGTGATTTTGTAAAATAATTACTTTAAAAAAAATAAATTTATTTTAACCTAAACAGTAGGTACTTAATGAACCTTTACCACTAAAATTCAGTGAAATATTAGGTGGCCCATGAGAGGTTTTCCCCCCCCTAAAAACACCTATATGTATCCCTGGATTAAAAAGACTGATAAAAAATACACTACAAAATACCATCAAAAAATCTATTATGAGAATTAAAGGATAAAGAAATCACAGGAACAAGAACCTTGAGGAACTGAGCAATGTCAAGAACATTAGAAGCTGAATTACGACATAGAAGACATGATCCGTATATTAAGGTACACTTGTAAAAATAATATCTTTTTAGAGAAAGTTCTGAAAGTTGCAATGTACCACATGTGACCTTCAGACTTGGAGACTAATGGGTGCCTTAACATTTCCTGTTTAACTCTATGACTGTAAACCACTTCTGTATATCAAAAAATAAATAAATAAATAAATAAATAAATAAACACCAAAACACCTTAAAGTGATACTAATACTGAGTCACAGCTCAAGCCAACTAAAGATCACAACTGTGTGAAGTTTCCAGCTAAAAAAAAAATCCATTTATTTCAAGAGCATGCCATCTGGATTACCAACAGAATTTTGCATTTTACCCGATCTGCAATATATACCGGGTACTACATTCTTCCACGTGTTAGTGTCACTGCTAACATTACTTGGCAAAATACAGCAAATGCATCTTTCCTTGAAATTATATTTTCAAAAAATTATTATTTAAAAGAAACATCAACGATAAACATGCTTCACAGCATTAATGCAGGAACATTTTTTTGTTGTCACTTGCTTTGTAACTTTACAGAACTTCAGAATGCTATGAGGTCTTGTTTCCAGTAACCTCTTAAAACAGTTTTGAAGGAAGTCAATAAAACATAATCCAGGTAGCAACCTTGTTTGCAGAGACCTATTTATTCTTGAAGTAATCCCTTTGAAAAGTCAGCAATATCTGCGGATGTTTTTTTCAGTAGTCATAATATATTAGCTTGTTTTAGAAAAAAGAAAAGCAAGGCCATTTCAAGGAAATTACGGGGTAAAAAAAGGACTCACCAAAGGTTCAGCCATTACAACTTCGATTTTCTTTTCAGCTTGAACAGCAAATTCAGCAAAGAGGCTTTTGATGACATACTCGCCAGGTTTGACATCTGGATCAATAGTAATGTTAGACATGATGATGCCTCTCTTTTCCCAGGTGGAAACAACACTTGGAGAAACTCTGCGTTTATTTACTCTGCTGGGTGGCGTGGAGGCTACAGGAAAAAAAGACAAAGAGCTGTAAAGCAGAGCGTCTAAATGCTGTCACTTCTTTACTTTCCCATTCACCACATACATGTATTCACACAGTAAATTCTGTAACCCAGAAGAAGGAAATAACTAGTTATAACATCCAACAAGCCTTTTGCAACTGTTATTTTGCATTAGATAGGGAATTCCACTCTAAAGTTGCATAAGGGAGTGCAATGTAAATTCTATTACTGATAAAATGTAAAGTTGTCTTAAGGTGTGTGAACAGCCCCATTCTGAACACAACAGGATGATGATCGTGATAAAGTTTAGAGCCTTTAATATCCAGTCTCTTCAGTTCAAGTATGACTAAAAATCAAAAGGTTCAATTTAAAGGGCTATCTCCCTATACTGTGAGACACATCTGCTTGACCTGTTTTTTTATAAATCACCTGTTAAGTTCAAGGTTCTACCTGGTCTCCAAATATCTTCAAACAGAAGTGCCTCTTGGCACTTTTCTTCAGTGAGCTGATTTTCCTAATAAGACTCCAAGCTCCTTCGTCACACTCATTATTTTTCTCCACTGTCTAGTGGCAAACCTGGAAGACTTGTTCCTTATCAGAAATATTAATTGATCAACATATCCAGTATATCACTGGATATACTAGTCTCTCTTTTTAACAGTTAGAGCTATCACTCCTACATTGAAATTGTCATATCCTAAATTTGCATAATATTTATCCATTTTTAATTTTTTTCCTCCCTAAGCACTCAAAAGCTTTTTTTTTTTGTTATTGCAGCTGCCATCCAACGTGAATGCAGTATCAAAAATCAAGTATCACAACTCACTTTTATAAGTGTTTAACACATCCATGACAGAGTAAATAATCACGATTCTTGTCTTGCACACAATAAATCAAAACACTTATTGGTATCTTTAATGATGCCACAGATCTACCCAATATTTCTCTAGCATATTCCATGACTGTAGAATATTTTTTAAAATGATATTAGGAATTGATACTAAGAATTTTTTCATACTAAGATTTTCTTTTCCTGTGGTGGTTCTAGAGGGAGCCTAGTCTCAGTCTATTTTATTGTATTACATACTGTGATTTGCTCATGTAAGCCCCTCTAGGCTTTTTGTGGTTAAAATGTGGTGAGATGCACTTGGCCAGTTTTGATTACTTTTCAAAATTTTCGTTTGTTTTCAATTTGTACATGTGCAGTTCCTATTAGCTAAATATTATCCACAGCTTTCACTCAACCTTTTTTCCTTCTTGATTTCATTCATGAAAATAGTGGTTACCACAGAAACCAAGCCTTTTGGTCCTTCACTTAGAACCTTCCTGAGTTTGCCTCCAAACTATCCAGAATTTCTTCTGTCACTTCAGAAAGTTACATTTTACATAGCACAGATTTCCTCAACTTCCATGGAAAGTATCAATTTATCAAATGCATTACTGAAGTTAACAACAATTCGGCACAAGTGAAAATGTAGGAACGGTCATAACTGCCTCAGCCTCTAATGAAAAAGGAAGTTTTCTTTGCTTAAGCTTGTTAGTGCATATGACCTGTGTTTTTCCCCGTAAGTATTTCTTGCACAAACTTGCTGCTCAATCAAACCACCATTGTTAGGAAAAGATAAGCAGTATAGTTTGAGTAGCACATATTTTTTCCCCTATGTAGGTTGCCGTATGCCCTCTCACAGACAGGAAGGAATTGCCAAGGTTGCACAGCCGAGCTGCCAGTAATCGGGGCCACAGAAGGTGACATACCAGAACAACCCAGCTCACGCTCTGCACACATGCACGCACGCCACATGCCATAAAGTGCTTCAGAACATCCTGTAACGCTTTAATCTAACACTTTGATCTTGGTAACAGAGGTCCTAAAAGACAGCGAAAAGCATGTGCCACACAATGCAGGCAATGAGAGTGCGGAGATTTCAAAGTTTGCTACAGCAAAGTACGCAAAGATTTAAGGAATAGACCGAAGTGCACGCTACAAAGAAAGACAACCACCCAAAACATCCGACTTGAAAGAAAAGTTTTCTTATCCCAAACCTGATGATTGGCTTATCCCTCAGTACAGGGCATAAACATGTCAGGCACTTGGAAAAAAAAAAAAAAAAAAAACCAACAACAACA
This sequence comes from Chauna torquata, assembly GCA_013399475.1. Classification (NCBI taxonomy): domain Eukaryota; kingdom Metazoa; phylum Chordata; class Aves; order Anseriformes; family Anhimidae; genus Chauna; species Chauna torquata. The sequence goes on from VXAL01008013.1 coordinate 90,400, forward strand.
AAAAAAACCCACACATTTAGTTTAATTACAATTACTGTATACATCCTCCGAAACTCATGCTTGTGTCATTCTTAAACCCTGATACTTCCAAAGGCAGCAAAGGAAATGAATGAGAGACGTTACTGGTCAAGAATGAAAGCACAGAGGTTTGAGGAGAGAAGAGGGGAGAAGAAGGAATACATCCTTCCCAGCCACAGCAAGTAACAAACAGAAACACCAAGCTTCTGAGCTTTACAAAACAGAAAAATGTTTCAACATACAGCGATTTTGAACAACTCTTCTTTCATATCCATCTAGAGGTGAACCAAAAAAAATGTAAAAGCCCAGGTACCTAAATTATAAAGACCTAAAGACTTGTAAAGAAAAGTAACCGAAGACTTTAGGTGCTACAGTACCTAAAGTACCTAAAAGATACCACATGTTTCTAGATAAAAAGCTCCTTCTATCCTTAATATGTGTTTATAAGAAAGCTAAAGCTTTGTTCTAATCAACAGCAAATTTTTCAACTCTACTGTTTTAAATCCCATATTGAAGCTAACAGACTGGCAAGAAATGAGAGAATTTTAAATCTCCCTTTGAGCACTTTAGCCGTGTCTGGTCGGAAAGAAGTCACCAAAGCAGCTGCTTTGGCTCCTTCTAGCCTTACCTACTGAGTGTGCCACGATCCCCAGATGACCTGGACAGAGGACTCAGCGGCACACACCTGTTCTGCCCATGCTCCTCAACAACAAGAAGCTAGAACTTCACCAGCTCTTGTGTCTCTACATGGAAACTGAGCAGGAGTAACACACGCCTTAACCCAGAATGAAATCTAACTTTGCTTTAAGTAGGCAAGTCTTAATAGTGTATTTACACAATACACTCCTGTCTCCAATTTTCAAAAGATGGCCTTAAAAAGCCCCTGCCATTAAAGAATCAGGAAAACGCAGAGAGCTGATCATCCTCAAAGTGCTATCTTTACTTTGCACTGAACTAATCAACTAATCCTCCATAAGAGACCACAGAATGGTTGAGGTTGGAAGGGACCTCCTGAAGTCACCTGGCCCAACCCCCTGCTCAAGCAGGGCCACCCACAGCAGGTTGCCCAGGACCACGTCCAGGCAGCTTTTGAGTAACTCCAAGGAGGGAGACTCCAAAAGCTCTCTGGGCAGCCTGTGCCAGGGCTCAGTCACCTGCACAGTCAAGGATCGCTTCCTGATGTTCAGAGGGAACCTCCTGTGTTCCAGTCTGTGCCCACTGCCTCTTGTCCTGGCACTGGGCACCACGGAAAAAAGCCTGGCTCCCTCCTCTTTGCACCCTCCCTTTAGAGGGAGGGGAAAGGGAGAGGAAAGAGAAAATGTCAAACTGAACCAGTTATAAACACTGCCATCTGAAGATTACAAATATCTTAGATTTGCTGAAGTGCCAGCATATTCAAATAGCTGGAAAAAAGACTAGGATTTACTTTCATCTATGAACCTGCTGAGGACTCTTACTGATTCCTACCCTGTATATGACCATGGTTGTGGCTTTAACAGCTATGTAAAACCAGTAAGTTAGTTTAAAACAAACAGAAAAAAAATACATAGGAGGGAAAAAGGGGAGGGAGTTCGTCTCTGTTTAATAATAAGACACATACACAGTAGTTCCTTAAAGGAAAGCCAAAATCTATTATCAGATTTCTTAACTAGGTCAAACAACACTATTATCTGGTATAATTATGTTCAGTGGGATTCATTTACTCATGAACTTGCAATTGATAACATTGTAAAAAAGGGTCTATGTGGATTTTAAACAGCATATTTAATGGAGAAATCTCATTATAGGACAGGATTAAATAAATTCTTTCTACTATTCTCTGCCACCAAAGCATAATCCATTCTCTGCTCTTCGCTGCCTGAGAAAATTTAAGTTTCAAACATTGTTTTGAAGCTTAAAATTATGGAACAGTCTTCAGAACTTCAGACAAAATCTGGAACCGAAAATCATACCACTCACAACAGTCCAAAAACAAAAAACTACTTTCCTTAACTGCTTGAAAACACTGGATGCTATTCACTTGAAACAATATCCTGTTTGTTTGTTCTGAAGTGAGCTAGTGCTACGTGGGAAATCTGGAAGCAAGTGCCCCTGTAGAGCTGTAGGAAATATCTGTTTCGGTATTGTTTGGTTGCTAGGGTCACACCAAATTGTTTGGATAGTTTCAAGGAACAGTAAAACAATACAAAGGATAATTAGACAGACAACGTACTCCTAGGTCAAAAGGCAACGCACACTGACGGATGTTAAATTAGAAACAAAATTGTTTCATGGTAAACACAAGTCCCCAGACCTGTGAAAGTTTACTTCATACCACAGTCGATATTAAAGAACGGTATTTTTATCATCCTGCTTCTCCCTGTTTAGCCCAAACGCACTAAGTGGTTGAGGATATAAATAGCGTCCCGTTGACAGCGATGAGGTTATTCAGGGCTCAGACATACCAAGCAGGTACCAAAGGTAACAAACGCACATCAGCCTGCGACAGCCTGTGAGCGCATCTTGCTTCATGGCTAATATGAAATGATGATTTTAAGCTCCTGTGTACTTTTTCGGTACTACTTTACACTTAGCCAAGTGTTAACCTGACATATTTATTTTAAATAGTACTAAGTTATCCCTGTATTTTAACTGAAATTTGTTCTGTTTTACTTGCTATTGTTTCTCAGGAAGCTGGAATGGTCAGACTGAAGCAGAACTTCCACAGGGTATCTGCCCTCTTTCAAGAGAGCTGAAAGGACATCTAGAATTATTTTCATTTATTTTAAGTAAGGATATTCAACACACTTTTGAGAAGGCCTCCATCAGCCTCATCAAATAGATTGCATCCTTACTTGCTATTTTTAAGCTCATTGCTAAATTAGTAAATCATTTTATACAGTTTACATTTAATGATTCACCTTTTTATTACTATTATTATTACTTTGGCAGCACAGATAGTATCACAGCTACTTTAAGCTTCCTGTGATACTTGTTGCAGAAGAGGGTTTGAAAGTCCAACTGACAACGAGAAAATTTCAAAAGATTGAAGATTATCTGCATAGTTACTTAATTTTAATTAAGCTTTTGTCTCCAGCTCTGATAAACATCTAGACTACCTCACAGCAATGATTTTACTATACATGCAAACATACTTGTAACAATTGTGTGCTTTATAGCAACAAATCTTCACTTATTTTACTGGAGAAACCATTTTTTCCTGACAAGGACACTGATGCTCAAAGAGATGATCTAACTTGCCCAGCAATCACCAACATTTTATGAGCAGAGCCAAAAAATTAAATGTAGGTTTCCCGTGTCCCAGCAAGTGGTCTGTTTCCTAGAGCAGACACCTTATTCAAAAGCCTTAACCTTCTCACTGTTTTGCAATTCTCCAATTCCTATATATTATCAGGTTTCTATTGTTTCCAAAGTCTCCTTACTCATAGCAGTGAATAAGTCTCATTTCCATGAATATGCTTTGTGATTTGAATGAAAGAAACAGCGAACATTTTTATGAAGACAACGAAGTTTAGCATATACTTCTCTAATAACAGATGCACTTTCCAAATCTCTGCCTCCAGCCTGCAGATCATATATAAAGAAAGAACCATTCTAAAAACAATAACAAAAAGTTCTGAACAAAAGAAATAGAGTACACCCCCAACAGAGGTGTTATTTCAGAACTCAATAAACAAAAAGGCAAAAAAAATAATCAACGTTTCCTTTTATTTGTGGGGGGCTATAAAATAACACTATTTAAAATGTCTGGAGCATACCTTATGCGATCTACGTTTTTCAGTACAAGAACAGCCACGGGTACTTCCCTGCTTTTTGTCCGAACTATGCACCACTAGTAATGTTGCATGGAGTCTGCTCGTAAGCTGGATTTATTGCCCTAGTAGCTCTTGCTGTGCTGAGCCCCAGCTGATCTCACGCACAGCCAGGCAGCCCGCACATGTGGCTCTGGGTGCCTCCTTAGTTCGCCAGCATCACGCACATGCTGGAGCTGGCTCAGGTCACTCTTTGCAACAGAAAGCCTCTGCCTGTGTCAAGGATGGGCAATGGTACACAGCACAGAGCAGAGACGCCAGCTGCTGCCTGGTTACAATGAAAGTGGCACCGAGCTAGCTGTAGTCACCCACTGGGCTCAGGCTGGCTCCTGGCGGAGATGGCAGATACTTCTGCAGTACACTGCATTTAGCCAGATGCTTCCATTTATTTCACCAACACTCATTTACCACCAAAACGTTACTTGTGCGAACAGATTGTAAGTGTGCTAACAGATTACAGCAAAAGGAAATAGAAGAAATTGCAGACTTGTAAAATATACACATGCTTATTTTAATCACTTCCAGTTATAAATGGAACTGGCTTAGTTTATCTGTATGGTTCAGTGTAATGTTTGTAAAGCCAAGTCAAATCTTTCAGTGAGAGGAAGTTATATGTATACAGATAACTTCCCCTCCACTTTCAAATCAGATCTTGCATTTTTACTTCTGCAGTAAAAAATATTTCCCCATTGACAATTTATCTAGGTAGCTTCAGGTATGTTTATATTCTATTTTAGCCAGGGTCTGGAATAACGAAGCATAATGAATGTTACATCAATCAATGGAAGATACATTTATTTCTATATAAGTTACTAACTAAGCATATAACTAAAACAGAAAAGATGCCCTGCGAAGGAATAGGGAAAGTGTTTGAGTGTATTGTGGAAACTGGTACTGTGACAGCTGAGCTTTCAAGTGGACTCAAAGAACACAAACCAAAAACCTCAGAGCAATCTTCTGAAGTTTCACCTTACAAATAATTTTCCTACTCCCAACAAATATGAATGCCCTCTCTTTATGAAAAGTTGACTCAGCTAGAAGAATAGCTGCCAATTTGTCTAGTTACAGGTACTCACATGAAGCTTGTTTTCTGCTTTCAAAGTCTCTGAAAACACACGCAAGAAATTTAATCTTAGCTTTCCCCAAAATACAGACTCCTCTGCTGGTGAACTGCACCAGAAAAATTATTAGCCCAGGCCAACATAATGACACAGAAGAAGTTCCAAGGCATAAAATCTTGGTTTGGCAATATCCAACTTTCTGGCTAGATTACAATCTAGCTTTCTGGACCAGATTACAATCCCTTAGCAGACACAGTCGTGCTGCCACTGATGATCCACACATTTGAAGCTCTTCTTTACAACTAGGTAGTTTTGTCCTTCCAAAGATTCAGTAGTCTTTTTCTCCACCACTGTTAAAACCTCTGAGAATTTAATTCAGAAATCGTAATTTTTATATTTTCACTTGGCATAACACTTTCTAGAAGTCTAAAGAAACAGCCTCCAGCAAGGGAGAAAGGAAAAGAGAAATAGAAATATTACTTCAAATTCAAAAGTGCTGTTTTTCTTTATAAAAATCAATTTAAATTTAGAAGAAAAATTCTCCCTTATCCTTTCCACAGCTATGACCATGGTCTGAGATGCATTAAGTCAGCCTCCTGTGTGTTGAACACGCACAGGTCATGGTAAGTCTCTCTCCCCATTTTAAACTCCTCCTCACCAACATCTTCTGGAGAGTTTTTGCTATATTCTCTGCCCCACAGCTGCTTTCTGCCTTGTTTTGTACTAATCTGCAGGCACTCTTTGGGGAAGTATTCTGAAGAAAACAAGAAATGCTTCTTGCCTACTTGCTTTAACGGTTGAGCAAAATCTGACCAGCAAATATTCTGATTCCTGTACTGGACTTCATATCTTGCAGTCTCTTCCCCAACTTACTTTGAGAAGTCTCAAAATGAAATAGTTATTTCTTTCCCAAAACTCCAGAACACAGAAAAGAAAATAAATTACAAAGATAAAATTGGGAAAATTATTTTTAAGTACTTCTTTTGCCTAAATTCAGATACATGACAGAAGAGAAACTGGACTTTGGAAACTAGGAATTTCCCCATGTAAATCCTATTGACTTTGCCACTTCTTAACAAGGACTGTGCTAGTCATTCCTCCTACCTTTACATTTAGGTGAGAAGCAGCAACCCAGCAAAACCTTCTTTCTAAACCTCTCTCATATGCGCAAAGGAGCACTACTGAATTGCAAAATACAAGTTTAAGTGTTCAGCCCGAAGCAAAGCTTTCCTTCAGGTCAAAAAAAAAAAAAAAAGCACCACAATCCCTAAAAACTGGTAGCAGAGTAATGCATGTTATCCTCATACTATAAATAGAGACCTGCTTCTCTATGGAATTGTGATTCAACAGGAAGAAGAGCCATGCATATCACGTACAAACACGTGAATCAGATGTGCAGGTATTTTATACCTAAGGAAGGCAGAACACACAAATACTTGCCTTAAGAAGTATCATGGTTGAAGAAGAGGTTAGATCTGCCATTCAGGAAAGTGTCAGGTCCTCTAGGGCAGCCAGTAAGGAATGGGCTAGCAGCTGTTGCTGGGCTTTCAAACGCTCACTCTGTCTGCTGAGAACATCAGACTTGAGAGCTGCAAAGGCTGTTACAAGCTGCAGTCTCAAAGACGGCTGCTGCAGCTCACCTGTTCTCCCACGCTACATAATTCTCATACAGTCAGAATGAGATGGCAAGGGAGAATGTGGCACCTATGATGCAAGTAGCTACCTTTGCAACAAAGAAATTGAAAATCAAACAAACAAAACCAGAAAAATATCACTAGAATGGATGTCGGACTAATTTTACTTATTCACATTTAAAAAAATCCTTAACATCACAAGAGCTAGAACCTAGGTAGGAAATCCTGGCTGAGATTGCTATGTGTATATGCAACAAAAATTACAACTCACTATGTGAATCACTTTACAGAGTCGTCTATGGTAAACCATGCATGCAGACTACTATTAGACAGAAAAAAAGAAATTCATGAGTAAATTGGATAGCATAAGGTGCCAAAAGACCAAACCATACACATGCAATTTGAAAACAACATGACAAAGCACAAAGATTTATCAGGCAGAAGAGGAAATTGATTTGCACTAAATTGTCTCAAGTCCTGCCCAGTCATTCTTGATTACAGCGTGACATCAGGAAATCCTGACCATTAAGGTGTCAGACCATTAGAACTGCAGTTTATATAATTCCTTTTCTAGAACAAGTGCCAGAACAGAAAGCCTCTTCAGATAAACCATTTTAATTAAAGAAAACAATATTCTGAATTTCACAGAAACTTTCACTTAGGAAAGTCATCAAAATTATTTCACAGCATGCTTCAAAACTGCTAATATATTAACACGCTTTTCTTCACTCTCAGAAAGCTGTTCTCATGCAAGATCAGCTTCAAGAATATAAAGCATAAGCTAGTTTGTCTTGTCTCTTTCATCTGCCCCTAGTCTATAATACAATCCATCACCTATGGAAGTAGTATAGTGGCAGGAATGCAAAGGATCAGTGCTGTAAGTTAAATTCCCAATGGTAATTTTCAGAAACGCACTTACTGTCCTGAAGTTTTATACAACTGTAGTTTTCAACTAGATTTAAAACTGTACGCATAATAAAACAAGTTAATTTTAACACATGCGTTTTTGCTGGAAAACACTTCTGTATCAAATTACACATTTCTCAGAGACAAGACACCACACCAAGTACACATCTGTTACCTAGAGTCTTCTTTCACAGTAGACTTATCGTCGAGACTTAACATGACCTACTGTCAAAATACTTTGCACAGCACCAGCAAAGTACCAGTGCTGTGTTGGCAAGTAAAAGATACATATTCTGACATCTCAGTTTCCTTCAAAATATTAAACCATAATAACCAAGCGTATATAGCTAATCAAGTTCTACTCATTTACAAATTTTGTATTCCCTCAAAACAGTAACAATATAGGAATAAAAAAACCCTAAACTTTTGTCTTAACTTGTTTCTGTACCTTAATATTGGACTTCTGCAGTGTAAGTCATACCTTCAGCAACCTTCATACCTTGCAAACAAAGAAGCAATTCTATTCCAGCATGATTAAATTGCAGAAGTGCTTACCATACTACTAATTTTAAAGAGTAATATCTGAAAAATTTGTTACCATCCCATGGCTCATTGCTGGATTCCCAGCCTTGCTACAGCCTTTACCCAAACTTCACCAGCAAGAACCCAAAAATAAGGTATCCATTTCATGTATGTACAATCCTACCACCTCTATCAGTGTTTTCCAGCTTTTTGCCATTTGCAGACTTTTTTTTTTTTTTAAACAAAGTTTCCACTGAAGATGCAGATTCCTATAGAGCAAATTTAAGCTTCCCAGCTGTGGTTTGGTTTCTCTCAAATCCCTCTCACTGTCTATGGGCTGCACTTGGAGCACCACAGAAGGACGATCAACTTCTAACATCTCAAGTGACAGGTAAGCTTGCATGTGAACTTGCACCCACATTGCCTTTCTTTCCTACGCCTTTTCTACTCAGCACAGTATGTGTGCACTGTTCAGCCCGGAGGGATGCAGAGACCGAAACACTAGCTGCAAACAGAGAAATCTGTTTTTCCCTTCTTGGGCTAACACATTGAATGCTGGACACACGTTGATGCTGTTGCACTGGAGAAGCCTCTGAATTCTGTGCTAAGCTTGATCTAATAATGACAAAAACATGGTATCAGTGCTTGACTAAGTGATGTGAAATTAAAAAGCATAATGGAGGCAAAGGAAGAAGGCCAGGACAGCAGAAAGAGAAGGAAAGAGAATTATATTTACAAGTGCTTATTCCAGATTTCCATATACGCTGTTCTACAGGTTAAGGAAATGCACATTTCCACAGCAATGATGAGATTGAACTTACTCTACATAACTACTTTATTTTTATGGTATGCTCATTACATGAACAGGAAGGAGAGCACAAACTAAACCCTACACCTAACTCTTTAAGCAGCAGTACCTAAAAAAATAAAAACTAAGGTGTGAATACAGCACTGAAGGAACACACTGATACATGGTTGCACAGACAACTTAATTCTAACACTTATCACTGCCCACATATAATCTCTGATGAAGTTTTGTTTCCTTTTAATATACTAAGAGATACACTTACACTACCAAAAACAAAACAAAACAAAACAAAAAAAACAAAAAAAACAAAAAAAAACCCCAACCCCTCAAATAACAAGGTCAAAGTGATCATAGGCATGCCTGTGCTAACCAGCAGGAAGAGAAAGAAAAACACCTTCTTCACCTACCTAATTCACATTTTTCTGGAAAAACAGAAATCCCCACCCTCCCTTCGAAGAATTAAAGATATTTTAAAGCAATGACAAAAACACTCTACTAACACAACCTACAAGTGGATATTAAAAAACCCTGTTGATCCATTGTACTGAAACACAAAAAGACAAAATGCTTGACAAATTTATGTTTGGTCCTAGTTCAAAAGAGAGAGCGTCAGAAGCCAGCTGCTTTTGCAAGGAGTTTTCTGGCCCTGCACAACCCAAGGTTGTTTGTTTAAAATCCCCCTCCCTCCCCCTGCTTGTTCTTTCCTTGTGAGAAGAGGGCAATTCCAGCTCCCTGTAGAAAGAGGAAAAGACTTTTCCTCATTATGCTCATTATCTTCAACTATCCTCATTAATGTCAAACTGATACCCTTCCTGAGTTAATGCAGAAAGTAATGAATATTGGCAGCTTTGCTGCAAAAAGATAATTTGGAAAAAAACTCTGGAGCGTCAGCTGTAAAGTAGCCAATAACTTCAAATCGTCTATGATAAAAAATTGTTTTAAAAAATCTATAAAGAAACCAAATGAATTTCTTCTAATATGCTCCATATAAACATATTAATATTTCAGATGAAAACCACTTCTACAAGTTAAAGCTTGAAAACATATTACTTTAGCCCTGACTTGGCATTTTCCCATCTTTTTAAGTAACTGCCTAGTGAAGCACCCAGAAACATTAATAGTATTTCTGATACTGTGGTATGGTTTGAAAATTAAAGTGCAATATATATACACAAATTAAAAAAAAAAAAAGAACAAACATACATTTGAGCACTGGAACATCCTCAAGCATACATGAATCAGGGTTAGAGCAAGTCTCAAGTATTAAGTATCCATTTCAGAAAAGAACAACAGATTTACATTCGGATTCTGTCAGTTTTGCCTTGCAATCCTCCATCTGAACATACGAGCTGATAAGCGAAATAAGCCAACGAAGACTAACTCAATCTGCCAAGTTTAACACAAACATGCCAAGCAGAAAAAAAGATAAAACATTTTCAAAAGTATATTCTTGCAAGTTCATGGAGAAGGAAAAAGTTACACCCTGATAACTACCTAACTTTAATTGTCATTCCCCCCCTCCCAAAATCACATTCTGAACTTACCCCCTAAATAAAGTCTTTTGCCCTGCAGTGAGCTGATCAGCTCTTCTGAAAACTCAGCACTTGGTGGGGTTCAGCTTCCAGTACAATCAAAGAGTTAGCACATAGGCGAAGGTGGTTATTTTTAAGCTAGAGCTTACATTTCCTTGTGATGCTACATGCAGATCTTGACATTGTTGTAAAGCCTCTGCTTTTAAATTAGCCGTAGTCTTTTGTGTTCTTCTGTTTACCAAATGTACTCTTTTGAACCAAATCCTTTCAGTCACTGAACTCTATAGGACAACAGCAATGTCAACTGCTGAGTCACTGAGGGTCTGGGATGTCTATTTTCAATTTTTCTTGGGGAAAAAACTCTGACGAATATGAAAATTAGCAAATATCTAGAAGATTCAGGACTGTTCACTGGGATACGTATACAAATTTGTTTTGTTCTTCTGCTTAGCAACTGTGTTTTGAGGTTCCTCTGCACTTTTGAAGTCTTTGCATAACAGCATAAGGCAGCACTGAGCTCACATGAAGCCTTAGCTAACAGTATTTTTACAACAGTAAGCATGAGACACACTTCTCACCGGATCTTCTGAATAAATTTATCTATGCTAACTGCAAATAAAAGTAAACTGAACCAGCAAGAATCTGAAGTTGTGCAACTTGTTAGAAAAACAGAAATCAGTCTTCAGGGCTTTGAGTCTTCAGAGAAAGTAACAATGCAAGGGCATGGCACAAGACAAGCCAAAAATTCTCACATAGCATGCAGACGCATCCAGCGCTAGAACTGGACCTCTGTCAGAAGACAATACCAAGTGCCATGCAGCACTATTCTTAGCCACTGTAAACACACCAAGCTTTCAGAGTTAACAGCTTCTTTGTCAGATCCAGGGGAGGAGGCTAGTCACATCTGAAATAAAAATAGGTTATCATATGCTTGTCCATGGAACTCCAAAATGCACGGCTAAATCGGTCGTTCAAAAGATTTGAACTGTACTGTGTTGGAATTACAAGGAAAAAGCTTTTTTCTCCTAGCTTCCTCAACTTGCACTTAAAACTTTTCATCCAATTCTAACTTACTTTAGAAAGTAGTTTGCCTTATCCAAAATAAGAACTTTAATCTGGTTCTAATACATTCTTACGAACTCTAACAAGGATCCAAGTACTTGGTTGCAGAGAACTGCAACCGATAGGCTCAGATTGGTATGAAGAGAGGGTGCAGAGGCACCACAGGAGCACACAGCAGGGCAGAAAGCAGCTCTCACAATAGCCTGTGCTATTGGCACCCACGTTAGCAGGTCATGGAGACCCCAGCACATCTACCTGCAGTTTCACAACACACCCAGATCTGGAGACAAAAAACCATGATGACTCCTAATGACTCACGTAGGTGGGACAGGATAGAGACACTGATTGCTGTCAGCTCCAAAAACACATATCCAAAATCTGTACGCTGCTGACAACCTAAGTAATCATCCAGAAGACATGAAGATGATGTGGTATCTGGCATCCTTACCTGCCATGTCATCACAACGGATCCTGGACCTAACAGCTGGACACAAGTATCGTGGTGCCTTACTGCTGGCCAGATGCCCTGAACACCCTAATCCTGGTGCCTGGCTGACAGACAGACTTCTTGGACACACTTTCTGGGGCTTGTGAGACAGAGTGAGGGAAAAGTCATTTTTTATTTTAAATAACATCACCTTCCCTTCTTATAAGGCCTCAAATTTATATCTGCTACATGGTCTATATAATGTTGTGACAATATTTCCTATACTATATTCTGATAAAAATTAATAGTATTATTCATGTTTTTGTAGGAAAACACAGAAAACAGAATATCCATAGGCTATCAGCAAACAAGAGACACAGGTAAAATATGTTCTGAAGTCTTTCGTACTGATAGACGGGAATAAACATATGTATACATCTAAATCTGTATTTGAAAGAGAGCAGCCTACAGAGAGGTAGGACGACTGTATCCCAGCCACATCCAGAACTGTAATCATTTGAACACTTTTCAAGCCTTAGAACTTCACAGTAGCTAACCATCTAACCACATGCACCGACACCAACTATTGTTTGGCCATTAATGACACGAGCAGTATTTCAGTGATATTTAGAAGACTACATAGTTTACCACAAATATGAAAAGAAGACATATACCAGAAGAAAAACACGGAACTACTAAGATTCTGCTTTACAAATGCCCTCTTCAGCAACAGAGAGCAAAATTTCCTAGCAGAGGACATCACAAATATGGTTGTATAACCCATAATTCTCCTTGCTACTGCTACATGAAGGAAAAAAATGTCAGGTAGGTTACCGACCGGAATTAGCGAGGATCACTAGCCAATGCCGCCATCTCCTAAATTGCAATATGTAAGTATATTGGCAATGTTATTTTGAAAATGTGGCAAGATTTGCCTCATTCTTGCTCAGTTATCATATTACCAAAATTGTTTTTATGTGTTGCCCAACTATTCCCACTCAACCCTGGAAATCTCAGCTTCTCTGGTCAAGGTTTTGGACCTCAGCCTCAACAGTATACATAAGTTAGACAGGAAACATCTGTATGCATTCTAAGAAAACACATTACTTCATTAATCATTCTAAAGTAGTAAGATACAGATTTTATGAATAAAATGAGAACAACTTTGGGGGGGTGACTGCAAGCAAAGAGGAAGGAAAACAAGTCGCAGGCAGCTTCCAGCACTGCTGCTTGTGTTGCAGCAGTGACCACGAATCTCAGGCTTAGGATTTGGGCCTCGAGACTGGCCATGGAGCTGCAGAGAGGGCTCTGATGCCAACACCTGGAATGAGACCAAACGCAAACCGTGAAACGATAACAAGCCTTGGCCACTCCTGAGTTACAATGTAAGCCAGTGACCTAGAAACTGGAATTTCATGTCCAGAGCTCATAATGTGTCTTCTTCCCCACTGACACCGTATTTATGGTCACACATTGATAACACCATAAAATATTAAGGTGCTTTCATCATGCAATAAAAACCTACTTCACTAATAAGCTGCTTGGAAGTTCCCTAGACCCATGACAGACAGATTACAGTTTTCTTCCTCTACCAAAGAGAAAAAGGAGCAGTCTGATAAGCAACGTAGCTTATGCATCACTATGCTACAGCCACAGAAACAACATTAGGAGAGAAGCAGCGTTTAATGTCTAGAAATCTGTTATCAATACCCTGCTGAAGCAAATGCATTTGACAAGAAGCACAGGTCAGTGAAACAGAGGAAACTAAGAGAAATACATTTCTAACTGCGGATGCTTACAAGAACTTGCGATGCCTCACTAGGCCCCATTACACCAACAGGTCCGCAACACCTTGGAGTTGACAAGACAGACCAACACATCTAATGGTTAAAATGATCCCACCCCACTCCCACAAGACACTTTTAGGTAAGACACACAACATCGCAAAGTACATGCAACATGGCCCCGCTAACTCGTTAGGTTAACTCAGGCCTGCAGACCCCCAAGAGTGCTCCCACCCAGCAAGGAACCACGGACTTGGATGCCTGAGCACTCTGACAGAAAAAATCCTGCCCAGCATGCAAGAGAGCACAGTGGCTCTTCAGCACCTTTGTGGGTCTCTATCTAGCCCCTAAAGAGCTAAAACTATCCAATACTGATGGGTATTTGTTGGCAGTCAGTCTTAATAACCTTAAAACTGCAAATACAAAACAAAACCAAATTATTCTGAAGGACTTGACACCATTTTTCTTGGCACCACTAATGTGGTCTTAACAGAAGGAAGTACAGAAGAGATAAGAAACCTGGAGAAAGAACTAAAAAAGTGCAATTAACATACCTAGTAAAATGGTATCTACATCAAAATCAACTGAGGGAGCATTACCACCTCACTTCGGGTCTTCAAAATAAGCAGTGTATGCTGTTTTATTCTGAAAACTTGCATCACCTCTACCAAAGCCCAGCAGAATTTATTCCATGAAGATACCAGTTTGGTACAGTGAGATTCAACTCCAGCTCAATACGCTTCAAAATGTTTTTATGCTCAGTGGCACATTTCACATCATAGACTGCATTTTATATAGTAAAATCTTACAGGCTTGATACCACAAATACAAAAACAACGTCTGCACCCTCCTTAGCTGTCCTGCCATCCTCTCCCCTACTGGATTAGACAACTTGTCTTCTTGTTGTCCTTGTCCCCTCCAAGACGAGCACTCTAGTTTTCTGCTTACAGTATCCCCTGCAGGTATAACATCACCGTAGGCACAAACATTAAGCTTATAATGTTTAAACAATCCTTTGAACAGAGTTACAGTGGCATATGCTAGGGAAACTTCTAACAGTGCAAACACTTTCCTTTTGGTCACCCTTTGCCATATTCGTGAAATGTGGTTTTGCTCATATTGCTTTGCTTAATATAATTTTTTCAGAATTTGGGATACATTTTGTTTTCTTTTCTGCAGAGGAATACTTACAGCTTGGAGCACACTTTCATGTTGTTTTTGTTTGTTTGCTTAATTTACAATTATTTCAGAAGAGGGGAAAAAAAGAGAGACAGACTTTGGAGTCTCCAAAGTCTCCTAAGTCTTTCTTTTTTGTTTTCCCCCCTCATCCAAGCACTTCCACTAGGGAATTTCTAGGTTTTGGCTCCTCCAAAATTTCTTTTCCTGTTCTGTTAATTTCTGAAGAGAGAGAGGTTCAATGACAAGAACATTGCTGCAAGTAGAACAATGCGAGATCCTACCTTAGTATCCCCTGATCAGTCTATCACAGTTTTTGTGTCTTGAACAGCTATCCAAAAATCTTTGAACTTCTCAGCCAAATCTTAGTACAATTGGGCTAGCTTCCTCATTTCTTTGCTTTACTGTCACAAAAATGAAGTGTCAGTTGCCAGTCTGTCTTTTTTTCCAGGACAAGACCTCTTTTGTAGCTAAAAGAACAGCAAAAATCTGGTGATATTTGGCCCAACTGCTATGTCCTGCTGACAGCTGGCACAAACAAGGTGCTAGGGAGAAAAAAGAGACAGGCTTCCACCGGGATGTCAGACACTCAATTTTCTAAACCCAACACCAGTTCTGCATTAAGACCTGCTGAACTGATATTGAACAGTAACCCAGAGGCACCCGCACCCTCACAAACAAGGCCTTCACAGCAGGAACTCTTCTAAGTTCTAGCTCGGCAGCGTAAACACAGGATGCAAACAAGGAGGATGAATAAGAGAAGTAAAAGGAAGAAAACCAACAATTCATAAGGCTACTTACACTGCTTTGATAGCATTGTGAATGTAACATTTCTTTCCAACATCCATTAATTAGTTAGTACTGATTTGCAAGGGCTTAAGGCATTAATATATCTTTCTAGACCAGCACTCTGTTCTGTAGCAATAGGCTACAAAGGAAGCTTTGAAAGTAAAGTCAAAAATATCCCCAAATCACATAGCAGCTGTGCCAGATGGGTAGAACCAGGAGTCATTTATACTTCCCATGCTGTGCTTTCCTAAGATCTCTGAGCAATTAACTACTCCTAGAACTTAAACTAATTCTTGAAGCAAGAAACCTACAAAATATTGCTGTTTTTAATGAAAAAAATCTATTTTAGAAGCTCGAAAAGTTTGTTGTTGTTGGTTTTGTTTGTTTGTTTTTTAAACGCTTGGCAGTCTACTTCTGAATATACTGTAGAATAGTTGAGTTGGAAGGGACCTACAAAGATCATCAAGTCCAACTGCCTGACCACTTCAGGGCTAAACAAAAGTTAAAGCATATTATTGAGGGCATTATCCAAATGCCTCTTGAACACTGAATGCCTCTGAGGCTATGTAAATCTGAAAAAATAAAATAAAAAAAATTACTTGCCTCTGAGGCTATGTAAATCTGAAAAAATAAAATAAAAAAAATTACTCTTTCTCCACTTTGGATTTTCAAATTCTTCTTTGTTAAAAGAATGAGAAAAGGTAAAGAGTGGGGATTTTATTATTATTATTATTGTTATTATTATATGCTTTTTGTTTTCTACTACTACTTTAAAAGCACTATTTATTTAGTATTTACTCCGAACTGAGTAAAATATTGTCCTACATATATTGCTCTTCTTGCTTGTTTTTAACTACAGACTTGATGCCCTAAGTGGAAAAAGTCTGATGTAAATAATTAAAGGGTCATAAAACATCTAATTCTGAAACTGTACTGAAACATTTTCCACTTATAAGTATTTTAGTTTTTTGACCATTACCATATTTAAAATACTCCTTGATTGGTCCACAACTCCTGGATAAGTCTAACAAGACTTATCTATACCTTGATATAGCAATAATTAATATTCTAATATTAAAAGTCATTAAAACCATGCAATTCTACGCCTTAACATCTTCTTTTCTTATGGTACTGCAGCCTGGCAGTTTATTATCCAAAACTGTATTTCACTAAACTCCCCTGCAATTTCTCCCAAAAAAATAGTTTCTAACAGAAACCTACTAATGTAAAGCTTTGCTTCTGACATTAGCACAGGCAATTGGGAATGTCAGAGTTCAAACAATTTATATTTACAGCAGCATGGTCCCGTATCCTTTAGGTTATGGGTGCCTCTCTTGATTTAGAATGGTCTTCTCCTCTCTAGGTTTAAATTTACCCTTTATTTTGCACTATACCTAACAGAATTTAAAAGTTTCCTTTGAATAGCATCATTATTCTTTCTTGAGAAATGAGGAAGAATATTTTTTCTATACAGGGGAAAAACTGCAACTACATGCAAACAGGATATAATACAGCAAACACAACAGTTTTGCTCTATAGAGTGTTCTGAAGATGTCAACCACTTTTCTAAATAAATAAATACTGTTTTGTGATCTCTTAAATGCTATTAAATCTCTAGTGTCTGACCCTTTCCCCTTCAAATATGAAAGTACCAAAAGTACCAGAGCTAGAGTTTTAAAAAAAAAAAAAAAAAAGTCAGCAGAGAAGGGGTATTTGACGTGGGTTGCTGCAGTTGGTTTATCTGGAGCTTTCCTGAAGTCCATGCAGAGCATGCAGTTTATTCCAGCAACAGTAGCTGACAGAGGGGTTTGCATTTGAGGCACTTTCTCCTTTCAATAGCATTCTCTTCTGCAATCTGAATCATTACAAAATCTAGTTGAGTTATGGGTTTAGCAAAAAGTATATTGCTTTAATAGAAATAAAGCCCTAAAGAAAAGCTCATTCTAACATATCTATGCCTGATGAAAATAAATTATGCATGTCCCAACACATATTGTACTTACTACAATGTAGGCATCCTCTTTAAAAATTAATATGAAGAACCACACACATGACATAATCTTCCCAAAAAAAAAGTTGTAATTCAAGGTTTTCCATGTCAATGTGCAGAGAAGTCCAAAGTAAGGCCCAAAACATTTTAAATCTTCACCTCTTTAAAACTTCTAAAAATCTGGGCACGTACACTTCTCTCATGAGTCTCCAAGCCCTTATGTCCAATCTACATCAAACTTCCTTGCAAGTAGTATAATACAGACCATGGGCATCAAACAGATAAGACAAAAAAAGGGAAAAAATACACACACAGGTGTTCAGCAAGAGTGAAAGCTATGCCAACAAAAAAAAAAAAAAAGAATTCACAGTCATGCAGAAATATAATGAGCAAATATAAAGGAGGGCTCTGCACAATACATGTGAGAGCAAGGCTCCAAGACCCATCTGAGCTGAGGTACCCGTACACTGTCACCGAAAGAGGCAGCCACCCTCTCACTTCTAGGCAGCTGGTCCTGACCCTTCTTTTACAGCAGCCCTCACGTCCACCTGCCTTTGCCTCGAGATTACGCCAGTTTGCTAATTAAACAAAAGAAAAATTTTCTCCACCATCCCAAGAAAATTCCTGCTGATGTAACGAGCCCAAACTGCTCACCAAAGGGATGAGACAAGTACCACGAGTGACAGATGAAAAAGTGACAAGGCTGCATAGCTGGGAGCAAAGCCCCTTTTGGGGAAAGGGACCAGCTCAGACATCTTGTGAAACTTCCTCCATCCTTACCCACACCTAACAGAGAACTGAAACTGAAGTTTGACACCTTGAAAACTTTCATTTACGGGGCATTCATTTTTCAGCTTCAGGTGGCACGCTGGTTTGAATAATCTTATAGCTTAGTTGTCTCCTTCCAGCCTACATCTGTTTATTGACCTGCTGAAAAAAAATCCCTTCCAATAACTCTCTTTTCTTCTTATGCTAGTAGTGTATATATACATATACATGTAGTTTCTTCATTAGCTACACACAACATTCATGGCATTTCATTCAATTGAATATATTCCAACTGTGCAAATGGTCATCATTAAAGACCACCAAAGTTCATAAACAGGACTAAATATCAAGGTTACACTCCATAATCCCACTTTACTCAAAATACAAATAAAATAATAAAAAAATTAACATTCACATTTTATCGGGTGACAAAAACTTGCTTTACCATGACAACAGCCTGTGGAGAAGCCATCATAAGCACTACATTCGCTCTACAGTAAACAAACTTACAGCTTCAGCAGTACAGGGAACAGATCAGTAACCACATTTGCTATCACAAAGTACAGTTAAATACACTAAAAAAAAAAACCACTACCACCAACAATCAGAATCTACAGAACATAGTAGCTTTTTCAAAATATCATAAAACTGAATTCATCTTTAATTTACAAATTTCACTTTCCAGTATGTCAAATGTACCAATTTTTCCTTATGACTGTACCATTCTCCAGAGACAGTCTATGGAGTTTCAGTATATACGATGACTACCAACTGGCATGACTTCTTGCAGTCGAGGTTACAATTAACAAAATGTTTCCTACAGAAAGACTGAACATTATTATTTTGGATGTTTAATGTTGGAGAAATAAAGTTCATATCCTATTTAATATTTTACTTACATAATTACTATTATTGCTTTAAAAGACACCAAAAATGATCTAATGGAAACAGGATTTCTCTTGATTGTGAAATAGCACTGGTTTTGCCACTGGAATACAAAACTGCCATTAGAAATGTCCGAAGGCTCTCTGGGATGCTATATCACCACTGATAACTATTACCCCAAAGTATATTTTGGAGCAGAAGCAATCATGGAGCATCCCATGCTCATTTTTCCCCATAAGTTTCATTTTTCTGTGCAGTTTAACCATTGCAGGGAAGGCAAGCTGAAATTTATCATACAGTGACGACTCCTAAAGTATTAACAAATTGTGCATGCATTGCTTTAAAAAAGTGTAATCCACGAGCAAACTGCAACAGAAGCGGCAAACCCGTCCTCCTGTTAAGCACATGCACAGACAGCTCTGCAGGCACTCCACCTCAGCCCACCTCTTCCCAAAGAACAAGGCCAACAACAAAATATTTGTTCCACAATTCTTCATACATTCTTTTTTTATGTATGTTCCTATTACAGCAATTTAAGGTGATCTCGTCTTTCTTAGCTAAAGTACGCTGTATCATTGCTGTCATGAAACGAAAAGCCTCAGGATAAAAATGAATCTATTACATCAAAGTTGTTAAATACTATGTTATCAGAGCAGCACCTCTCTCGAGAGCCAAGAGTTCATTTTTTGTTAGTAAAAGAGAAAGTAATCTTCAGTCACGCTAACCCTAGGGGAAGGTAAGTGATTCTTCAAGTCCATGTGATTTCGTTCCATTCACAGAGAGTGATTCAGAACTACCTGCCAGGCAGCTCACCACTTTTCACATGCTTGTCAGCACCTGGCTGCCGTAGCTCTGGTAATTCACTTCCTTCCAATCTTGTTTTGTTTCTTTCCGATTTTGTAATAGATTTTCAAAAATGACTGTTGAGACACAGCTTGCTTTCCTGCTATGGCTTGGCTCATAGACTCCCAAGTTTAAGTAACTTTGACTTCTGAACCAAGCTGAGCAAACTGATACGAAGAATCTCATGAGCTACCGCCAGCACAGATTTACCTCACTTACTAAGCTATGTATGGGTATAAAGACAGACAAATACATGTAGGACAGACACAGTGATCTGCTTACCAAACAGACACACCACAACCATAGTACAGCAATAGAAAGCTGTGTGTCAGTTAATACAAACACAATGGATACGTTTTTGTTCTATTTTTATCCTCTGGAAATAACTCTTTATTTCTGAACTTGACAAGATGATTATTATGGTAGATATTAGAAACACAGAAGAGCTTTTAGAAATTAGTAATGGATCATATCTGTGCTCACTGGAAAGCAGTTGGTTACTGTCTACAGACTGCAAGCCCCAGAAATATATGCACAGTTTTCATTCAAATACACATCTTAGAGAAAGATAATGCTTCCATTACATAATGCTTTTCTTTGAAAGCAGCATCACATTTGGCTTTTGAACACATACATTGCTAAAAGTAATTCTCATGGCATCTAGACCTCCATTAAACAAAGTTTTTTGTGGACAAAACATGAGAGTTTTTTCCACACCAACTGACATAAGCAACGGTTAAAATGAGTATTCTTGCTACAGAATTAAAAACCTCAGAAGAATCATTCAACAGACTACATATGCAAACTGCAATGAATTAAACAGCAGAATCCATACCTTTAAGATCATGCATTTTTTTCCACTTTAGAACTAAGATACTTTATCATAGCTAAGATTCCTTAAATACTACAGAGCCATGCAACCTAAGAACAAGCCAATATAAAGTCACCATTCCATCCACAACTTCAGCAGGCAAATAATCCTTAAGCAGGAACATCCTCACTACACCACTGGTTTAAAAGGACATGCCTGACTCCCTTTAAAAAGAAGTAATGCCTGAAATTGTTGGCAGAGAGACAGCATTCTGAAACTAGGCCATACGAATGTCACTTCATTGTTGCCAGCGAAAGAAAAAAGATCAACTACAATAAAACCTTAGCCAGCACTGCAACAATATCATGCCAGCTAAGCAAGCCCTTAGCTGGACCCATGGAGCTTTGCTGGGTTTCTGCTATATGTGTTCTTTACAGATGTTTATTTTTATGTGTATATAAACGATCGCAAGCATATACACTCATCTTCTGATGCTCTTTAGCATACAATATTCTCAAGTTATTAGACTAGAAAGTAGCATCTGCGTTTAAACATTCTTTATGAAAACAGAGGAGAAACCTTTCTTACATAATTTCTCAGCAGATGCAAGTTTATTGAATTTCCAAACACGTGCTCAACATAAATATTACGTAATTCCTTGCTCTGCACACACTGCATCCCTTGGTCGGAAAATGTTTTAGGGGAAAAAAAACAAGTGCTTTGCCCACTCAGCTCAGTTCACAGAGCTGTCAGTGCACAACACCTGAACATGCATGCATGCAGGCTTCATATGATGGTCTGCTCCCAGCTGCTCTGCACACCATAAAGGCAGCAGAATGCGGCTCTCACACGCGCCTAGAACAGGCACGTAGCTATGCCGTAATCGCGTCCATTTACACAAAAGTGAGTGACAATTGTAAAAATGTAAAATCAAACCCAGCTATATAATCGGCTGACATGGAAAATGAGTTCGTCAGTAGATCATCCAAGTACCACCTCATGACGGAAGAGTCAGGAAGATCTCTGTTGTGCTTACATAATAGAGGACATAAAGGAGAAAGCACAGCATCGTATATAACCTCTTCTCGCAGACCCTTTATTATTACCACTCTCTGTTTTATTATAGCTGGTACTACTGTCTAGTCTAAATCCTTATTTATACAGCGATTACCTAACTAGCTGCAGACTGAATTTATTACAACTGAATGTATCTTATGTTCTACTTTAGTTAGGAAACAATATACACATTAATAAAATCAACTTTAAGGATTTTTAATCCTTTTCATGACACCTCCAACTTCTACTGTATTTTTTTTAAATTATGATTATTTATGATTCAGCAAAAACATCAGTAACTACCAAGCACAAGGTAGAATTCAGAACTGCTATAGTTAAACTTTAAGACACAAACAAAGGAAGTGAAAAGCCAAACCCATAAGGATGCCTGTTTTGAAATACTCACTGCTTTAAGGTAGAGCTCTAAGTTTAGAAGTTATTAGTCCAAAGCACGAATTACAGCAGTCAGCGTAAAAAGCAAACCTTATGCCTAAGCTCTTAGGATGTGCTGAACGCCTGCATCCTCTCGTGGCTGATGAATACACTGGACCATAAATAACTTGTTACTAATTCTTTCAAGCAAGACACGTGTGAATCATCAAACAAGCAAGAGTGTATCAGGGCACAAATGCCAACAGCTTTGATGAAGCACTGGGTGAGCGAAAGCCGCACGCCGCAGCACATCTCAAGCAGCACCTAACGAAACGCGGCTGAAAGCTGAGATACCAGGTGCCCCCTGCTTGTGACGATTTTTAATTTTTACAAATACAAGATACATAGGATCTCGGCTGACGTACAACCGCGTTGCCTCCGTCATCTCCTGGCCTCCTGCTATTAATCTGCCGTGCTTACGGGAGCAGAGCCTGCTGCGCCGCGCAGGGCAGCTCCCGGCCCGAGACCCTGCCTTGAGGCGTGTGGAAAGGGGTGATCCGAGGGCAGAGCCCCCGTCTGAACCGCGAGCAGCATCCTCGCCGTTGTTGGTTCAACCCAGGCAGGAGATCCCCACAGAAGCTCTAGACCAGGGCCACTTGGAAGATCAAAGCGGGTGCTTTTTGCGGGTCTAACGATCGGTTTGAGACACTAAAATAATACCCGCCGCAAAACACTCGCTCTGAGGACAACTGCTCCTGCTTCAGAGGAACGTTCAGAGCTCAGCAGGACCAAGCCACAGCGCGGGCGTCTGATAACTCTGCAGACACCGGCATCACCTCTCTCGGACAGCAAAGGGCGCAAGGAACTTTACCAGCCAGAAGCAGCTGCGGCCCAAGAAAACAAATGTCTGAAAAATCCAAACTACAAAAATCTTCCAGCGAACGTAAAACTGGTACGTCGCGCCTCCGTGGCGCGCGGGAAGCGGACGGGGCACGCTGCTCGCCTCTCGCGCCGGCGCCCAGGACCGCTAGAACTGTTTTTAAAGCGCGACACGCAAGAGCCCAGCCCGCGGCGAGGCTGCAGCCCTCGGTGCCAGCGCCGTACTTACAGCCGCTGCCGCTCCAGGATTTTAGCAGGGACTTTATGCTGATCTCGAAGAAGAGGGCGTCCTGCAGGCTGAGCATGGTGCCGGGGCAGGGCGGCCGCGGGGACCGGCCGCCGGCGGGGCGGCCGCGGCAGAA
>VXAL01008013.1:114018-159605 GCA_013399475.1 Chauna torquata
ACCGCCGCCCCAACCCTCCCCAGGAGCCGTCAGCGGCTGGTACGACGAGAGACCCCGTTGCAGCCACGCCGCACCAGTGCTTAAAGTTAAAACTGACTGGAGCATAAAAAGCCGTTTGCGATTTGCCGAGCTGAAAATAAAACTTCGAACCCCTGTTAAAGTTACAGCGAGTCAACCATAAGCGGCCAACTACTATTTTGTGCAGCACAAGCTTTCTGCAACGAGATAAGCCAAAACCTGGATCCCTTCCGCTGACTGGGCTCAGCAGGCCCCTGTGACCCGGCCCACCCCTGCCCACGAAGGCACTCCGAGGCCGACCCCGTCACCCGTCCCACACCCTCGGTTGCCATTAATTAAACAGCTTCAGGCGTTATCCTCGCACAGATCAAAAAAACAAAAACGCATCTGAACCTATCTCAAGCTTTCGTCTAAAAGCAGTAGAAAATTTCAGCAAGTACTGATGGGAAGAGAGGGTAGGGAAAGATGATGCTGCGCGTGTAACTGCCCCCAAGCCAGAGCGGGAATGCCGACCCCAGGCCAAACACAGAAAATGGAGGGGCCGGGATACTGAGATAACCGCAGCACTGGCTGCTAGCAGTACTTTAAGTCTGTTTGAACTACAACTTGACCCACGCCACACAGATGAACTAAAAGTGCATGACATGGGTCCAAGACACACTCATCAACTAAATCTGCTCTAAAATAATTTTAAAAGATGTACATAGTTTCAGAACTGTTTCTGTATTAAGAGTAAACCAGCCACGAGGGGGAAGTCACACACATGCCCTCTAAATATACTCTAACCAGTTCAGGAGATTTAAGAACGGTGTACATCAAATATTTTCAAGTATTTTCACCCTTTGCGCCCCCTACCCCCACCCCCAAAAGGGGAAAAAAAAAAAGGTAAAATAGATCAATAACAAGGGGTAACATAGGCCTGTCAGGTCCAACTGAACAGCTCCCAGCAGCCTCCCATAGAGCAGCAGAGGACCCCTGCTCAGTGGGGGACTGGGCTGCTGCTGCAGCAGTTCAGCCATCAGGGCAGTTGCTGTCCAACATCCCACCACTATTCCTCTCCTGTATGGTTTTTTGTTCTTGATACTTGTTTTTAAATAAAAAACTATTTTATTTTAAATAAAAACAAAAAAGACAGACATGACTCAGTATGTGGTCACTCAGTTTTCATAGGTTAATAATCAAGTTTTTCCCCCCATGCAAAAATATTTGACTATAATACCATATGAAATTGCTACGTACATCTGGATAGCTCTATTTTCTTCCCATATAGGGTACAGGATGTGCATACACAGTGAGCAATGCTTTGGGACAATGCATCAAACCTTCCTTCATAAGCCTAATTCAGGTAATATTATATACATAGTACTTCCAAGTTCCTCATACTCATTTTTCATCACTTTTATGAATACATTCAGAGTTATACTTAAAGCATTTCTTTTTCCTTTTACTAAATAAGAAAAAAGGGGGTTGTATTTTGTTATTAGTGGGATATAAAGGTCAGGTTTTGGAACTGGCTGATGAATTTCACCACTAATTTGAAAGACTGTATTAATTATGGTTAGTCTCTGACTGCCTTTAACACTGGGCTACAGAGAGTTCTTCAAAGGAAGCCTTGTTAACAGCATGCATTCCAAAATCATGAGCCAACTCTCCCAGCACCTCAAAAATAATGACTTTTTAAAATACACTTTGGGTTCTTTGTAGTTGCACCCCCTCCAGCTTTTATTCTTTAAATTATTAGCACCAGAAACTTATTAAAAAACAATCACCCAGAATCCCCAGGAGCACAGAAACACTAATATCAGTATTCCACCTCCTGGAGTCCTGTTAAACAAACAGAAGAGTTGCCAGTGTTTCTGTACAGCAGTGTTTTAAAAGTGAATGAAAGTTAGGAAATATTTTTAAGAATGTGCATTTATCTGTGACAACAGTGTTTGGCCAAGCAAGTTACATGGCTTTCCCCCCCATAGTATCTGAGGTTTTGTTGCAATAGTATTTATTCATAATATCAACTACTGATTACTTTTGGTAGGTCTTGTCAAGGAAACTTCATTTTAAATGCAGTTAGCTCAGTATTAGCCCACTAAGAACTTCTAAGATGTTAAGAGTATTCTGAGAACTTTTGCACAAAAAGTATAAGCTTTTCCAAAGATTTCAGTAGCAAGATTGAACACTAGGAATACTTGATATTAGGAATAAAGATTAGAAGGATTTTTCTTTTCAGTATATATATGTGAAAGCATACACATGTATATTCATATATATGCACAAAGTTAGATTTATTGGATATCATTAATTTACAAGACTTAAGAATGACACACAGCAAATACTTTAACTATCTTCTGCACACACCCAGAAGAAGAGAAAATAAATACAAGTCCATTTAACAAGAGGGGTAACAGACCTGTCAGAATCTTAGCATTACCACAAGCAGCAGTGTCACATTATCTTGCCGTAACTGTGTACAAGCAAGCCTTCTAACATTTCTGCTTCCTCACAAACCCAGTTTACATGTTTTTATAATCAAATATGTATAGATGACAACTACAGCAATTTTGGACTTTTTGGTTTCTGTTTAGCCAGTGAATTGAGTTAAGGAGATAACTTAGCATATACTAGAATAAACAGAAGATTTCAGGATAAACAACAGATTTTGAAATGTAACATTTTTTATTTTTAATCAAAAGAAGAACAGTAGAAGCAGGGAAAGAAAAAAAACAAACATGTATTACAAGCCCCTGAAGCTTGCCAAGCACTGACAAGGCTAATTCACTAAACAGAGCCCAATAAAACTCATTGTGTAGTGTTACAAGATATCATCATCATGCATTTCTAAAACCATACAAGAAAATGTCATTTACAGCATCAATTCCTTTTAAGTTCCTCATTTTCAGAGAGGAAAATGAAACAGACTTCTGGCTGGGAAATCACACTGTCTAAAATAGAGAGCAACAAGCATGTCCACTGTGAAAGCGTCTAAAAATATTTATCACTTTGGAGTACATATATGCAAAGTCTTTCATCAGATACTTTGCCCACTATTTTATTACCTAGAGAAAAGATGGAAAAAGAAAGCACTTATTTAACTATAAGGCAGTAGTTCTGAACTGGATATGTTTTATTTAAGAAAAACAAACCAAAGAGAAATCCTCAACAAAATGAGGCTACTACTTGGCTGGACTTAGGAGTTCTGTACAAAGTAGCAATTCACATGATTCCAATAAATATGCAGTTTATATACTGATTCTGAAGTTTGCTTACCTTTTTATACTAGACCAGTCATAAAATTCACTGCTAAAGAGAGCAGACTACTACAAAGTCTATGAATGTTTTTGATATTTTCTCAAGTCAAGGTGAGGCAAAACAGTGAATGAGCACATTGATACTAGTAAGCTCTTAAAAGAAGAGAAGAATATGACTGCAGATGTGCTAAAACAGAAATGCTCTATCAGCAACGCAGGCCGCTTGCACTCTACCAGAATAATTAATGAAAGCATCCAGTCCACACCCTACTTTTTGTTCAGATATGAACATCTTTTAGGAAAGAGAATGGCTAGAAGCACATTGGTTGAGACGCTTCAGTATCAGAAGCCTGCTGACTTCAGGCTGGAAACAGCCCTATCCATTACAAGATTCCCATACAGTAAGCCCACTTGTTCTAGGAAGCATTAGAGCATCCATTTGCAGTACTGTTCGTGCACAGCACACTTGAACCACACAAAGTCAGTTCAACACTTCAGGAGTGCATACCTTATAGACCTAATATTCAGATCAACAAAACAGCATGTGTGCTTTAAGCTCAGTCATACAACATGGAAGACTTGTCCTGGGTGTTATAAGTAGCTAT
Source organism: Chauna torquata (assembly GCA_013399475.1). Classification (NCBI taxonomy): domain Eukaryota; kingdom Metazoa; phylum Chordata; class Aves; order Anseriformes; family Anhimidae; genus Chauna; species Chauna torquata. Next base: position 117,884 of record VXAL01008013.1, read on the forward strand.
AGGACCCAAGCAGTATGAAAGATCAGACGCTATTGTGCCACAGTTAGATAACAGAAGTTTCCATTTTTTTATTTATATAGAGTCTGAAATTTTAATAGAGACATTTCTAAAAGGATCACCATACTTACTAGGATCAATAAATTTACTACAAATGTGTATGCAAAGGTGGTGTATTCAGCTTTTCTTTAATTAAAGTAGCATTATGCCATTTTCTTAGAGCTACCTGGAAATATCACTAGCAACCGTTTTGAACAATGTACATAAAATAAGCACAATGTCCAACAACTGCTGTTTCTACAACTGTCAGAGCTTTGGCTTGTGACAAAGATCAAGATGCAAAACAAAAAAAAGTAACGTCGTTTACACAGTGTTGTTTCAGCCTCATCCCTATAGACTGACAAGGTAGTGGGGTCCTCCCTTTCCTAAAAGGATTTTTCATGAGGAAGATATTCCTGAATAAATAATCTAAAAAAAAAAATTATTTCTGAAGTTTGCTTTTCAATGACAGAAAGCAGTAACATTGTGTCATTCACTTGGGTTTCAGAGAACATCACAGACTTTAGCCTCATCTCCTATTTTCATTTGAAGCATTAATCTCAAGTCTGTGTTTTAAAACAGTTTCATTTCTTTAGGAGTCTATCATATCATACTATCTTTCCCCCCCCCCCNTCCCCCCCCCATACTACAGTTCCTGCTGTTTTCTACTTGAGATGACAGAGATAACAATGATTTCTCTACTTATCCCTCTACAAAACAATTTGCATTAAGCATTTCAGCATAAATATTCCATTAAAAAAAAAGCTAAAGCCGTTCTTTTAAGTTCTGTAAAAGAATTTGCAGTCATTGTTGCTTCCAAGTTTCTTTGAGGTTTTCAGTCCTACGTCATTCATCTTCAGGATGATACAGACTGACAGAAAATGCATTCAGACAAAACTACAAATATGTCCTACTTAAAGTCAGTTATAACTACAAGTTTTCCAGCTAGTTCTGGAAGGACACTGAAGATACACAGCTTTCTTGCAGAACACAGTCTTTGAGTAAGATCAAAGAGGATACCGTTAATATTTAACTTTTCCAGTAGGTTGTTATCTTTATTAACAGTAAGCCTATCTTCCCCACTTCCCCCCCCCAGAAAAAAAAAACCTTCAAAAAAAGCATAATTAAATCCTGAAAAATCCAATAGCTTTCAAGGTGGTTTAACAAAGAACTTACCAACTTTATAAGGGTTTACACTAAACAGATTTCAATCTGGCCTTTCTCGAAAATCCAGCTTTCCAGATCACCAAACATCGTAAGATTACAAGGAAATGAATCAGTAATAAAAAGGTGAAACACTTCAAACAACCCAGCAGGCAGTTCCAAGATGTTATTTAACCAACCTCTCTCAAAGAGGAAACAAGACAGGCAAAGCAATACACAGTCACAGCTGTTACCATATTTCATGAGCGTCTTGATTTTCATGGTCATCTTAACAGCTAAAATTTTACAGAACCCCAGTGGGTTACTCTCTCTCAAACGCTCAATTTTGACCTTCCATAACTGCAAATAAACCCTACAGGTACAGCCTGACTAGTATGGTTCTGTGTCAGACAACCAGAAATAACTGCCCTAAGACCTGCTGGATTCTGTATCATGTCAGTCTCATTGTGCTCCAGCATTACGGCACCAACCTTCTGCTTTTGGAGAACCAGCGTTCTGGTTTTCACCAACCCTTTAAATGGAACCTGGAAACAGTTTCGAGGCTACACTGAAAATCCCCGCTTAGTTGCTGGGCATTTAAATGGATAGAGTAGGGAAAGGCTTAACTCTGTTACCCTACAAGGCCTCAGGATAACTGTTACAAATCAGTTATGTTTCTATTTTTGTTGCTCCTCCCAAGCTGCTAGATGTCTGTGCCACTTTTACAGGAAACATCCTATTTGCACTGTGAGGATCAGGGACACTACCTCTACAGAAAGTTATGCGGAAGGGCGGGGGGGGGGGAAGAACAGTTAAAGTGAATTAGCTACCGGGGTAAAGTCATACAAAAGTCCCAAGCCTGTCAAGGCTCACGAGTGCAATAGTGCTTGAGTTGAAAGTGTTCTCTGATGCAAACTCACTGAAGTTGCACAGCAGCCGAAGGTGCTGCGTACCTGCCTTGCCCTGCACCAGAAGGTAAGTTTCTGCCTTCCTCCCTCCCCATAGGCAGAGCTGAACGTTCACTCCTGGGGCCCTGCGGCTTGCAGCAAATTCCTGTTTGCCCATTAAAGCGCTTTCCAGCCCGGGGTAAGTATAAGAAGGTAAGTGTCCAGGACGTGGGGAACTGCTTCGGGTGTCCCTGCTAAACCTGCTCACCAGCACAAGCCCACCAGCTCCTTTCACGGTAGCCTAGGGCACAGCAGCCCTGTGGGCTATACAGGCAGCAGAGCAGGGCTAGTGTCTGCACACACGGCGCAAGGGCTTCGGAAGCTGTAGTTACAGACAGGAGACAGACAGCAGGGGCAAAGCATGGGCAGGCAGTTTTCTCTTGATGTTTCAACTCCCAGTCATGTTTCAGTTACACAGGGCAGGAGCACAGAGCCCTGTTGTCCAATACCATAAATAAATAATGACATTAATATGGCATTCTTCTTAGTTGAACTAAAATGGCATATTTCCTCATTCTAAGGCTGCACTGCCCAATTACAATGCATTTTTTAAATACAGGCTTTAAACAATTGAGCGCTTTTAATGTTGAATTTTGCAGCTTTCCCATCTGTGAAAAAATAGATACTCTTGCAGCAACATGAAGCAGGAGTACAAAATAGAAACACTTAAAATTAAAAAAAGGCAATTAATATATACACTGATTTGCAAGTCAGAACTAACAGAATTCATGAGGTGTCATTTCTGAACCTTTCGCCTTGGCAAGCATGCTGTTTCATTGAAGAAAAATGAGAAAAAAATCACGAAAGAAGAAAATGGGAAAAAAGTAGCAAACCCAAAGGCACAGCTGAATGCAACAGTTGGATACCAAACACCTAGCAAACACGAAGTTTACAACAAGGCCACAGCTGTCTGGAAGTTCTGCAAATAGCCCACAGCACAAAGTCCTCTAAAGGGCCCCAGCTGGTGGACTACAATCTAGCCTCTACAAACAGATGTATCTGGCACCTGTGCCCGATGCTGGGAGAGGCCGTGTAGCAGCTTTGAAGCTTATCACTCGATCGGGAACCCTGCACGCAGCTCTCCCTTCACTCACCTGCATCTGGCAAGGCAGACCAAATGGCAAGGGACAATATCACTCCACTGCAATCTCTACTGGTTAAAGAAAAATACAGAACTGGATTTAGGTAGTTGAAACATATTCGGGTGAAGTGGAGAATTCAGTTATTCATTGAACCAGCTGCTCTCTGTCAGTTACATTATTTCTTCATAGAGCTCTAGCATACTAATCTTTTCAGTAATTAACACTTACATGTTAGCTTTCGAAAAACACAATCTACCAATAAATGTATATGGTAGAATTTCAGTAGCTACTGGGCAAATTAAACTATTCAGTTCTATACTACTCTTTCCACGCAATAGCAGTTTGGTTGAAATCTCAACCAAAGAATAAAGAAAAAATATTTTTAAAATTACCTCTAGCCAACAGAAAACAACTGGAGAAATACAGTGGTTTTCACACAAGTTATGAGCTGCTTTTTTTCCTTTACTTCCTGCTTTCCTGTTTTTCTTGCTTTCAAGTTAGAAAATATTTTAAAATTAAAGACATTCTTTTTCACACAGTCATCTTCTCAAAGAAAAGGCTCACTCCAGTACATCTTAAAGATGTCAAGAGACACCAGACAGGGTTTGGGGTCAGTGTCCAATACAACTCTGCAACAGCATCCCATTTATAAAAAAAGTTCCTAAAGCTCACATTGCCACACTGGTCTAGCCAAGCAGTAGAAGTCTCACAAGCTACCATGGTCCAACAAAGATGCATGCTACTACAGACCTAACTGGTAGCAAGGGGCTAAAAAATTATGATTATTTATGTAGTATCTGTACATAAGGAGTATCCCACAGCTTATGAAGTGAGGGTAAGCCAAGTCCTGAACAGCTGGAGCATCTTATGAAAACTTGCTGCACACAGGAACTTAATGCCTTTAGAAAGTACCATTGCTAAAATGATCAGGCTTTCTGAAAGCTTGTCCCATCTCTCTTCAAATCAGTAGTGCTCCTGAATTTATCTTAACAGAATATTTCCTTTATAAATAAATGTAAACACCAAAAACCTTTCAGCAAGAACATGCCAGCTCAGAAGCCTTTATCTGGAAGGGGTTTCTGCGTAAAGGGACCTTTTGTAACATGGCTGAAGAGTGGGAAGATGCATTTTGAGTAAACAGCTGAGACCACAGACACTACTTCCCAAATCACAAGTATTCTTCAGTAACACTTAAATTGAGAAAACGTATTCCCAATTGAAAAAGACACCCATGACACTTCCTTGCTTGAAGGGCAACTAAAGGGTACTCAGTGCTGTCACACACATGGAGAATGCCATTTACTGAAAAAGTAAAAGCTTTTCCAAAGTAGCCTTTCAGATGAAATAGCTGGAATTATTTTCTCTGAGTTTGGATCTGCATAATGCTTTTCAGAAGGAACACATATAAACTTAGCACTCAGAGTAAGAAGCATTCTGTTATTTAAGAGCTTAAAAGAAGTCACCAGAAGTGTGGAAGTCTACAAATCAAGGCATAGAAGAGCTAACAGAAGCACAGCCAACTGAAACTGCCAACAGCCACCAAAAGTATCATGATTTATTGTAGGATGTCACATCACACAAACATCTTCCATTTATGATTCACATTTTCATTACAAATAAAAAAGCCACCCTTAGAGGGGATAAGAAAACATGTTAGATCACCCATAAACTAAAACTTCTGCATTTGAATCACTTTTTTTTTTTCAACTCAGAAGTGAAGAATTGTTTAATAAAACCTTCAAATTATAACGTCTGTAACTTAAATCTGAATTGCTGATGTCACTAGCATGGAATCTGTATATGCAATTCGTGATTTTATCCTGCTGGTAAATAATTTATTGTCCTTAGAAATATTTCTTAGGAGTTATGATGGTGGTGTTCTGGATTTTTTTTTTTTTTTTTAGCACAGTGATCGATTTTAGAGCGTTTTAAAGGACGTCTTACACTTAAAAGAAAATAGCTCCTTAAAATAAGATAAGATTTTGATTTTATACCCTGTCCAGCCTTGGGCTGCAGGCAGACATTATATATAAATAGATAGATAGCAATACAGGTATTGCTATAGGTATAATACAGGTATTATAATGTTTGCAAATCTGTTGTGCATGCAAGAAATCTATAGCATGAGTCAAAAAAGAACATGGTAAACCCTTCTCACACATTGCTTGGAAAACCCGTGGACAGTTTAGACAAAGAATTTAAAAGAATACTTTTATTTCCTCTTATTACCACCAAATCAGAGAATTGTTTTAAAATAGCATATATTACTTTTGCAATGAGTGTCTCCAAGTCTTGTTGAATTCAGCACTTTAGAGCTTCTATTAATATATTACTGCAAGATCTTCTGAAGACCTGCTTGTTTTCCTGGCTACACTAAATTTTCCCTCTTTCACCCCATACAATCACCCTTCTCTTCATCTCCTTCAAGTTAAAAACTTTACTTTGCCCCTAATTCCAACTATCTTAGTGAAAAGTAACTTTAGACTGGGGAGGGAAACAGATATTTGCTATATTTACACAACTCCCCTAACTTTTAACTGCATTATCTTAAAGAATTAGTCTAAAGCTAATGTTTTAAAGGATATTTGAAGCTCAATATAGTTTGTTTGTTTTTCTTTTTAATTGAATTGAAGGGGTTTCTCACTGTTTCTGCTTTTTCAGTTTAAACACTTATGATCTGCAGGACAGAAAGAAAAAGAAAAAAGCCAAAACACCAGGATTCCTAACATTCACTTCCTAAGTTTGCTGTTAGTTCATTCTCATAGTATGTTGGTTTTCTGCCTGTCAATTGGTACTGGGAGGGAAGGGTGGTTTCCTGTTGGTTTGGCAAGTTGAACTGTCTCACCAAGGACTCAACTTGCATCAGGACCACCACAAGTGAATACACAGTACGACTATACAGGTGGAAGGATGCAATCTCCTTTTTACAGCAGCAAGCCACTACATTGGTTCAGCTGTCATATAAAACTCTAACATACTTAAGCCTCAGAAAACCTTTTAAGTGCTTCAAGTCTAGAAAACAATATCATAAAATCAGCACAATGTATTACTGATTATACCTTTGCACTGAAAAGGATGCAGAGAATCTACGATAGCATACAAAAAACTGTAAACACTGCTCATCATATCTCCAAGGAAATAAATCGCCTCCTCATGAAATCTACATGAGTACCTGTTAGGTATGAAGAAACAGCCCTTCTAGGCATACTTTGAGTTTTTCTGATGTCCACCTTGAAAGAAGCAGTAAGTTACAATCACTATGTTGCTCTTTGGGATGATGTAAACAGTTTGGTAAGAAAAAAAACAAAACAAACATACACTGGAGGAAGTGGGGAGTATATCCATTGTGAATTCATCCATACTTACTGTTCAGATGAAACGGACAACTACGCTAAAAGCATACGTGTACAGCCAAGTATATAACACTACAAAAAACAGGTCTTTTTTAAAAAGACTTGCTGTATAATTCTAGACTCCAGCTCAGTTCATTGTTGACTCTGTCTTAAGCAAATGCCTTGCTTAAACATTCACCCAATGGTCAGAATTACCGCGTCGTTTGTATCTGCTTATATGCAGCAATAAGAAAGTTTTTAAGTACAGTGATGATGCCTCTAGAGAGATGCTTGTTTCCATTTATCTAAAATATTAAACAGTTCATTTTCCACGAATCAATATATTTAAAACAGAAGCTATCCAGAAAGTGACTGCCACTTGTGGTGATGGCAAGATATCCAGTGCTGCCCCCATTACTGACCAAAGAGGCCCTCAATGAGTTGATTCACCTCAACAATTCATCTCAAAACTATGGGGGACTCCCAAAATACTAAATTGTTTTCTTTGTCAGACGAATCAGCTCAGGGAAAGGCCACACCAGAGAGGAGAAAGGGAAGGGCTGCACAGCTGGCAGCAAGCTATTAGGTCAGCTTGATCAGCTCATAAAGCTACACTCAGAAAATAAACAAAATTCCCTTCCCCTATCTTCTGCTGCAAAGGGCTTCAAGAGCAGGCTCCAGAGGCCCTTAAGAAAGGTTCCTTATTACTTCTTATGGAAAATACACATAGAAGAATTTCCTGGGGCGTTACTCAAGGAAAACAATACTATCTACCGTGATAAGAAAACAGGAGAGAGGATTAGAGATTTTTATGTAAATAGCATTCTGGATCCCAAACAATATTATGGAACAGTCTCTGAACATAAACAAGAAGCAAACAGAGATTGAAGGGAGGAGGAAAAAAAAAAAGCAGCACTGGTGTTTAGTTGCCTACTAACCACTCCAGCCTTCTCTGAAATTCAGAGCTTGGATCCTGAAACTGACTTTTATTCCAGAGAGATGCTGGGCCTCCCGGTCATCCTCTGCTGTATGAGACTGATCAGAGAAGCACCACAGAGCTGAAGACGCCCTGCAGAGCTGCTGGCATTACAGGGACGCAGTGCTTCGAGGCAGGTCATGTCTACCCAGCCCCTGCTGTCAGCCTCCTGAAGCAACTACAGGTCTATTACTCATTTCTTTACCACCAAACAACACTTTTCTGTCAGCTTATTTTTGACTCTGTAGCAGAGGCATTTGAAGGGAAACAGGATTAATGCTTGCAAACGGAGATGTTTTCCATACGCAGAAATAACATGGACACTGTGAGCAACGAGAACACTTGCTCGCCAATAAATTTAAAAGCTCTTGGGTGGTTATTGCAGATTTGACTTGTACAGCTCGCCATTATGCCTGTTCCACAACATTAGCTGCCCTGCCTTACAACACAGCCGAAGCACATATCTGCCAGCAAGTGCACATTTCACGTGGTATAGGTACAGCTGCCATTTGCCTGTTTGCACAGAACCGTCATGGCATTCACCTTCTTTAACACTGCAAATAACAAGAAGAATATGAAACTGTTTACAGATATGTCTCTATGCATACATGTCCATATGTATTTTTTGGTAATTATCTGTACGAAAAATATTTTCTCTGGATCTTCCAGCTCATCCAAGTGGAGAACTCATCAACTTTTAAATGATAAAGCAAATTTAAAAGAACTGCCTTTTCTTTTACTAATATTTATTACGTGTTGTGATGCGTACAATCACATGCAAATACTTTAGCAAGCAAGATGTTTTTTTTCCTCGTGTTCTAATAATCCAATAAATCTAAGGAGACAGCTGTGCAAGATTTCTAAAAAGCACTTGAAAGTATTCTGATGGATGCTATGTATTCTAAAAGATATGTATCAGAGCACATATTTCTAAGGCCTTGTTTTCTGCTATAAAACAAAGCGCAAACCAATTTAGTTCATGTTTTGGAAGGCAATACTGATAAATATGCCTTAATCCTAAGAAGAATAATTTCATCTCTTGAATTCCATACAAAATGTTAAGATCAGATACCAGCAAACCCAACTAAGTGGTATTATCAGAAATAGTGTTTTTATGCTTTAGATGCTGGCAATAGTGTTTCTGCTTTTTGTTTTTAAAGAACCTTCTATAATACTTCTAAAATAGTTGCCAGACTCAGCATTTCACCTAAATTCTTGTAATACAACAACTTTCCTAAATACCAGTAATAAGGAACGGGGTGGGGGGGGAGGCACATAAAACTACACTTCAAAATTCAAACATATCTACAGAACAAAACTTTAGCTTTAAAAACCTATCAGGCTCCTGAACAGCTTCATTATACTAAATTTGTGGTGCATTAACACCACATCTGCTGACATAAAGCAAGTAAATATTTTACTTTTTTTTTTTAATCATTCTATTGTTTTATTACCTGTTTTGTTGACACTTGCCTCCTGCAGTATACCCAACTGGTAAACACAGTAGTTCTTTTGCTCTGTTGCAGAAGAGCAGTTCATTCCATTACCAAGATACAAAAATAGAAATAAGCAGATAATTTAAAGAGGATTCAGCTACTATCTGCTATTGTAAAAGCATGATCCCAGAACAGACTAAGTCTGTATTTCGTGCATGTTGACATCATGCTAGTAGGTGATATTAGTCAGGCACTACTGATTTGTGGAAATTCTTCCTAGTAATCACCATTTTGAAAATATTTAATGAGTGAGAAAAGAGAATTCATCTTCAACTATAGGAACAGTGTATTCTCTGTGTATTACCCTCATTTGCTCAACTATCGATAACACATCGAACAAGGTTACATGAAGGCATTTGTCTTGACTACAAGCTTCAGCCTATAGCATTTTCTTTTAGCTTTGCACAAAGACAATTCTATTTGTTCTTAAGTTATAACTCTGAAATTATAGCATTCAAAATAAAGTGTTACTTATGAGTTGTAAAGAATATCATAGTATAGCATAAAAGCAAAATTGATAAGGTATATCGATGGAGATATTTAAGCTTTGCACCTCATGGTGATATCAAACTATAAACTTCATGGCTGTATAGCATTCAAAATTAAATGAAGACAAAAACCAGGCTAAAAGTATGAGTTTTTGATCAGCATTTTCGACCGTATAGGCTATAGCAGTCTTAACAGACCTTATTCCGCACAAAGTCTTCGATAGTCTACCTCACTACAACTTGTTCCAATTGGTTAGACAAGCTGTTCCTGTCTGTAACATAAAATTGTCCCTGCTCTCTCCAACTGCCAATGTTAAACACCTGACACATTTGACTAAAAATAAAAAATAAAAAATTACAAATCATAGAGGATAAGAAAGTCTCTCTAACGAAACCTCTTTCTCACTCCTCACAAAATTAATTTCATAGTTCAGGCCAGAAGTTCACCACTCAATGAGATGGGTGAACCATCTCTCATTTTTGCAGTTAGATGCATAAAGGTAAACATTTCAGGCCATGCTAACCCATGAAAATAGCCATCACATAGCAAAGTGTAAAAACTGTGCCTCTGATAGCCATCACAATCCAAGACCCCACTATTTTAGCCAAAGGCCAAAAACAAAAGTAAAACCAGGTTTTCCACTGCCACACAGCTGAATCAACTGAAAAAGTAACATTAACTCTTTCTACTTCTTTTTATTAGCACAACACACCATAGTATTTAGATATTAACAGGTAGGGAAAAAAAATCTTAATACAAGCAAAATGGCCCTTGATCTCTAGTTAAAAATTCTATATACAGTGTCTATATTTTCAATTCACTTCCTTAATTTACATATTAAATTTAAGAAGTCTGCAGTCTTCAAAACACAAAAAAAGCAAACATCTCTGAAATGAGGAAAAAATTCTTACAAGGAACACCTTAGAAAACATGAGATTTGAAAAACAGGGAGAGAAAGATGACATAAAGCTTGAATCCTGCACTGCAGTCAGATCTCTGTGCAGCACATCTGTCTACTCTTAGTGCCTACCCACAGCTACATTACAATTTCAAGACTTAAACAGGGATATTTATCCCCTCCTTCCCCTCCCCCAATCAGTCATGCACAAACAAGGAACACATTAGAAATCCTGTAAAATTGCTTTAAAATAGGTCATTAACATGATAGTGTGTCATTTATAAAGGAGTTCTAAACCTAAAAAACCATTATCACAGTGACTCTGATAAAAAAAGGTCTCATTAAGAAATTTGCCAATTTAGCAAAGTAATCATGACCTGAAGAAAGTTAAGTAATCAGTTTTTATCAGGTTGATGACATGGATACGTACTGTAATGAGGATGTAAAACATGCGTCTCCTCATCTTCATCTATTGTTTGTCCTAACGAAAGCAGGCTGACACGTCTCATCTTCAGTAGCCTTGGGGAGCTTTCACGGACAGTACCTCCAACATCCAGCACAACATCTCCAGAAATGACAGTAGGAACGATTTTTTTCAGAAATTCCATTTTGACTTGCCTTCTGTATGCTCAGCATTTACTAAATGCAGCAGTTTAGCTACACGTTACAGGACGTTGCTCCCACATTAACTTCCTTGAACACCGAGGTGGACTACGCACACGACTTCTCCTAGTGATGTCATGTTGAACCTGGGTGGTGCCAACACCAGCACGTCAGCTGCCAGCTGCTCGAAGGCAGATTTTAAAGACATCTAACTGTACAGAGTGATAAGAAAACCAAACAACAACAAGCCAGTGTATCAACTGATGTACATTGAACTCTTCACTCGTGTAAAACACTGTTTTAGCACTGCACCAATTTCAGGCACTAATAAAATGCACAGTATATTTTCAAATTTGTATCTTGACAGAGTTCAATAGCTCTTAATTTTCATGAAGTGCACAGAGAGCGTTCATCTGCATTTGAAAGATAACACTTATCATTCCAAAAGTCTATGCACCATCTTTATAAACAAAGTGTCTAGCAGCACTACAATCTACAACACTTGCACTCTCACATGGCGTTAACTACCAGCTACTAAGTTACTAACACTTATTAAACATTAAGTTCCATTTTCCAGAAAATCTGATGTTATATTTACCTCTTTAAATACTCAAACCGCCTTCCAGAAAACACCAAGTACAGAAATAAGCTGTCTCATTTTGTCCAAACTTTCACTTTATCCCTAGGGCTACTTATCCATACAGTTTAACTGAGTTTTTTGTTGTCATTTGGGAGAAAGTTTAAACATTGTTCTATATTTAGTTTAGAGAAGCCATTATGAAATATGCCTTGCAGTTAGAGCAGAAAGCTCAAGGGAGGGAAGGGAAAAAAAAAGTGTATAGAAGTGTTCCTTAATGCTTTTTACATTCGGGAATGTGTTACTGAAAATATTTTATTTACCAGACTTAGAGTGGCGATCCACAGACACACTACTAAATAATATTCCCACCTCATTTGTCACTGAAGATTATAGCCATCACTCAAATAGAGGAAATCCGCAAATACTTGCTCTGAACGAGTATCAGCGGTAGCCTACAAGTTTGTTACTTTTGAGAAAGCAGCTCAGTGTCCAAGACATTTGAATGCATTCAACACAGTTTTGTGACTTAAATGTCAAGTATACCATGCTACTATACGTTCCTTAAAAGAAACTATTTAATCTCAAATTCACCACTATATCTAGCTCTTCTTAAAAGGAAACAAAAATATTTTAAAATCTATTAAACGTAGATAGAGTCATCCATTTCAGCTCATAGAGTCCCAGTAGTTTGATGCTCACAAGGGACTACTCAACTGGATTAAGCTGTCAACCCTTTACTGACCTACTGTCACACTAAGTACTAAATCTAGGCAATATCACAACTTGAAAAATTTGGTACAAGTTAATTGAAATTGCCACCTAAGACATTTTTTCAAATTCAATTGCAGACTGAAAGTGTATGCTATTTTTAACATTCAAATCTGCATTAAAATCACCAAATATTCACATTAGTCTTAATTTCCCTTGTAAATGCATATAGAATTCTAGGAGGCCTGACCTTAATCATAAAAGATACATTGCTTGAATATAATTTCCTGCAGTGAAAGATCTGGGGGACTGAGCAAAGAATTCTCCTTAAAATGATTTCATTCACAGTAGCTTTTCTACCAACACAAAAAAAAGTTACATAGAATATATTTTCAGAAGTGTTTTATGTTTTCAGAACAAGTAATAAGATCACAGAGATAATTTCTGATTACAAAAGACTGAGTCATTACAAACTCAAGCAGTCATTTATTCATAATAGCATTATTTTCCACAGAATTTTTTTTGCTCTTGAAGTCTTGTCACAAACCTAATTTGCAGTTTCTAGCACTTGGGAACAAAAGAGATTCAGACACTTCTATTAGACTGAAAATGCTTCCAGCCATCCACCTGCCAAACCACAGCTTGCAAAGGACAGGGCAGTACCTAACCTAAACACCCTCAGAAAGCTTCAGACTAGACACCAAAGTGCTCTCTGACACTTTGCAGGGTTTAGTACACACGTGGACACAGGGTGGAAAAGACAGGTGAAGTGCTAGTGCTTAGTGCATCACTTCACTTAAATGCATACGGTTCAACTTTCTACATGCAGTGTCACATTTGTGAATTGGCCACGAATAAATAAAATTAAAGGCTGAAATTACACTTCCCCCTAAGCAAATGGAACAGCCTTCTAAGTAGTAGGATTTAAACACAAAACACAAAAGGAAAAAAACCACCCACCACACATACTATCATACTTCAAGATTTAACTTGATAAACTAATAATCTTATGTAATATATACATAAGCTTGTGGCCAACTTTTTCTTTAGGATGGTTTTTGTATAACTTTTAAGAAAGGGACATTGAGGCGATTTCTATGTAAGACAGTTGGGGCTATATGTACACGGCTACGTGTGGACGGTTGTCAGCTCCAGGACTTCCATATTATTTCATTACATTCTATGAAAGTAGCCTTTTATAAATAACAAAGCAAAGAGAGAAAGCTTAAGTTGCTGGCTATGTCAGTTCACATACACTCCTCTCTCCCACTCGTGCTCTTACAACTTCCTTAAACGATGCAACGTACAACTGTGGTTTTTATACAATCCAAGCAGCAAGCTTTACAGACAATTTACTGAACTGTCAGGGGAAAACATGACAATTCTTATAACTGTCATAAGCAAATTTATCTTTAAAAAAAAGGTAAAATTATCAAGCAAGGCTTTCTGTAAAGTTTTCTTATTCTGCAACCTCTAAATCCATAAAAACAACGGGAGACTCATGCTTCTATAGAATTATAGTGTATAGTACAGCAACTCCTTTGATGTCTGTCCATGCATATTCCACTTCTGTTACAGTCAAAAAGACTGTGGTCTTGCACCAGTGGGTCTGCTGAGGTCATTCAGGCTTGACCTCTGGCAATACCATAACTAGTGGTGTAAAAAGCAAGAAGGTAACATCTGAGCTTCACATCCCTTACTAACAGGGCTCCACACCAGCAGGACTTTACATCAGAAAGGAGTAAGAACAGATCATGAAACATATGGAAGTACCAGACCGAAAGAAGTAATGAGTGATTAGAGCACAACAACACTGCTCAGAGCACCGTCCATTTGGTTTAGACCTTCCACAACACAAACAGCAGAACTGTTTGACAGGGGTCCACGGGGTGTGGGGGGAAAAACAGCAGGGATACAAGAATTCTGGTGAAGCAGCTGAACCTGCTGATGTGGGAACATCCTAATGAGAAACGCTGAAGAAACAGAACACAATCTAAGAAAGATCCATATAGGAGCAGACTACTTGTGTCTTCAGTTCACATGTTGAAGGAATTTCTAGAATTAACAGTAACTACAGTAAAAAATAGCTTAACTTAAACTTCACACAACTGTGAAATAGAAAGCATACTGGGAAGTAAAGTTTTGAAAGACAGCCTAGATGTCATGTAGCCCACCATAAATACACAAGCTGTTCATTTGATGTGCCTCTTCACTAGGAAACATGCATTACAAACCTTGAGTTTCACAACATAGTGTTTCTAAAGCTTTCCCACCCAGCTAGAACAAACCCATCCCAGCCCCACCTGCTGTCACAGAGAGGACACAAGATTTCCTTTATATCTGGCAAGATACAAACTGGCAAGAAAGGTCCTGGGCTTTCAGCGTGAAGGAAGAAGAGGGGATGCCTCCTGGCCTCAAGGGGATCACTGTGCAGACAGGGCGTAACAAGGCTCTGCAAGGCAAGTCCTTAGTTGCAGAACAGTGCAACACAAAGCACCAAACCTGCAAGCAGATCGGCGTGGTTAATACAATAGATGAAGACTATTCAGGTTCAGGGAGCAGCACTATTTTCTCCTTGAGGGATGAGCAGCAGTAGGGGACTTATATTAAGTGGGGGGGGAAGGAAAAAAAAAGTTTGATGGGAATGAAACTAAACTCAGAATCGGCACACGTTAACAGGACACACACAGCCCAACAGCTCCTGCTTCGTGATGGGAAAACAGACCTCCTTCCCTGAAAAAGCAGGGCAGCTACTGCTCCATCCTCTCCCTGCTAGCCTAGGGAGTGGACTGGCTTTGGTCCCACACAGGCGTGCGGGACTTGCAGGGGACGGACGGACGGGCTGACAGCCTCCTTCCACTGCCTGCCGGCTCCATGGAATGCTTGGCTCTCAGCAGAAACCGAGCCTTGGTGGGTTTGGTGGCATGGTGGTAATGCGTTTGCCAAAACTCTTAGGCATAGTTACACTGGCAAGGCAGTTAAGTATTATAACTGAAATGACAGAAGATAACTGGAGGGGTTTCTGTGCCAGCAAGCTTACAGCACGCACGACAAACATTTCAGCATTGAAATAGGATCTCCCCTTAAGAGACTTTGCTCTGGTAGCACAGCGATGGGGCTGGCGCATCTCCTGGTGGCACACAGAGCCCTTGGGCTATCCAGCTCCTCAGCAACCTAAGCATGTTGGTATGACAAAAACCCACAAAAACAAAGCAAAACAATGCCTCCTGTTGGGACACTAATACCAGAGGTTCTGCCAAAACAGTTTTAAAACATCAAAGACCCTGTAGCACAGAGATAGTTCTACCTTTCCAAGAAGTGAATTGCCGTAGTTTACGCAGTGTCCCTCCTCAGCGGTCTCTGCCTCACTCTGCGGGTCTCCAAGAAACATTAATACCCCCTACTTAGCTGAATGGTTTTAGCTATGCACCCTTGATCCCAAATTAGACATACTATTAGTAATGATTGTTACGTGGTACATACTGTTTTCTTCAACTTGCCAATTCAAAATGAACATCGCTGCTTCAAGTGGGAGCGAAGCTGCTACGGAAATAGAGCAGATACTATAGCGCCCAAGTACAAAAAAGCACAGGAAGTTTTTCCTCCTTGAACCTCAGAATAGAAGCTTGCTTTGCAAGAAATTGTCTTCTCCCAGTGAAAACAATCTGCTCTTCCCCCCACAATGGAAAATTAAAGATACATAACTGAAAGTAGAATAAAACAGAGCTTGAAATCAAACCTGCAGTCCAGTCAGTAAATTAACATACCCGCTTTAAATTCACGAGAGGTACCAGAAACCTTCTTTGCGTTTGTCAGCCAGTTAACAGGACATTGTAATAATTTCACACAGAAGACTGTAGGGGTGGGTATTTCTTTCTCTCTGTATGATGGTGTGTTTTTTTTTTCCTTTTAAAATGAGAAGCCTTTTTGCTTTAGAACTATGACTTAACATAGCCACTTTTTTTTGGCTTTAAGTACAGAAGCTGAATAGACAACATAACCTAGAAAAACATATGCAGAGGGAAAAAAGTTTATTTGCGGTACTGTAGAGTCATCTCACCTTCTGGCAGTTTGGACTAACTGCTTGCGATAACCTGACATATTTAAACGAATTAACATTGCATGTCAAAATTTCAAAATTTTAAAAAGATGTTGAAGATAAGAGGATACCCTTCATAAACTCTAAAATTTCATTATACAGTTAATTCCCAAGCTGCTTAGCATTAATGATTTCCTCGGTCCAATTCAAGTAATGCAACTTTACAGCAAAAATACTAAGGACTGGAATAAGCAGGGACAAATCAATGTACAAGCTTTGCAGTAAGTGATCTCTGTATCAGTGTAATCTTGTTGTAGCTATAATTTTACATAAAAAAAAGTTTAAACCTAAGCCATTTAATTTTCTAATAGCTTGGGGAATTGTTGTTTGTTGTTGTTTTTTAAAATGTAGATATGCAAATAGTTTCAGTTGTCCCCATGCTTTTCTGAAAGAATGTCTAGCTTTCAGGTTTCTGAGAAATTAAAGTAAGAAACACCTGTCAGCTTTTGGTTAAGCTTCAATTTCTTTCCATGACTTAAGCTGTACTTGGTCTGAATGGGAGTTTGGGCTTTTTGAGTCACTTGTGGGATGGAGTGCCTTTTTCCTTAGAAGGTTGGGGATTTCTGGGGGTTGTATTTTTTTGTTGTTGTTTTAAGAGCTTGGCTTTAATTATTTAGCATTAGTAGAAGTGAACACACCCACAAGTGGAAATAAAATGCTTCGCAAAGTAAATCAATCAGAAGCTGAACATAAAACAACTGTTATGTTCACTGACTGAATGCAACATTATCCTGTTCAACAAAAAAGCCCTGAAATATTTAACGTCTGTGAATTAGGTAATAACTGTTCTTATCTTGAAGTTGCATGCACGAATACAATGCTTTCCTGAACGCATTAGGAGTTCCTGAGAAGTTCAAGGTATTTGTCTATTCCGCAGCTTCTACAATCCTTAGTCAGGATAACGATCTGGGCTTCCTGTCACTAACCTCTTACTTGTTCCGACTTCTGACATATCACAAGATCTTCCAAACCTATGAACTTCTTCCACTGGCAGATTTTCTTCAAATAAGAACTTGCATTTTCAAAACAAATCCCAGAGCAGTACCTACAATGAATCGTACCCATTCAGATGCAAGTAGGAACACAACTTCAGTCAGCAACAGAAGACGTCATTAAACCATTACATGACAATGGAAGTGGCCAGATCTTTTCCCATATAAAACAATCAGAATGAATGATGACAAGCAGAACATTGATATTTCTATGCAAAGGTCATTAAAAAAAGAAACAGCATTTAAAAACAAAGGTTCTGTGGAGCAACTACCAGTAACTCAGAACAATGGCAACCCTGCTACGAAACTGGATCACTATGGAACACAGCTGAAAGCCTTTACCCAAAGCTTCTTAAACGCTTAACAAAAACGTACATGGAAGAGAGTTGCCAGTCTTTCATGTCTGTTTGTCAACAGACAAGCCAGAACACGGACAACAAGAGGTAACCAGAGAATGAGCACACATCTCCAAAATTATGTAAGACTAAAAAATGGTGCAACATGCATTTCTCACAGAAATACTGCTGTTTTCACAGCCATCATTGCTGTTTGTTTGGATTTTCTCTAGCACTGAATGAAAACATATATCTGTAGAAGAATGCCCTCATGTTTGAAGGGCCAACTTTTAAAATTATGCCCAAAGCATAAAGTCTAATGGCTAAGGAAAGAATCTACGGTTTACTGTTCAAAATAATCTTCATTCCAATCTCAAAAGTGCATATGGCACTAGTTTATCTTGCTTCCCTTACCAAACCTGACCTAATCTTAGTTTACTGCTTAAAATTTTACACAAGGAAGTTATGTTTCAACTGTTACTGACCTGTGGAAATTATCATTGTCCTCTTTTTCCCCTATTGTGATTCTTTACCACAGCTTGCATTAATGAAAAGAGCAGGCTGAGTTCACACTAGACAGGGCAATCTCAGTTTCTAATACCAATGCAAATCCTCTGGACATACAGATTAAATACTGGTTCTGTATTGGTTTACATAGCATTCACCCATTCAAACTTACTTTAGTTCTTCCCTTGCAAAATGGGAAACGTGGTCACAGAAAGCTTATCTAGGCTTCAAAATGCCTATTCACGTAGACTGACTGGATCAAGGCTCTGGTGGTTTAGGTGTACGTCTTCTCTGCTCTATTATGCAGACCAGACAAGTAAAACTCAAATGCGGTAAAAACAAACAAACAAGATAATTGTCTGAGACAAGTATTTATATCCCTCCATTTACTCCCTACAGTCAAGTATCTTTGCTTCTTTTTGTGTTATTTTAAGGTTGTTTCCTTAATGTGTTTTATATGAGCAAGTAACACGAGACAGAAGTGGTTCTAGATTTCTTCCACAGTTTGTTCCACATTTTGATAGCAAGCTTGTTCCACAGACCTGTCTCCTTTCCTGTTTCACATTACAACAAGCTGTGGCAATTAAGTTCACTAAAAATATTTTGCCTGCAGACAGGTGTTTTTTTTTGGTTTTGTTTTTTTGTTTTTGTTTGAGAAGGCAGACATATTCTGCTTGTAAATCAGAAACACACAACACAGCAGAGAGAAAAGCTACCTGAAATATATTTGTCTTGTGAAGTCTACAAATTTTTTTGATATATAGGTCTACAACATTAGATTTAAGAAATGCCATCTTCTTTCTCCCTTCATCCTTCCTCTTGGCAGCTCCTGCACCCACAATCCGTTATTTGTTAACACACACAATGAGAATTGGTGCCATGTTGAGAGCTTGCATAGTGATTAGGTATCAAATGTGTAAAAGCGTGTAACACTTCAGCCAGTAATTTGCAAATGAGAGCTGAATGGAAGTGCAATGGAGATGGATATTTCTAATTTTGATGATGCAAAGTAGTTTAAAGAATGACTACTTTTGCTGCAGTTGAATACTTCAGACAGTCTCAACAGGGACAGTCTTAGAAAAGATCTTGTTCAAAGAACATAAGAAGGAAACCGCTATTGGCAATTAAAGGTTGCCCCCATTCATTGCTCAGAAACACAAACAGTTGTGTGCTATGTAGTCTAACGAAAAAACAGACCCCTCACCATATAATACATACAACACGTGCATGTGTTTATACGTTTTACCTTTCAAGAACAGACAAGCCTGTATCATAGGGAATAAAAAAAGCCACTTTTATATACTGTGTGTAATGAATTAATGGTAAATCAGAAAGCTCAAGAGCTGCACTTCTGTGGTTTTCCCCCCATATAAAACTGTCTCTTACATAGGTTCAAAACTTTGAAAAATATTTTATATATATTCTTAGTTTATATATTTCATATAAATAGACAGTTATGCAGCCAGTTTTGTGTTCATACCATACACTTACTGTAACTTACTATGGAAGTAAAAAAAGTTTATTTCTGAGACTATCAGCTTGAAAAATGAAAGCACTTCCTCTACAAGAAACCCATACTTAGGATAGAACAGAGCGAAATCTGCAGGTAGTGGTACTACAAATTATTTTCATAACTCTTCATGATATGCTGTATATGATCTCTGTTCTCCTACAATAAATCATGCAATACTTCTTTAAGACTCTCTCTCTCTCTCCAAACTAAGCTGCTGGTCACACTTTCGGATCACAAGTAATTTACAATCCAGTTTTCATAACTCTACAGATGTGACTACCTACAGCCAAAAATTAGAACTGAAGTGAGATGAAATGTTGTGATATTATCACAGTAAACGTTTGCAGCTTAGTGGAGATGAAGGCACTAACTACATTATGGCAGCCCAGAGGAATTTATTAAAAAAAAAAAAAAAAGCCTGATTCCTCTCTTTCCTTTTTTCCTTTTTATATTGACAAAAGACATCCGTGAGTACTTCCATTGTAAGTAGGAGGAGATTGTGTGTCAGCATAAGCACCCACGGAATAGCGTCCCCAGAGCCACACAGATACAACAGTGTCGTTTAGCACAGGGGGAGTTGGAAAGCTCATGAAAAAAGTTCTACAATTAACAGAAGGCTGGAAACCACATTGATATTGAGGACACAACTACTGAAGGCTTTATAAAGTTTAAAATAATTGACATTCAGTCATTACAATCATATGCCACATTATCTATATTGCTTTTCACTTGTGCTAAACAATTAGAGTAAGTAGCAGCAAAGGACATCTAATTACAGAATATGAATAAAAACAGATAGTGCTGAAAGGATTTAAAGAGGCTCCTCAGTTCATCATTCTATACACTCAGACCCAACTGTGTGCGACTTAGATATAGGTTTCACAGATTTTTCCCCAGCAGTATTGAAGGGTCCACAATTTTTCCAGGTTATGTATTTTATGCTTCATTACTGCAAGTGTATTCATAACACAGTACTTGTCCTAAACTGCAATTTTAGCTCATACATTATTGCCCTGTTGAGCATGGACATCAATAACCAGTGACAATTGTATTCATTTCAGCAGTCTTCCATGCATTTGAAAATTGACCCTATATCTGTCTTCTTTTAGACTTTTTTTTTCCAAATCTTTATTTTTAGCTTATCTTTTCTAGACCTCTGATAATTCTCACTGATCTCCTCTGAACTCTTCCATATAAATTCTTCACATAAAAAGACCTTTAAGAATACAAATCTTAAGGAATCATCTGGCTCAAGCAATGCAAGTTCTGCAAAGAACAGAACTTAATTGAAAGCTCATCCTGTTGTCTCCAAATACTTTTATAACTAAGCCAACATTACTTGCATTGTAGTGTAAGTACTTTCAATTAGAAACCTGCCATTTTAAGTAATTAAATGCATGAGGACTGTTCACAGTGAAGGAGCTTGTTTTTATTAATTATGGTTTAGGAAACTTTGTATTCAGTTAAATACTGATTTTGTTTCTTAGATACCCAGTATAAGACTTTGTGTATCAGTACTACATTTGACAGCCACAACCATCACCTTCAACTCTCCATTTATAAGCCATTAATTCTTTCCAAGTTTGTCCCCAGTTTCAAATTTAGAGAGCTAGATGTGTTATGCCGATAATCGTAATTACAGATTACAGTACACCATCTGTTAAGATATGCTTTATAAATGGTACCGAGGTGTAATAATACTCTTAGTCAAGCCTCACCTGTAGAGTGAGATACGAATCCCCATGCTGATAAAGCAATGCTCTCTGTGTGTAGAGATTGTTAACAATCTGCTGACAATATGTTTTCAGCACATACTAGAGCTGTACTCAGGATGCTAGATACCCTGAAAGCCATCTGCAAGCTTGCCATTCATATCTTTGGGAGGCAAACTATAGCCTCACTTATTGTATGCTGACTAATCATGATAAGAGAAAAATATGTAGGAAATACAAAGGCAGTTTACTCAGAGAAGCTAACATGCTTCTCTAAGTGTTTGTCCACTGAAAGTACTGTTATCATACAAGCAGAATTAAGACTCGAGGTTATTCAAGAATCTAAGTTGTTATCAGTATGCAGCCTCCAACTGCCCCACTTACTTCCACAAATAGTAATCAGCATTTTAGTAGAAAGAGACTGAAAAGAAAAAAATACATATATCTACCTGACAGTGTTCCCATACAAACAATGTACAAGAGTGTGACTATAATATTACTTTGCTTTAAAAAGGTAATTAAGTTAGTATTCAAATACATAAGAGGAATTCAAGTTGGTAGTTACATTGCTCTTTTCAAGAAATGGTTACATTGATTTTCATCTCTTATTTATGACATTTTTTTCTAACTTGTGTTTTATCTCTCTCAAATGAATTGACTAATGGTTGCATCACCTTGCCCATGAAATATTGTACTAGGATAAAACAATACACAGGACAGCCATCGACAGCAGACATTTTACTCAGAATATTTATTAGCTTTTTAAAAAATAAACAAACAGACAAGCAAGCCAACCTCTCCATCCCAGACAAGAAACACAAGCCATAGTTTGGAAGTTTATCTACCAGAGAAGTCAAAAAACCTATTTTTCCCCCCAGATGAAACTCCTGTGTAAAATACAATCTGTGAATCACCTGTTTTAGATGTGACAGAGGCAGGCCTCTTACTGTTCTTTGATTCAAAAGTAAATATCTGAAACAAGTTATCATTAAAAGGAAGAAGGAATTGCAATAAAAGGAAAGATGTATTAGATTAATTCTGAACAAACAAATTGAAACTAGAAAAATTACTTTTAGGAAGATTCAGAAAAAGGAATTGCATATGAAATACCAGATCAGAAAATAAGGCATGTTTCAATGCAGAATAAAGTCCTCAAAAGCCCAGGGTTTTTTGTGTTTGTTTTTAAGATGTTTTTGTAGTTAGTAAAGAACCAACACAAAAATACATATTTTTGTATCACTAGGTTTACTCTAGCTGAAGAGCAGTGTTTAAAACCTCATAATATATAGTCTTCCTACAAAAAATTTTCTAGCATAATCTCCTTCTAATAAGAAGACTACAATGCCAGGTATGTAGAACTAGAGATCAAGATCCATTGGTTAATATTAAAATTATTCATAGAAAGAAAAAACCACTTCATTTGCTTAAGTTACCTTTGTTCAGCAATAAGGGTAGCTAAATTAAGTCACTGTCCATTAATTATTTTTCACACGAAGACATGCTATCTGTGGGGCTAAGAGTAACCTTCTGAAGTTACAGGATATGCATAATTAAAACTAATGTACTGTTTTCTTAACAAAATACTATCTGAAACATATTAGATATTTAATACTCTTGCCCACAAGTATGTAGGGACAACAACTATTAAACTTCTCCCTTTTCATCTCTTCTATCTGAAAGACAGAAATAATCTCTAAATTATTACAAGATTTTTCCAGTGGAAATACATCACAAGTTTGGATTTTCAAATAATAGCAGCTTTCCTCTTTAAATCCTAAATAAAACACTTCCTCCAGCATAAAGCAACAGCACTCAAATTCTTATATAAAAGAGATGTCATTGCTCCTTCTTTTTACTTGATAACCTGAGTGCATTTCCACTTCATAATCTGAACCTAACCATAAACAACAAATGCTGCTGTGAGTACTATGTAATTTGGTTTAAAAAGTAAACAGCCTAGTCTATCAGTTCTTACGATAAATGGAGTTGTAATAGGTACTCTGGACAGAAGTCTCCCACATTTTATGGCTTACAGAAAGACTGTCACCTGTACTAAAGGAACAAATGCAGTTCTGCTCAGATCAAGATGCTTGCCTTACTTGTTATGGGCATAATAATTATATTAAATTCAAGGCCATGGTAAAGTAAAATTATTAAGGAATTTATCAGATAGTACATGATGTATGATTTACTATAGTAATACAGAGGAATACCAGCTGCTAATTTAGAGCAAATATTTTATATAAATTCCATAGTAGTAAAAGAGTAAAAAAATTTCTGTACTGTAAACAATGTTTGCAGTATTTTTTTTTTCCCCATTGAAAAAGTTTTATTTTAGTATTCAACTGTCTCCTTTCTTAGGGAAGAAAAGGAACAAAAACAACAAAAATCAGACCACCAGATGCAGCATCTGAAGAAGCTCCCAATGGAGCTCTGTGTGGGCTTATGAGAACCCCAATATTGCAGCTTTAGTACATAAACATGAATGACATTTTACAGATGTTTAACAGAAAACAGAGCTATTTTTGAATGCTACGTATGTTCAGATATGGTTGAACTGAACTAATTTAAGGGACAGTATTCATTTCTAAAGGGAAAAAAAGGCAAGGAATTTACTCCTTCATAATTTCTAGAAATGATAGAGGATAGATGTAATTTAGGTTTGTCTGGTAAGACCTTTGGTTTCAGGGTTTGAACACAGGAGAGGAAATACTAACTTTCAGTATAAGATGCCAGCCAAAATCTCATTTACTCAGCCTATTTGAAAAGCCAGAATATCCTTGAAATGAAACAGAGACCCAATTACAAGTCAAGTATTAAATTAAGGTCCAAAAATGTTTCTACTAAGCAGAGAGAAAAAAGTTTAAAAACAGCAATTTCGGATTACTAGCAAATAAGAAAAACACACTTGCTAAATGCACTGCTAGAATAAATAATTCTCAGCACATCAAAGTCACTAGGAAAAAAAAAAAATCTGTGGAAAGATGAAGGAAGCTAAAACTAAAAATTGTTGAGCCACCCAAGAGAAAACTTCCATTTTTATCATGTATGGAACATTTATGAATTTACACACTCATACAGGTTGCTTGAGAGGAAAAAAAATAAATAAAAACCAGTCCTACAATTGCAGTAAAGTTAACGAAATTGCACAAAGGTAAGCAAGACCACCATGCCAAAAAAAAAAAACCATACACACCATGGCACACCAACTGTGCAGCTTCAGAAGCTGGGTGGACAGACCTTCCAGAAGGCAAAGCTATTGCTTCTTCACACAGCCTCAACTGCTCAGGCATTCTGACAGTGTCCTGGTGGCAACAGAAAAGCTCAAGGAGCACCTTGAAATATTAATTCATTACAAAGATCACAAATTAAGATGTGTCCATCTCTTCTATAGATGCATCATGAAAGAGGACTTGAAAAATACGGATTTAAACACAAGCGTTTGTTTAGCACATTTAACTAACACACATCAGATTCAACATGATTATTCTCATTTCTAATACCAGAAGACAGTAGCAGGTATTGTGAAGGAATTTATGAAAAAAAATCTTTATTCAGATTTGAAAGAGAATTGCTCTATTACACCAGCCCGAAGGAGAGATTAAGCCTGTTTCTGTAAGAAGCAACAAGGAAAAAAATTGCCTTTGAAGAGCAGAAAGAGGCAAACACTGAAGTTTGAAGATGTAGCTGAGCATAATCACCTGGGAAGGCTACAATTCCTTTAAATATAGAAAAACTGATGCTCCAGTCATCTGGTTGCAACAGAAAGACTACAGAAAACCTTTTTCCTTTCCTCACCTGTGACTTTCTAAACAGAGTAATAATAAAATACTTAGTGAATACTTGGTCATAGTGAAAGACATAAGGATTTGTTTTCAGGAAAGTTTGAGGCTCGAATTATTTTTTCCTTGTGAAGATACTGCTAAACAAACTTGACGGCTTTCCATTTCTTATTAATGTTCAAAAACATCCGTTATTTTCAGATGAATCTGCTACATGAAACAGGAAAGTTCTCTGAAGACTGATCAACATGTAACATACATTAACAAGCACAGGTCGGCTTACACAGTAAAATCGTTTCAAGCAGCTGACTATCCACAAATGGAAACACAAAGAAGTATCAAGATTGTCATTTTGTCCAAATTAACAGCATCTTTCATCAATTCATGCAATAGAGCCAGTCAAACGTGGTTAAAATTAAGCGTATTCTCTCACAAAGGTGTGATTCCCTCAACTCTGCTGTGCATTTCAGCCTGAATCCTTAAGGTGCATCTCAAATCAAAGGATTAGGGAACGTTCCCCCCCAGCCTTCTCTCTGTCCTCTGAGGTACTTACTAAGGAGGAGTTAAAGAGGACAGCAGAAGGAGACTTCCTGAAGACCTGAAGGGGTCTCCCTGAAGGGGTGCCCAGTGCCTCTGGGCAGAGAAAGGCAGGATGTTTCAAACCCTGCTGTGCAGAAGCACAACCAAGAGGAACTAGTGTTTCCACGGAAAAGCTCTGTAACTGCATAGAAGAGATGAGAAGTAGCTGCATCTCTTGTGCTTTGCTCAAACTTCTGAAAAAACGCCTATCATTTTCTCCCCGTCTTTGAAGTAAAGTACTTGTTTTGTATAAAGACATACAGTGTGTTTTCATCACCTACTAGCCAAGGGAGAGGCATCTTCCAGTTCTCTACAGACCTCTGGTTTTCATTCCTTTCTATAGATGTACATTATCATAGATTTAAACTGTAACACACGGTTCTTATTACAGAGTAACTGCACAAGTTGCTCTAGGTCCTGCTGTTTCTCTTCAGTTAAACATTGCTCCAAGACAATTCTTTTCAAGGAAACAGTTGCTGGCTGCTCATGGAAAAGAGCAGCACCTCCAGTAAAACAGTTGTCTGACCAAAACATTATCAAAAATAAGATTAAGATGCTATGCATACAGATAGCTGTAAATAAATTTCTGTAAGAGTGCAGAGTTAACCAAGAGCAAAGTCAGTTGGCAGACAAGAGTTTCCTTCTCTACTGCCTTTTAGTGATGCAGTCTTCCAAGCAGACTTCTAAAAGAAATCCACAATAGTTCAAGCACTTTTGAAGGCCAAATGTATTTCATTTCAGGTGTTAAAAACACCACTGATAGTGCCCTATACTACTATGTTCAATATACAAGTAGATTACCTAAGATTTCTTTAAGTTAGAACAAGTATATGGTCATAAATTCAAAAGTTATCATTCATGATAAAGACGCAAAGCTGTTCTCCATGACAGAAAATAGGTTCAAAAAGAAAGACCTAAGAAAGGCAGAGAAAGAAATTTTATGAATTNAACCAACATACAACTCTGACCTTCTGAACTTTTGAGAATCCCAGAGAAAGGAAATCCTACAACAGTTTCAACCATTAACCTCCCCCCCCACTCCCCAGTCCTCCACACAGTTTTCCCACTCCCCAGACTAAGTAGCTCTTCTGTGCCCTATTAGCATTCTCATCTTGTTTTCTTACAGATGTGTCTCAGGTGTTCCACATTATTTGAACATAAGGTGTCAAGTGTTATGCATTCTGCAACTCATTTGTCATTGCAGGTAAGCATGTTCTACAAAGCTATTCAGCAGAAACACACCTGTAACAGGGCAGCAGAGTGAGAACAAATGTTCAAATGACACTGGGGCATATTTTCAAAATAAACATACAGAAACCGACATATTATATACTCATTAAAACCTTTTAAAATGAAGAAAACTGGAGTTGCCCAAAGCATGATAAACACCCATAAGAAAACTACTTAGAGCAAAAATAATACTCATGTCTTCAAGCCTTCTGCCTTGATTTTTCTGTTTAAAAAACTGATCTGCAGTTCCTGTTCTAAAAAGCATACTTGTCTCCCCTGAGAAACAGAATGGTAAGGATGTTCAAGGAAGACTTCTGTAGCAACAAATTTGTTATTTTTTGTGAGAAAACACATATCAGAAAAATAATTACAGTATAAAATTCTAACAAAAGAAAGTCAAGCAAGTCAGTATGTCATGCAATTAAGTATGAAAGCCAGTGACAAAGGCAAACAGCAATATGATACACTCGAGATATGCCAAGACTTAAATGTACTCATATTCTATTTTGTTTACTTCTCCTGTGAAGAATACATTGGACAATACAGTAAAGGAAAGCAAAAGCCATGTTAAAAACATTGCAGAATATTTGATGTACCGAACACACAAGCCCACAGAGCAAATACTGTAGAAACAACTGTATTTCAGTATTTTCCTTCTGTCATGCCAATATGCCCTCTGTTCTCAAAGACCAGAAGGAAGTACAGTCTATCAGTTCTATTGGTCGACTACATGGAAGCAGTACCTCACGTCATTTTCTAAGGATAGTTTACGTGTTGGATTAGTTAGATCTGTCTGTATCCACTTCACCTCAGAAGTGCTTTATACACAACAATTGCCCTGTGCTTGACATCAGTACAGATCAACTTAATATACATAAAATCCTTATATGAAGAAGAGTAAAGAAAAGAACATCTATACAAGGAATTGCTATTGCCTTTGCTAATTAGCTGCACTACCTGGCTTCATCCACAAGAGGACAGAGCTCAGACACCTGCCCACACATCCTAAGGGAAGATTCTATTAGCATCAAGAAGTCCGATTTCCACTGAGCACACATGTGAAAGACAACTTGAGAGAATTACTGAACATACAGAAATTACTTGAGGGAATTTCTAAGTGTACGATTAGAGGATTACTAAAAGTACAGGAACCATATCTGGCTTAGGAAATCCCTGAACTGCAGAATGGAAGTTTGGAGGGCTACTTGCCCTGTTCTTATCCTCTTCCCTAGACATTCCTTTTCGTCCATGATCAGATACAATACCATATCCCATTAGAGCAAATATTCTTATTTAACACAAGACAAACACATTTCCATTCAGGTAACTGACAACTAAAGTAGTAGTTCAAAGTTGTACGTGCATTAACATTACAAAATAGATGGCAAAGACCAAAGCAAAAAGAAAAAAATTACAGACACATGAAAATATATTTTATGGCAGAACTCTGAAAAGGATCTTACCACTTAGAAGCCATTGCTAACCACTGACGTGAGCCGCTAGCATGTCACACTTAGGATGGATCCATCAAGACATTTTCCCCCCCGAGTCCAACGTGTGCTTAGAGATGTGAGAGCAGACAAAGATGTCAACAGCTACCAGTCAGCTGGTATGTAGCCAAATACCGGAAAAAGATCTCCAAACACTGCACAGACAAGTGGAGTCTAAAACACTGAAAAGAAAAGGAGAAAAAAAAAGAGTCAAACATTAGACACTTAATGGAGATGTCAACATTTTCCAAAAGCTTTAGAATTCTAAACCTTTGATTGAAAAGTCATAAACGACAAAATTCTAGATGAGGTCTTCAGAATTGCTATTCTGCTCAGAGGTTAATGATTTTTAATTCAGGATTTTTCCCCCCCCTTTTTTCATAGGGTGGAAAAATTGATACAAATAAGATTCAACTTCTCACACTTAGCGTAATGTACTTTATGTACAGAGTTTTAGCTACATTTGAATTAGGAACATATTTTATTAATCACACATATACTCTCGCAAATGGAAAAACCATTTTTTTTCCATATTAGTCCTTTTGATTCTTTCCCGATTTTTTTTTCTTCTTGGTTAGTACAGGGATGTGGTCAGAAAAAGAAATAAACAGTACTTCAACTGTCCCTCCCTAACAAAGCCCTGAGAACGTCTGGAGATTCCTTCACAACAGAAGTTTGTACGCAACATACATACTTGTCACAACTTGCCTAAGCTGCAGAGTTTGCTTTTGTTCTCCTATACCACCAAACTATAGCAAAAGCATTTACCATGGAGGCAGATCAAGCACTTAACTGCTTTTAACAACTCAAGTCTCAACGTGCAGCAGCAATCCACAACTCCTGATCATCTAGTTCATATGAAAATTTAAAAAATTTTTTAAAGTCATAGTCTGAAAATTGCAGGTACATTAAAAGACCCGTATACCCATCATGACTTTATCAACGCTGTGATGCAACAAGAACATACTAGTTTCCTTTAGTGCTGTGTTAACCATTCAACCATCACCAATTTTTATACACAGTTTATTCTACTTCTTAATTAACATTTCCAAAAAGACAAGAGAGACCCACATAAATGCGATCTAAAAGTAAAAAGTCACACACTGAAGAGTTTAAGTTGTAAAAGAAAGTTTAGAAGTGAGACTTAGAGACAAGCAGGTAAACTAGACAAGCTTTTGCAAATTGGAAGCAAGCTAACTGATGCTTACATGTAAATTGGGAGCATAGTGTGCAATTCCTTGAAAAAGACAGTCAAGTTTTTTTTTTTAAAAAAGTTTTTAATCAGTTATAAAGGAAAGTGTTTGTAGACAGATAAAAATTGTGAGTTTTACCTGCTAAATTGTAGCTCATTAATAGTGTCAACTGTTTGTGCATTTGACAGTACAGTGCATAAGACCAGCACCACTTTTTCCTCTTTACACTATTAGGACAAGAAAACATTGTTTTCTACGCGGCAGAAATATATTGCCTTTTATCCTGTCTCCATTAATTACACTGTTCACTTCTTCTCTCTTTCTTCCCCTCTTTTTAGAAAAAAATAGTTTAAATCAACTCATGCAGAGCCTTATATCCGCTCCAGTTTGGCAATGAGTGGTCAGTGGTCCTTTAACTCTTCCCCGTTTATACCAACTGTGCACAGTGCTTGAAGAAAATGGAAACATGACATATTACTCTTGATAAAATTGAAAGCACATCCAAGCAGAAATTCACCATGGCTTATGCTGACATTTTTAGCTCATTTTCTCAAATGAAATGTACATTCACAGATACATAAACCATTCTTCCTGTTTCTTCTCGCTGTGTCTAGAGAAAACACATACAAAACCAGTCTGTGATTCACAATCATCTTCATTCTTCATCGCTCCATATTCAATATCCACACACGTACCCCACTCCCCAGAGACTACCCAATAGTCCAGCTGCTTGATGAGGGAAATGAAATTAAACTGAAGACTGACTTGACAGTCAGCGCATTAGGACAAGAATCTGAAATTTCAGTTCAGTTGGCAGAATATTTGGAAAAAGCTTGGAAGGAGGGAGGCACACGAAAACTCATTTGCAGTTGTCTCAAGATTTTCAATTGTACATACTGAGCAATAGTAAACTTCAAACTGCAGCTGCCATCCAGAATTTCAAATACAGCTATGGTTGTATCTGCATACAACCTGAGGTTTCATACAAAAGTAACTTAATCAGATTAAGTCTGACTAAGGAAAAAAAAGGTATCAGAAAGGCAGCAACAGGCATGAGCAAAACTTACAGTAACTACCGCGATTCACTGGAGGAAAGTTCACTGGGCTTCATTTCATAACATGCTTACAACATGAAGTTTACATTTTAACTATACTTTATCAGATTTGGAAGCCAAAGGCACCATACACAGGAAGGTTTCAGTGTTTGAGGTTCACCTCCTATGAAAGAGTAATTTATGAAAAGCTAAGAAGCAGAGCAACACAAAACTACGTAAAGAAAGTTCAAACTATAGGAGGTTAGCTAACATAAGGTTAAAAAAATTCAAAGGACACTTAAGTTTTCATACCTAAGAAATTCAGAACTGTTCTTTAACATCCTGAACTGGAAAACAACTAAAAATCCAACCAACCTCAAACCTGTCCAAGTAACAGCATATGTAATTTGATAAGTGAAGTTTAAAAAAAGAGTACTCCAAATTTCTTTCATCTCAATTATTTATTGATGTATTCTATTCACAGAGTAGCTGCTGCAACACGTTGGCTATTATGCAAAAATGAACTCAATTCTACCTTTTGAGCAGCAATCAGATTCTTCTATGTAGCGCACTTTTTGCCATTGTAAAGTTTAGGGAGGTGATACAGAAGACTACTTCTAACCACAGAATGGGATTGGGGGTTAAAAATAATGTTGCGAAGTGCCCACACCTGCATTTAAGAAGCTATGTACAACACACTAAATCACGGCCTTTGTATAGTTACTGGCCCTAAAGATGTAATGGAGTAATACTCCAGAAGAGAGATGCTAATAGTTTTAACCAACTGCTAGAAGTAGTTTTTTCCATGCTGTAGACCCTGTGCAGGCTTCCATAGTTTTGGGAAGTTAGAAAAAGGTAAAGATTAAATATATTAGTTTTTAAGGCATCATTTAAGCCATGCTGACAAGTTGCTAATCAACCAGTTGATGGGCAAACACAGAATGGCCCATGGTCAAGCACATAGCTGACCTCTACCTTCAGCGTCTCACAGCACTCGGTATCACAAGCACCAACAACACACTGCCCCTCGTGACGCCCGGTCCTCCGGCACTGTTCGAAACCCCCAGAGTCATGGCAGAAGCACTAACAGTCCATACAATAGAGAAACACATCAGATTTATTATACAGCCCAGATTTATTACACAACATATCGACCATATATAAGACTTGCCTGTTACAGACCAACTAAGCGACTTCTCCACTACCTGCTACCAGCATGCTGAAAGATTTTTAGGGGCTGCCTGGTTCCTCTGTTCCACCAACCTCACCATTACCAGGAGCACGTCCAGCTATACTGTAGCTGGTGTACTGTTTGCTTCCCTTCCAAATAAGTGATGTTAGTGGCTGTCCCACAGGTATCAAAAGAAAGAGTTTGAGGGCATCCCCAAGAATAACAGTTTCTGAATTTCTCAGAAACCTTTCCTGAGCTAATTACCCCCATGTGACTGTAGACTTTAAAAGAACAAAAAAGGGGGAAATGAAGCTTCCAAGGTTGCTGATATCCTAATTTGCCTCCTTTCTTTACTGAAGCTTGGCATGCTTTGTCTTAACAGAAGATTTTTAGTAAAAGTTTGGCTCTTTTGCTCATTGTAAAGGTTTCAGGTATACTAACAATTTAGCCAGTATACAAAAATGATATTCAATGACAAACTAAAAAATGGTCACATGATGAATTGAGTGTTACTAAATGCTGTCAAGAACATTGTGGTATCTTGGTTCACAGTTATCGATCACACATGTTTGAGTTCAGGTCATGCACTACACTTTCCTGATGCCAGCAAGCTCCTCACTGAAACACAGCCTTTTTTCCACTCGTGATCCACACAACCAATGAGGCTGGGCGTCTGCTGATCAATTGACCACGTGGACACATGGAGATCAAAGAGGAGAGAAACTTCTTTTAAAAAGAAGTTTCATTAAACACAGATATTGCAACTGGAAGATGCATAGATGAGAGGCAAGAAATTGAGGTAGGTTCAGCTTCTATGTAAGGGATGTGGAAATGAGATGTAACACTCATGAGGCAGAAGGCTCTGGATTGAGAAGATCTACGGGGAATCATGCGAAAAGAAGAAAAAAACAAAAGGATGCACCTCAGTCATACGGCAACTTTGGAATACGGCCAACCATCTGCACCTGAGAACTACATTTGTTATACTGGTTCAACAATTTGCCTTCATGAGAATTATAAATAGTTCTCCATTTATAAAGTGACAAACTTCAATTGAAAAGACTCCAATATAATCACAATTTGTAGCTGAGAAGGATTTGCAAGATAAACTTCAGAGGAAGGCTTGGTGCCAAATATGTAATAACTTGACCATGATAACTCAAGCTTTAAAATGCATTTTTGCATTCTCCTTTCCTCGTTTCCTTCAGCAGGAAAAGGGACTAAGAAGTACGTGAATCATCTCAATTGGGCCAGTGCCAAAAAAAAACCCTGCTCTTTAAATTTTGATAACTTTTATCTTTTGAAATCTCATTTCAGAGTATTAGAAATATGCTAAAATTAAACTGTGCCTTCAACCAGAGCACATTGGATATTTCCATCTAGGATGAAGGGCTTTCAAGTCTCTCGGATTAGCCTCTTAATAAAACTTACATTTACTAGTGCCATAGCCCAAGTAACCCACTGCTTTTGGAAAACAGAGTGATGCAAGTCTCGCTCAGCTACACCTCCCCTCAGTGATAATGTCCTCTGTCTTCACCTTTACCCTTTCTATTTTCTGATGATGGTTGGTTTAGAGGAGCATTTCCTCAGCCACGGTAAAGAACCAATGATTTTACTTTGGACTCTAAAAAAAAAGTGACCTTAGTAATTTTCCATTATACCAATTACGAATTGGGACTAACTGTCTGAAGAGAAGGTATTTCTCTGCTGCTTTCCAAGAAACTACAGAATAATCATCCAACCTGCAAACAATCCATATAGGACTACAGACTAAGAAATTACAGTTATGTTGGTGTCCAAGGTCATAAGCAATCCATATACTAATACTGCCTCAAGCACTCCATTAATACTTCCACCACGCCAACAACTAACATGAAGTCTGTGCCAGTACAAGTTGAAGCACTTTACATGCCAGTATTTCAAAGGGAAGTAATAAGTAAGACTCTAGCTTGTCTAATCTTATGTCACTTAGAGATTTATCATCATTTGTTCCCTCGTGTTTCGTATGCACTGAGGAAGAAAAATGGCAGACCCATACCCAATGGCAGCAGTCATCTTCCTCAGATGTATTGCTGCCTGCAACAATAAAGCAAAACAGTGCATCTGGATTCTTACACTACAGTCACTCCTACTAAGGGTCTCGCAGGCGTTGATGTAAACACCATCAATCACCCTATCTGCACTAACAGAAGTTTCAGCAATAGGAGGAGCAAGAAATCCCATAAGTGTGCAGCATAAGCAAAGGAGCCTAAAATTCTTACCTCTGCTCCACCATCACAACAGCAACTGTGGGGAAAATGCATAAAGTGACAAACAAATAGCTCTAGAAATGGTTTTTTTTTCCCAAAATAAACTGCAAGCACAGACTAAATTAAAACCAGCCTATAAATATGAAACTGAATTAATTAAATCTGAAAAACAGGAGCTTATATCTCACCTTCAGACTGCTTTTGGCAATGTCCTACTTTTTAAAGTAATTCAGACAAAAACAACAATCCTTCTCAGTTCAATATGCTTTTGGAAATCAACATTTACTAAGGTTCAAGCACTTAGAATTACTGAATGAAAAATCAACAGCTTACATACTACTTTTCTTCCCTTAGCATACTGTTAATGCTAAAAATACATTCTCTTTTTAAAAAGTGCCAAAAACTATTAAATCGCTTCCCAGTTATATTACTGTACTTGTACAAAGAGAAAAAAATACATGGCAATAAAGTTTTTCTTTAGCTATCAACATGAATTGTATGCACTTTCAGAACCAAAGTACATATGGATGTAAAATGAAAAACCTGACTCCCCAAAAGCAAGTCAGAAGCTATTCCCCACCCCCACTTAAAGCAAATTCAACAGAAGCCAAACTCAGGTCCTATATGTAAAATAGTGGTAGTTCTTCAAATAGG
The DNA here is from genome assembly GCA_013399475.1 of Chauna torquata. Taxonomy (NCBI): domain Eukaryota; kingdom Metazoa; phylum Chordata; class Aves; order Anseriformes; family Anhimidae; genus Chauna; species Chauna torquata. The sequence goes on from VXAL01008013.1 coordinate 152,714, forward strand.
CTGATCAACCAATGTTGAAGCGTAACAGTCAGTAGATTTCTTATAGTAAGCAACTGCAGAAAAACATGCTTAAATTGGTATGCCCCAATCTAGTACAGTATTCTCTGGACTGTGGGAATCTGATGTATATCCTATAAAAAAGGCTTTAGTACTTACTGCTTTTGAAGTAGAACGACCGGAATAAGGACTTTGCTATACTTCCATATAGACCATCCCTATCCATTCTTTTTTTTTCCCCCCCTCAAACAGCATTCACCCTGAAGAGTTTACAGTCTGAATTCACATGGGCTGAAACATCAACTTGCAGTTTCATTTTAACAGAAACCCAAACAAGGACATTCTGCATTCTCCAGCATGACAAAAATAAACAGAAAAGTAGTTGAAATATTCTTTTTGTTTCTAGGCACAAAGCATTATAAAAGTCCCACTGATATGCTCTTCCTCCAATGCATCCTACTCTTCTCATAACAAAAGCACTCTAGTTTTCAAATAGTCATCTGCCAAATTCGAAATATCTTTCAGGGACTTGTGTCACTAACATATTCCAATTCTTAAACTTAGAACGCCTGCACCACTAACTAGAGCAGGGTAAAGATTCTGCGCCTTTCAACTATACAGTTATTTTGGTTTTGAGGGAGTATGCAATAAAAGGTACCACAAAATTACAGGGGCTGGGAAATGCTTGAAAATAAAAATATTTACTCTTAACTTAAAAATGCAAATCAAAATAACATCTTGCACTACAGCATACTATAGAATGCACTATGCACTACCTTCTTTAGATAACCTCCCAGGCGATAAAAGTTTGGGCTTCAAATTGGATCAAATCAGTTGCACATCATTTACCTCCACCACCACAAAAATTACAAGTATCATCAGTGTCTATCTGATGGCTTAGTTATGGATTTTGAGTAACAGTCTGTAATAACAAAGGTTGATCGTGACATACGGTAAGAAAGCGTTCTCAAATGTTTTAAAAACAGGTTCTTTTTCTCCCCCCACTAGTACAGCAGAGGTCCAAAAGTAATACAGTAAACTGCTAATTAAGTGTGTATAAGGGTAAAGACTATCAAATTCCTCCCTCAAAAGCTTGTTCTATTCATTTTGTGCATGTATTTACCTATCTTTCTATTCCCACGCTTGCTTTCCAACTCTTCTCACCTATACCAGCTATTCTACAGTTATTTATCTGTTAATTCTGCAGGTAGGGACATGGAAATAAATATACAAACACACACGTGTATATATACACACACACCTCTAACGTATATTAACTCCATCTGAAGAAATACCGCTTACCTCCAGTGTTACTTGAAACTTCTACCAGCAAGGGTTGAAATGGAAAAATTCCCACTTATTGGGGAGGCAGAGGTGAGGACTACACACAGCAGAGAGAAGGGAGCAGAGGCAGAGTGAATGAATCACCAGCATGAGTTACATGTACACAAACTGAAGCAACAGAGGGAAGGGGAGCAGGATCTTTGTGTATATACAAAGCGAAGGAACAGGTTTGCAGTAGCAGAGCAAAGGTGTCAGGGAGACCTACCCTTACTGCTACTTCTCCTGAGACCGACAGCACTCATTCCCACCTCCCTTCTCTTTAAGAGCTGAGGTGGGGTATCCAGGAGCTCCCCGCACAGGACTCCGTGGGACCAGCTACCACTCATCACCCTACCCCAGGCAATAAATAAGCCAGTCAGTCACACTGTACAATACAGCCATTTTTCAGCTTTTTGGATGACATCTTTTTTTGGGTGATGTCTGCAGAGGAAGAAATCGTACCATTTTTGTTTAAAGCCATCTTTTTTAATGGGATCGGCATTACTGGCAGATTAGGTTGACTTAACACCCCGCAAATTCTCTCTCAAAAATCTCAAAAGTGTTCAACTGCCACAGACAGAATCCTAACGGTTCTTCCTGACCTAGTACAGGAGCAGAAGTGTTGCTAATACGGACTTCTCTCATGCAAGATTTGTCTGGGAAAGCTTCGGCCTTTTTTATCCACCTTTCATGTTCATTCCTCTGCAGAGTCAGTCATTCTTTCTCTGCCCAGGTCTACTGTTAACCACAAGTCCTCTTTAGGGCATGGTGTTAGGGCATGGAAGTAGATGCTTCCTCATGAAACAGAACTGGGCAACACGACTAGAGGAATAAAGTCATACTTTATAATTATCAACTGAAAATATAAATTCTAGAGACCTGCTTTTATCATAACGTTCAAGGCTTAGAGTATAAATACCCCCTTGCCATTTATTATTATTTTTCAAATGAATATTCTCTTTTTATTCTCTTCTGAAGGTCTCCCACCTTGAATTACTAGAGCCCTACCTTTTGGATCAAATACAAACTATTTGTATTTGTAGTTTTCACCACTCTCCCCCAGCCCTTATTTTATAAACATATCCAACATTATATTCAGTTACCCCAAACAAACCTAACTGGATAAGACTGGCAAAAACCACGTAACTGTTGTCTATTGAAACTACTATAAAAACAAACAGTTGGGGAAAAAAAAAAAAAATTCAGCAGCAGCGAGTCTTCTATGAAAGGCTATACAAGTGTGATTGAATATTGTAGGGCAGGCCTTGTCCATATCCTCACAAGGATCTTTCAGCATATTTTTGCCTCTAGAAATGGTACCCATTTTTTTCTTTCAATTTTTCTCCCCGTTTTTCACACATTTTAGTGGCATTTTTCAGCTCCATGAATACTTTCTGCATGAGTATAACCAACACCACTCCCACTGTGACCTGAACTTTGGTAGGCTGAAGGACACTTGGTGACAGCAATATTTATCAATGCTGTGTTTAACCTATAGCTTCTCTTCCCATTTAGGTTAGTAAAACACATTTAGGTAGTACTATTTTTTGTTACAAGTTGCAGTTTATGAAGACATACCTGAGAAATCTTGAGAGGACTGAAGAAAGAAAACATGATCTTAAGATCTACCAGCAAGGTATTTCTGTTGAAGCATTAAAAGATCTAGATAAAGTCCCATTGAAACCTTCTCTGGAATAATTCATACCAGTTAGGTCCATACATGCTAAAAAGACTAATGCAGATATGAAGGAAGGCAACAATAGGATTTTAGGATCATCAGGTGAACAGAAAACATCTCATCCAAACAAGTCTGGTTTACCTGGTTTATTAGAATTATACTATTACTCTCTAGAAATACATTGAGAATAAGTGGACTACACATTAAAAAGGAAGAACTGCTTTTAAGCTGAAGAATAACATTGGCTATAGCAACCGATAAACTGCTATTAACATACAACTTGAAAATTTAAAATATTCCTAAGTATCAGAGTAATTTTATTCTGAAGCAGCCTTCCAACAGTAAGATGACAAGACACAAAAGGCTCGTTCTGTTTTTATCATCATCTCATGAAACTTTAGTTAAAAATAAAAGAAAAAAGAGAAAGACCCAAGCCAGGAGTCTTTTCCCATTTTCCGGAAAAAATGGAGGAAGAACAAAACAGGTCACTGTAATAACTTAAAAGTGACCAGCAGTACCACTAAAGGGTGCATGTCAAGTGTCACAAGTCTCCCGCTACAAACTCTACTGAAAAGCCAGCAACTTTAGACAGATCCAGCCCCAGCTCTGAAAAAGCACAGTTTATTTACACTCCTACAGATCACCTGCCAAAGCACTGGCTGGAATGCCAGGAGAAAGGTACTGCCATGAGGAGTCCATGTGAATTCCACACAGATTAACTTCGTTCATTATCACTAACTGTAAAAAACATTTTATGCTGCTCACATTGACAAGGGGAAGAATACCCATGTAAAGAACAAACTACTACAACCCAAAAGCTTACAACAGCTTCTGGGCACTAGGCCATTGTATCAAATATTTAGACATTTAAGAGAACCTCAAACTTAACTTTAGAAGTACTTTTAAAATATATATATATTTGTTCCTCTTCCATTTTTGCATGCAAAATAAGTCATTAGCAAAAACTAGAGATAAATACAAAAATCCCTCAAAAATGAAGCCATGTCAAGAGCAGATACTCAACTAGCTTAAGCAGCTTTACTCCTTTCTTATGTTTTCCATTGGCCGCTCGCTATCTGACACCATATTCTGTCATTCTTCCTGGGAGGTGTTCACGTCAGAGGGAATTAGGGATTATAGTAGATTTGCGGGAGAGGAAGGAAGGACAACACAACAACAGTCTTGGAAGAGACAGAACTATGCAGTGCTACAAAGATATCTAGAGAATTAACCGTCAAACACTTAGGATAAGTGATCTAAATACTACAAAGAAGAACTGTGATTTTAATCAACAAAGAAAGGTAGAAGCAACCCTAGCTGAATCAGCCTGGCTAACATCTATTACTTGAGTTCATTGGGGATTTGGAGTGAGACCACACAAGAGTAATGCTGAACCCCAAAACCTTCACATGCTACAACACTGCTTCTCCAGCCCGTAATCATTCCTGGGAGGTTTATTACAGATACAGAAGTCATAAAGGTTCAATGTTGTTTGGGTGCGAGCGTGAAGGAGCATTACACAGCGGTAAGCCACAGCTAGACTATGCACGAGGCCAGCTGCTCTACCACTGATGGATAAACTACCTTGCACTTCCTACCGGTAAGACAAGGCAGGCCAAAAATTACAGTTACATGGTCACAAACCCTGAACCATGCTCCCCATTTTTCTCACAGTATCTCAGATAACTCATGTGTACATTGAGGTGCTTTTGCCATACGTTACTATTTGAACATGACATCTATGGTTTCTGTTAAGCTATAACTCAAATATATGGAAAAATTGCTGAAAGCTCATGGCTCTCTGTGCCACAGGGAGTATATTATCTGACCATGATCAGGATTATACGAGTCCACTGAAGTGTAAAGTATGCCTGCATGCCTCTTACAGAGCTCAGATAAAAAAAAATCGTCATTCAGTCCTTTGAAGTAGCTGCCACTAGACAAAATGACCAGGATAAAACTCCTTGAAATACAAAACTAGATATAAAATAGGCAACTCCTGATGTGGAACACCATATTTTCCAGGCTGTTTCCCCTGATGCATAGCCGATGGGAAGGGGTTTAATTATAATCCTCTTAAGTTTTTAGAAAAAGTAAACACAGACAGTGTTCTCACTTGTATTGGCAAAAACTTTCAGAAGACCAATTAATTTTAACCCAAAAAATAAAAGATACAAACATTTGGGGGGGGGAAGCACACATTTGAGAACCACTTTTGAGCTGTTCATGCCTAGCTGGATGACACTGGAAAGCATTAACATGGTAACATGAAAAACTGAAAGAGTTTTAATTGTTGCCTTGTAGTCCTACAACATTCCGACTTCCCCTCATCAAAGGTACCGCGCAATTACATGAGAATCAGCTATGACTATGCTTTGGTTTGTCTAGGCCAGCCAGTCAAACAAATAGTAAAGTTAGTTCAATATTTCAACAATCTTAAATTAATCCTGTAGAAGTATTAAACAGCTTTTCTTTTGAAATAAAGTTCAGCAACAGTCTTCTGTAACAACATCCCAAAGCGATATACCAGCACTCTGCTTCCTGAGAAAAGGCAGCACAGACTTTAACCAAATCCATTCTGGAACATAAATAAGGAAGCCAGTCACAGCAGCAACTTGTCCAAGTCAGTTGCCTGCTGGCAACTGCCATCAAGTACCACTAACCAGCGGCCTCTACGAACCACAGACAGAAGAAGCTTTTGGCAAAGAGAACATTGCTCTCATCTTTAAATATCCGACTTCCTAAACCTGCAATACAATTTTTACCAGGGGCTTTGTTTCCTTCCTGTGATAGCGTCACAAGATAAGAATCGGTGTGTGGTTTCCCAGTGCTTGCTCAACAGTCTTCCACTGAGATTCTGAAGCATTTGGGGCGCATCCTCAATGCTACAGTAACAACACAGAAGGGAAGCTGCTGAAACAGCGCACTGCAGAAACTTCTTAAATAACTACAGTTAATTTCACTCTTTACTCAGCTTATAAAGTTAGTAAGTCATCTCATTTATCATAGTACTCTATATGCTCCAAATTGCTCGTTCCCACAAATGTGAGTGGCACTTTACTACCTCAGTAACTTTACAGACTTCTTTCCTTTTCTGGTCTGCATTTAAATGGAAGCGTCTTAGCATCTAATACATCTTTTTCATTACATAAAGCCTGAGCTTGGGAGATGCCCAGTGCACGTAAGAGTAAAGAACAACTTGCTTTCTGCTTTTGCGCATCTTTCCAACGGCACACCTCAGATCTCTAGAGCTGATGAAGCATTAGGCCAGGCTACGCTCCCTCTACCTCACCTCCAGACTGCCTGACTATTCCTTAAAACTGGATTAGTGGACTGCTTTCCCAACTCATTCTCAGCCTGAACGACCGCCACAATATTTGGGGGGTTTTTTGTTTTGTTCTCCTTCTGATTCTTTAAGATGTTGCAGCCGGAGCTAACCTGCTGGCTGGACCAGCGATTTCTTGGTGAAGATACGAGTTAGGCTGTTCGCTGAGCAGCTGAGCGTTGTTGCAGCCAACGAAAACTATCCCATAACCCAAATACAGGAAGTACGCACGCGAAAGCTGAGGGGGGAAACCGCGACCCAGCGCCTGCAGTACTCACAGCCGCGCTGGCAGCAGCGGCGTGAGAACGCGGAGGCGAGCCCCGGGAGGCAACGCGCGGGTCCGGCGCACCTGGAAGCGGCTTCTCGAGAGAGACGCCCCTGACGCTGGGGACTTCCAAGCGACTTTCGCCGAGCGCGGGTGCAGCCCGGCGCGCCCAGGTGCCGGGGCTGCACCGGCGGGGGCGGGGCGGGGCCGGGAACAAAGCCCGGCTCCCCGCCGCGCTCCCCGCTCCGTCCCGCCGGTCGCTAACTTCGCCGCCCGCCCCGGAGGCGGGAAAGCCTGGGGCCGG
>VXAL01008013.1:181653-211045 GCA_013399475.1 Chauna torquata
TTTTTTATTTTGCATAAATGGCAAGCCAGGCTATTGTGAGGTGTCATGATTATAAACCATTTGTGCTATTGTTTAAGAATGAAAAAGGTAACTAGCAATAACTAATATAAATGTATAAGAAAGGGTAACATGTATGTAAATAAAAGCAATTACACATATCGGGAAGGAAAAAATAGCAAAATCTTCTCAAATTTTCAAGATTTGCATTAAAAGTTACCTGTAGAAATAACCTCTCACTTTGTTTTGTCTGAAAATGATATACTGGAAAACTCAAAATGTTACCGTACTTGGTAATGTTTGGATAATACCAAATTATTCGGAGAAAAAGGGCTAAGGAAGCTAGCCAAATACATGAGTAAGCATACTGAATTGGACTTCTCTTTTTCAAAACTGTTTCAGGGTGACAGCTGTGTTTTTAGACTGGTCTTCTGACTTGCCCACATTGGGTCTCCTAAGACAGTCAATGCAGAATAAAATGATTGAATAAAACTACAGATATTTAAAATAGCTCTATTTAAGTGCAGAAGGCTAAACCAGACAAACTGTGGTAGAAGTTTGAGTGATATCTGGACTGTTAATATTCATTTTTGTGCATTAAATCTTATTTCTCTGTTTGTGCATGTCATGACAAAAAAAAAAAGCATTTTGAGATTGTTTATGGACAAAAGATCCCAATCAATGGAGTATTGCATTTTTATTACCTGTAAGATTGAGCTACATTGGTAAAACTACTGAAAAGTATTTTCTAATATTTGCATCATCTGCTCTGTCTCAATCAAAATACTATCGTTGTCTTCTATCCCTTAGATACTCTCATTTTCAGCTGTGCTGTTTAATCTCACAGCATTGTTTTTGTTTTGGCTCTTTGGCTGTAGGTGAGCAAAAACCATGATGAAGTTAATAGCATAAAAAAGCATTCCTGACATCTTTACTGGAGATGAAAAATAGCCTACCAAGAAGAAAATTCTTGACTTTATTGATTTAGCGGACTAGCAGCAGAGCAACATGAATAAGAAGATAATGTTGGGTAGGTAAAGAGCAATCAGCTGAAAGGAGGAGGAAAAAAATACCGAAAAGATGAGAAAATGCTTTAAGACACAAAAGTACTATCTATAATCATCCAAAAACAGGAAGATTGCTATCAGATAAGCTGATCGTATTTTAAAAAGAAGAGAGGAGTGTGCTAATCCTATAAGCTTGAAGTTGTATCAGAAATGTAACGTATAGAGAATGCTTCTTGTGGCAATGATGAGAACTGTGAAAACAGAGGAAGCTTGCCAGAATTACATTGCTGTATGTTTTAGTGCACTATTCCAAAGCTGGTTAGATTTATCATGAAAATGCAAAGTTTCTTAGTTATGAGTTATACAGGTGACAGGAGGCAGAAGATTTAGGTGATAAAACTAGAGCAGATTGGAAGAAATGCTTTTTCTGTTGAAAGAATGAAAATTTTGGACGAAGTCTCCACTTGAGAAAACCTAGGAGCAGGCTTATGGCATTGAAGGTGGGGGGCGGAATACTAGCAACACTAGAAGACAAAACTTTTGAACAATAAGCTTGCCAATAAAAATATCTTTTTTTTTTTTTTTCCCGGGGAATTGGGATAATACTGGATTTCCTCAGGTACAATAATATAATGACATAGCAACTTCTGTTGTGTGTCTCAGGAATCTTATCACATGCTTATGCTACAAGATGTTTGTTTATGTAAGGGGATCGTCTCAGAAGCTGGCTGTATGAGTTAATGTAAGTACCTCCGCAGTGTGGACACTCCACTGGAGAGTGAGACTCCCTCTATTTCTCTGCATTCATTGTGAAGGTTACTGGTGTGCCAGTAAAGTTGAGTGTGATCAAGTGCTTAATAATATACTAGAACCATGGGTTGGGTTGAAGGCCTTATTTTCCTGTTTCTGGCCATTCTCCGGTTCTCTGTCTCAGGGCATTTGTTACGCTGCACATTTCAGTCAGTACTGGCAGTACCAACTGTTGTATACGTACAGCGCTACGTCTTTTGCCTGTCCCGTTGTGTACTTGTAGTTACGTGCGTACATCTTTCTGACAGAATGCTGACTGGGCCATCTAGTACAGAACAGGTACAGAGGGCAGAGCATGCCCTGTGCCGCTTAAATGTTGAAAAGGCAGCACCTATTTCATACCTAGCTCTTGCAAACTATAATATTTAGAGAATGCTCATTTTGTATGCTGATAACTGATAATTAGCAGTTAATACGATTTGTCACAGCTTATATGATTATCAGAAGCTGTTGATCTAAAAATGGGACTTCAGAGAGTCTTGCCTCAAATTAATATTTCAGGTGGACCAATACAACAATTTACCTAAACTGTGGTAGTTTTTTTCCTTAGTGAAGAAAGCAAGAGGCATATATAGTTAATGTTGTTTTAAAGGCCTACTCTGTGCGTAACGTAACATGGTGTGTACATAAGATTTCTAAATTGAATGCAGTGTTTTCATTCTGCTGCACATGGTTAGGATCTCTCAGAGGACGTGCGTTTTTTCTTAGGAACAAGTTGGGCTTACCATCGAATGATTTAAAATTCTGGTTTTACATGAGCATTTGGCTTACTAAGCACTAAATACAAGAGTTTTCACAATCGTAGCTGTTAACTTGATACGCTGTTGAAAACTAGCATTTTGTCAATGCAGGGTCACTCTGTCTTTGCTGTGGCAAAGTGTGCGTTGAATCGCTGAATCACTAAATAACTGTGAGAGTTCAGTCTTCCTCCTTCCTTTTTTTCTGCACATCTTCCATTAACTACCACCTTGTTTCAGAGCATTTTCTTCCAGTCTTGTAATTTTATATCAGCTACCCAGTTACCTGTGAGGAGCTTCTGCATTTATACTGTACTTGCATAATTTATTTATTTATTCTGCTGAATCCTAAGAGCTGAGGGCAGGGCTGTCACTGAAAACATTATATATAAAGAACTAGTAAGAATGGCAAATGTGTGAAGAAAGCAGGACAGACCCTCCTGTTTTATGTTTAAATGTATTTCCAGCTAATACACAGCGTATTTTTCTTAATTCATTAAACAGGCCAACTGTCTTACTTGAATGTAGGACCCTCACTGCTCTTCAAAAAATCACAGTAAGAATTTCACTTTGCATTACCATTTGTATTTCCAATTGGCTGCACTTACAGTCTGACCTAACGACAAAGATAGTAGCATTAAAAAAGATTTGAAGTGGTCCTGTGGGCCATCGTACCTATGTGTTCATTAATAAATGTGAATTAACTCAATTCATGTTTACTGTAAAGCTAATTAAATTTTCTGTTATTCCTCAAAATAAATTTTAACTACGTAAAAAAAAAAATTAACTGGTATGCCCTAAAGCAAATACCAGCAAGTGAGTCTGAATGCTTCACTGTGAACATCTCTAAAAAAGCTTTAAAGTAACTGCTTTCACTAATCCTTAAAAATAGGCAGTTGCATGGCCAATTTAAAGCAGCTGGTAGCATCATCCTGAAGTCAGTTGTTACCAACATGTATGAGCACAGAGAGAGAGGATAGTGTAAATGTGCCTCAGCTCTTCGGCAGCTGGTAAAACTCCACCAAAGTCCTGTTTGAGTAGCTGCGTTAGAATCCTGAACCAAGGGAAGTACCAGGGCGTCTTGTATATGAACAGCCTTGGCCAGGGCAAGATGCCAGTTCATAAGAGCATCAAGTGAGCTATTCTTTCCAAATAATGAGGAAAATAAAACAACTAGTATTTTTATTTAAGTAAAGCAATATAGCAGAACTAGAAATGCATAGCTGTTCAGATTATAAAATGTGATGAAAAGTAAGCAGCTATTGAGAGAGCTGCTGGATAGTAGATGACAATCCCTTGGGGATGTAATTTATACGTACTTACTTCAGATGAGTTAGAACAGTATAATTCTTAAAGAATCAAACAGTAATAGCCACCATTTAAAGCATTTGTTTGTTTGTTCTCTTTAATGCTAATAAAACCAGTTACTATGCTACTTATACATTAGTGTTTTAGTACTTAGCATTTGTTTACTCGTTTTTACTAAGTTACTGTTATTTTTTCAATTGAGCAATTCAGAATTTCCTGAGATTTTAAGATCTGTGGCAGAGTGGTAATACATAGTTTCAATATATAGTCGTAATGTTTTCTGTGCAACAGGAACATAGTTGCGCAAAACTAAAATGCAGGTCTTGTCTGTGTTACTGTCATAATCTGATACTGCAGTAAACAAAATAATATGCATGATAAAGACACTGCACAGGCATCTGACACAAAGGATATTCAATCAAATACAACTTTCACTTATCCTTGAAATGAGGAAAAAAAATCTTGAGATGAAGGAGAAACAAAGAGTTTGATAGATTGCCTAAAAATCCCTAGCGTGTAACCTTTTTGTTGTTCTTCCAGTTAGTTAGTGATGATGTAGGACTCTTTCTGGGATATGCAATCTTGATATGAACTGTTTCCAAAGCTAAAACCTGCAAATTCATTCCTTACATGGAATAATACACGTTCTTTTCTATTCTTTCTAATCCACGCTAGAAGCACATTTCTAGTGCATTGTTTTTAATTATTCAGCTAAAATTAAGTTCTATAAAAGTTAATGCCCCAATAAATACCTTTGCTTGGTTTAATTCTGTATTTTAAATAAAACTGCTCATCTTAACTGTCTTAGGAGAACTAGCATTTTATAATAGTGTAACTGATACAGAAAAGGGTGAATTTGGTTGCAGTAGCTGATGCCTAAAAATCAGTGATGGATTATTAACAATATCTAAATCATCTTCTAAATACACCATGCTACATAGACAACGTTTCTGCTGGTACAATATCGCGCAGTCAGTGTATATGGCTACATGCCTGTGTGTTTTTTAGAGTCCCCTCAGGTTTTATGAAGGACTTGCATTCATTTTTCCTCCTTTAACCTCTACCTGCTAGATGATGTACAGCTGTCAACTGACTTTGAAGGCTGTGTTGTAGACACAAGTCACTCACCGTGCTGCAAGAGCAACAAGTGCACAAGAAGGAGCCCCGTAGCCCCATGCAAGTTCTTGCTGTGGAGCGACAAGCAGAGGGTAATAAACAAGGGGAAAAGGCAGGGCTGGCGGAGCAGCTGTCGGACTGGTGGTCGCCTGCCAGAGCTGACAACTGCTGAGCAGTCTGGTGCGAAACCCCGACATAGACAAGGGCAGGCTTTGTGTCTGACAATGGCCAAAGGCAGCTTCCAAGACGATTACAATCTACTTGATTCATAGAGCTAATCAGTAGAATGGGAGGGATTAAATGGTAAGCATTTGCTGCTGGGTAAGGTTTCAGGTTTTTATTTTGAAATGTTACACATGCGACAGTATAGCAGGAGATAAGCTTGGGCATGTCCCTTTCAGTCATCACAAATCTCAGCCTACAGCTGGAGTGAGGGAAGGGTAGGTTTAAAATATGCCTCTGGGAGGAAGTAATAAGCTGTTTCTTGCTCTGAAATACCTGAGCTTGCCGATGTGACTTAGCAACACAGCATTGCTGCTGAATGATTGAAAGGCACTCATATGAGAACTAACATTTAAAAATTCAGGTGTTTTTTTTTTAATGCAAGGTTCTTCTGCCATTTGCCTTGGACATGCCATTGCTCTTGAACAATCTGTATATCAAAGATGACAGGAAAAACCTCTGCTCCTACACTAATACTGTTTTACCCTTAATAAGCAGAGAAAAGTACCATATTGTAATCTGGAATGGATTTAAAGATGTATTTCCTCAGGAATCTGATCTTATGTTCTCTGCACATGAAGATGCTTCAGTCTTCACTTTAACTACGTGTTTTGTTTCATTTGGCAACACTCCTAGCTTGGTTTTTCAAGAGCTCTCTTCTCTTAAGTGCCAACTGGTAAGACAAGAGGAAATGGTCTCAAGTTACGCCAGGGGAGGTTTAGGTTGGATATTAGGAAAGATTTCTTCACTGAAAGGGTTGTGAAGTATTAGAACAGGCTGCCCAGGGAAGTAGTTGAGTCACCATCCCTGGAGGTCTTCAAAAAACATTTAGATGCAAAGCTTAGCGACATGGTGTGATGGTGGACTTGGCAGTGCTAGGTTGGTTAATGGTTGGACTGGATGATCTTGGAGGTCTTTTCCAGCCTAAATGATCCTATGATTAGAAACACTGTAATGGTCCTCCCGTCTCCTACATTAGCTAAAAAGAGATCCTGCACTGGTGGTATGCCTTCCTATCCTCCAGTGACCAGAGCATAAGAACTTCCTGAGACAAAGGTTGCATCTGGAGCATGCAAATCCAGATGTTTCACAGCCACCAGTTCTCTGTGGGATGGTGCATTTTGGAGCATATTCTGAGATGTGTTGGAAGCACCACAATAGTCATGATGAGGGCATGCCATAGAATTGCTCTGTATTATAAATCCACTTTTTTTCCTAGGAATTTTTAATGTTCTACTTGCCTTTTGGCTGTCATAGACCACTGATCTGCTGTTCTGCAGGAAACTATGCAAAATGACTCGCAAATCTCTGTACTGAGAATGTCGGAGTAATTTAAAACTGACCATGTGATGCAGTTAGAATTTTTCCTCATGTACTATGCTACTGATGACAATGAAGCTTATTACTCAGTCTCTCAGTATTGAGGGCTTTTTCTAGCTCTTCTGTCGTTTTTTCATCAATAAATATAGTCATGTTTTCCTTTGTCGGATTATCTGTCGATATGTTGACCAGAAGCCATCTCGAGCCTTCTAGGTTTTAAAACTGTCCTTGAGAACTGTCCAATTTATTTCTTGAGAACCTGATTTTCTTGGAAGCCTTCTCAAAACAAAACAAACTACTAAGCAGATGCACAGTATTGAGTAGATCCCTTTGTTCACATGTCCACTCTTTCAAAAACACATTCATAGCTTTGTAAGGTGTTGACATCCTGCTGTGAAAGCTGTAATGGTTCTTCATAATACATCACAGGTATACTTACGGCACCTCAGGCCTTTACAAATCCACCAATTTTAGAGGTTTTCCCTCAAATGGAGTACACACTTAGCTTTTATGAAGTGTACCGTTTTCCTAAGTGTGTAAGTAAAAGTAGCCTAGCGTTTCCAAGATACGGAACTACTGAAATGCTCATGTAAGAAGCTGGATCCCTTTTTTTTTTGTCGCTCTCAAATGGAGTTCCTGTGTGTGATGCGAAAAGCAAGCTGGCTGAGCAGGACAAATTACCACCGCTTCTTTCCGTCATAAAAGTCATGACGAAGAAGCTTGTGCTCCCAAAGTAGCGTAGCTCTCAGGGGTACCAGGGTGGCACCTGAGCTGGCTGCACCTTCACGCATCGCCCTTGGCCTGGTCCAGCAGGCTCCCGTCGTAACTTCTGCCCCAGAGCTTGCGCTCTTCTCACCAGCCCCTGCCAGAGACCTGCCCTCCTGTGGGCACTCTGCATGCCCCGTTATCTCCTTCTCCTCTCAAAATGTAATAGAATAAGCCCCAAATCTTATTTTTGGTACAGTTTTATAAAAATGTGAATAGTAAGCTTTCATCTCCCCTTCATTCCCAGTTTTAAAAGAGAATTATAGGTCAGCTGGCTTGCCCAAAGTCGAACTAAGTCAGGATTTTAATAGGAACGTGCTTTGTTTTCAACCTTTCAAACCAGTTGTTTTCCCTTCTAAAACACAACTACATTTTTTAAATTGGATTGAATACAGTATTAGTGAAATTATTTCAAATAGCTGGTAGGAAAGTCCCCAAAGAAAAGCAGTATGTTGCAGGTGATGGAGATTAATGTCACCATGGGTTTCCCCTTATACTCTCACCCCTTTTCTATTTGTAATTTCATAAAGTGGATTGAGGCTTACATAAAACTATTCACCTTTAATGCATTACAGCTGAAGGCTGCATGTTCTTTCTTGATTTTAGCAATCAGATACATAACACTTTCTGTTTCCCTCTGGGCTGTGGTATCCCTAAGCACGCAGCGACACTCCCTGATTTCTGGGTGAAGTAAGCTCTACGTTCCAGATACATATGACTAATAGGAAGCTATGCATGTTCACTGGACTTTTTAATCTTTTTGTAATATCTTTCTGCCAAAAGGGAATGCATATCATATTACAAGAAAATACGACGAAAAGTTTTAGCACTATAAAAGCAATGCTTGATCCTTTATAAAATCAACTATTTTTCCTCCTGGAGATTTCTTCCTCTCTTATTCCAGACAAATAAAGATCATGGAAGCAACTGATTACCTCAAATCTTTCCCTACTTTTTTTTTAAATAGGTGACCCCTAAGTTCAATGAATTCATATTCCTCTTCAGTAAAATCAAAATTTGTATGTAAAAAAAATTTTTATAATCTACTTGTATGGAATGCATCGTAGTAACAGCCAACATAGGTTAGTTCATTAAATTGTGCACAATTACTACAAAATAGGTGTACTAACTTACAGTTCTCGGAGCACTCTTTGCTTATCATCCCAAGCACCAAAATCCTGAGTCTGGCCATGAAAGCACACAAGGTTTTGTCCAGCTTGGCCTGACAGCCTTTTGCATAAAGCAAAATAATCAGTTGCATTTAAAGCGTTCCTTTCTGCATCTTGCACTGCAACTACTATCTGTTTCTTACAAAACTTCAACTGTGAACTTACAAGGCACTTCTGCGTATGTCTGTCAACTCTTAAGGAGCTGAAAAGTTTAGCTAGGTCTTCTAAACCACCCAATCTAAAAAAATCCAGCACCTGTTTGATTCCACCCCTACAATGCACATCCAGCCACCAGGAAAGTTCAAACACACTGGTAAGTCACAGCACAATGAAAGCCAGCTGGCTCCAATTTTATCAAATTAAGTACCAGGGTACAGAAGGTGTTGCGAGTCTTCCCTATCCTTTTACAGCTGGTGCTTTTGGGAGAGTCAGTTACCTTACATTTTACACCATTTAGAATTTTTGAAGTTATGCTTAAGAAATATTGTAACATCATTATGATCTCATTATAAAGGCTTCACATTTGACAAGATTTGTTGGTCAAGCACTACAGGAGATACTGTATTTTAACAAAATTTAATAACCTCACCAAAACATACAGCTCTGTTAATTCTCAAACCAAGAAGTATTATGTGGAGCTTGACACTTGACAGGCTTAAAGAATTACTTGGCCATAAATCCTCTGAAGTACAGAAAAATGCTTTTAAACACCTTCTAAAGAACAGTTTGCCCATAAGCCGTGCTCAGTTTTCTTTTGATATGCACAAATTTGGTGCTAATACAGCTTAGAGTCACAAAGGGCCTTTTTTCATAACAGTACCACAGTAAGTCATGAACTTAGATTAACACAATTAGCTCATCAGAGTATTGCCTCTTGCAAAGTATGGAAATAAATTTAGAAAAAATAGAGACATCAGTTTTTGTATAACAGTAAATTTATTACAGCAAAGCCTGAAGAAAGTTACATTTAAAGCAACTGTTAAGTAGCTAAGTTGTCTTCACGCATCTGGTAACCCCCGGGAGGTAACAGTGACCACAGGAACAACCTCTGAGAGTCTGGCACCTCTGGTCCTCTGCCACGCGCAATCTCCCCTGTATCATGCGTATGTAATGGCTTGCCTGGATAACCCAGGCGTGAGCAATCTTGGTGCAGTTTACCTTGATAGCGGGTGTTAGATGAAGGGAAGGTGGCTAAGGCACATTACCATACAAGTTTTGCTGGCTATCACAGCACACCTGTGATAATTACATTATTTTCACAAAGTATGTTGACTTCTACGTGGTAGCGCAACTCTCCCTCCCTTCAGGCCCTACTGAAGGCTCCCTCAGACTTAGCCGCCTGTATATCAGGCATCAGCTCTGATAGAGCACAGCTGTGTACCCTTGACTCAGACTGCTGAGAAAGAGCTGTGGAAAGGTCTGTAGAAAGGTTAAAAGGGTAAAATTAGGGCCTCTCTTGGAGGCTGTTAGTAGCTCAAGGATTCAAGATGACAAACACCAATTTTCAAAGATATAAAATTTTGAAGGAAAAACAAACAAAAAAAAGAACAGGGAGGCTAATCAGTCTAACCCTTCTCCTGGCTGATGGTTGCCTGGCTAAGAAAGATTCTCCAGGTACTTTTTCAGGGTGGTAAGCATTTAGTCTAATTGTTTGTTAAATCTGGAATGTCTTTTGTTTGTTGTAACCAATTAATAGTTACTTTCTACTTTTATATTCTATATATCCTGCTTGCAGAGTCTCTTTGTGTTCAGGTAGAGACGACCAAAGAAGCTGGCTCAAGAGGGCGTACAAACTGTAGTATACTATATAGTATAAAAACAAACAAACAAAAAACATAGAAGGCTTTATTGACTGACCGTGAAGCCCAAACTTTTCAGCAGCTGTACTTTTGGTTTCCAAGTAACACCACCACCATGTTAGCAGAAGTGTCTGCTCTTGATTTTCTGAGATACTTCATGAAAGTTTGTACGTCATGCTGTTTATATACAGAACATGCCCTCAAGTTTTTTCCTCAACATCTGCTAACCTTGGAATGTGTGCAAACCCTAAACTGTTCCAAAATATTTTATCTTCTTGTCTGTAATGAATGTGACACACTTTTGATATCCCTGGTAAAGTGGGCTTTTATGTAACACCGGCCTATTAAAAGTTGGTTCAGCACAGTAATTGCAGTGTGACCGTACCCTAATGAACTTCCATAGCTTAGTACTTTCAAAACACTCCATAAACAAAGTGTCAGTTTGGCCTCTGGTTAGATGTTTAACTGTGCAAAATCATTTAAACATCCTTCCACTCTTTCCTTTTGATGTAGGAGGCAAACTTTCCAGCCTATGTCATTTTCCTAGCTACACAAAGTACTACCAGCATCTAAGCATAACAGACAAGTTTAATTTTTCAGCACTAAGAGCTAAACTGCACTGCAGGGAGAAAAAGAAACGCATGCTGAGAATAGAGAGGAAAAAGTAAAAAGTACATTACAAAAAACTGGTATTTACTGTGGACAGAACTATGTTCAGATTATGCTGCTACTTCGGGTAAGGTGATTTACACCAAACCAAAGGCATTATTTCTTCCCTACAAAATAAAGACTTGAAAGGAGAAGCTGATCCGTAGGACTTTTATCATCTTCACCAGATCTGTAAACTGGATAAAAGGACACATCATTTAAATCATCAAGCTGAGTAGCACTTTAACGTGGAATGTGCGGCTTCTTGGTGATTTCTCTGAGAATTCTGCAAAGTCCCTGCAGATAAAAGAAATTGCCCTTGAACTCATCAGCATGAGCATGATTTTAACTGGGTAGTCCTCCTAGGCAATGCCAAAGCTTGGGATGCATGCCTAGCATGGACAGTGGTGAAATGCACTCAGTAGGGTCTCTGCACGTTTTTAGAGCACAGCGTGCTAAATGAAGAATTTTGCTTAAAACATAAAAGAGGTTATGAGGTTATTGTTTTCACTGTTTAACGATACAGAAAATAACCCAATGCTTACAGTATTTATTTTCCTAAATTTCTAAAACCTGTCCATCAAAACTGATTCACTGATTCCTGGCAAATTCAAAATATCACACTGGGCCAAACAGAAGGTCTTTTTCCTTCCAGCAATCAAAATTTGAAAGAAGTACACTTGTCTTACATTTGTTTTCAGACTATGTTTCTGACAGCTTTCTAGTCCTTTTGAAAAACATAACACCAAAGTGGCTCATAAAAAGTGCAGCAATCAAGGTCTTTGATGAACATCTGAGCTGGAACAGGGAACAGGTCACAGGTCACACAACAGAAATTCCAGGACCCATTTTGGGAAAAACACAAACAGAGGCACAGGTGACATCCTGCATTCTTCCCTTCATATAGCTGCAAGACTTCTTTGTATCTGAGACAATTTGGAATTTGTTTAAAAGCTAATTGGTACTTATACCCCTGAAAAAAATATTCTCAATGCAGACAGGAAGTCTGAAAAAGAGAAAAGGCTGAAAAAGTAAAGGTCTGGTATTTGAACTTAGGGTTCAGCAAGATCCAGCTCTGATAAACAGTGGAGGCAAATCCCACCACAGCCATCAACGCTTGATTCCACTATTGAGGTAATTGCTAGTAACTGACCACCCTCAATTAAACATGCTTTGGGGTCTCTATTTGAAATGGGCGAGAACATTGGCCTACATAAGCAAACATTAATTTGAGAGAAAAACTTCAAAGGCAGCGCAACCAGCAACTGTGCAACCAGCACAGTAGTGCAAGGGCTCAGTGAAGCTCGTGACTGCTAGTGGATTTACAGCGTCATTCAATCACAGTGAGGTATGTCTGGCTGTCTCCCTCCTTTGTGCTGGTACTAGCAAGTTACCCTTCAGAAAGGTTTTCTGGCTTTGATTTTTTTTCCCGTTTCCTGAGGGGCTTGATTTCTAGCTAATGCAGCAAGCCAGTCTGGCTGACCACATTCCTGCACGATCTCCACGAGAGATCTCCACAAGATGTGCACTGCCCATTCTGGCAGCAATCCTATGAGGTGAGCCTAAGCCAAAGTGCATTTTCTGCCAGTTGCTGAGCACTTGCAGCTCTTGATATAAAATGCTCGAGCAGCAGCAAGGCTGATTAAAATAGGGAATTTATTCTAATGTCTTCCTTCCTAACAATCCTTACTGTTGTAACATCCATTAAAATCTCTGATTTTGGGTAGGTAAGCAGGTTCTGCTAGGATACTCCTTACAGACTGTCTGCAGCAGTGCACTTTAGAGCAAGAAAGGGACCATTATCGACATCCTTGTCTAAATTCCCAAGTAATATAGGCCAAAGAGACTCAGTCCAATCATTTCCACATCAGACTTCTGTCCTGAGCTACAGTTAGAGCCGCAAGAAACTCACATGGCAGGATTTCAAAGAGGCCCTCTGCTCTTCCCTCTTCCAGGCAGCCAAGCTATTTGCAAACACTTTCACACATTCTCCTGCCTGTGAGAAATGTAGGCCAGATTACCACAAGCAGAATGTGTGAAAATGCTTTTAGAAAGCCGAGCTGCACGCCTGTTTTTCATAGACAGAGAGTGAAAGTGCACTGAAACACTCTCCTGCTTTCCAGCCTGTAATCCCTTCTTTTTCTCAAAGGGACCTTTCCCCTTTCTGGGGTGAAAACATCACATGGGTCAGCTCCCCCACCATACCGTGTGGTTGTTCTTTCATTTCTCACCCCCATGTCTTCCCAGGATAGCACTGCTTCTGTACTACCCTCACTAAGGCTCTGGCCAAACCATAGTACTAGATTTGGGAAAAAAAGAAAAAACAAACCCACCCCCCAACCATGCCTGCTTTTAGAATCTCAGTAATAACCTAACATAATCCATAATTACTTGACTCTAAGCAAAAAAGTCAGAAATAGAAAGGAGTTAATACTTGTTTTCATACAAGTATTCAATCCAAATGAATTCCAACTAGATGAATATGCAGTACTCTTAATAAGACTGCTACAGAAAAATGAGATATTCCTCACAAATGAGGCATTTAAAATTAACATGAAAGGCATGTAAAGTAAAAAATGAAGAAACAAACTTAATCAGAAAACCATGGATAGATAACGCTTGGATAATGCAGAGCATGAAAAATAAACTCAGGATGGAAAATAAAATGAGAACTTATATAAATGTCAAGGTTGCCTACCTGGGACTAAGATACTGAAGGAGCTGAATCTTCTTTCTCATTTGATTTCAATTTCGCTTCACATTCTTTGCAAGTATGTTGACAATGCCTACAATATTGAAAGCAAACAAAGCATTCAAGAATTTTGCTGGATATCTTCTAATACAACCATACAGCATACTGACAAATGTTCTTGAAGAAGTAAACTCTTGCCTGCGTTCTCCAATTGTTGTAAATGCTTTATTGCACATAAACTGCAAAAGATGACATCTAACTGTCTCAACCAATACAACCCCATTAATTATTATTCTTAACTACCACTTCCAGCAATCACCAAAATATAGTAGGAATTTCTAACCAGGAAAAGACAGTCCTTGTCATTGTACCCATCAATAGTGACCAACCAGAGTTAGGAGCAAAGGGTATAACACAAAAGACTGACAAATAGCCACCTTGTATAACACAATGTGAGAAAAGTAATAGCTTTGTTATGTGGGGGAAGAATGGCAGTAGAGATACAGAGATACACAAACAATGAAGCTTCCCATTATCAGCAAGGCATTTTCATAGGCATAAAAACTCACATTGGGGTCTGTGGGAAAGATGTGAAAGGACAGATGAGAACAATTCTGTGGATAGGATTTTTGGAAGTGCATTTTACGTGTGAAAGATGCATATGAGAAGACACATTGGGAATGAAAAGTAGTACTGGCAGCTGAAGGAGGAGGCTAGAAGGATGTCAAAGTGCAATTTGACAGGAAAGAATACTGTACATATAGTTTAGAAAACAATGACTAAACCATGGAGGTGACAGGTGGCAACCATTGAGATCTACGATACAGAGTTGCAAGGAGGAAAAAATACCCTTGCGGTTTGTGCTCTTCATGGTTTGACATGACAGTGTAACGTTGGACAAAGCCACAGAGGAGGAGGTTGAAATGTGTGTTAAGGTTGAAACTGTTGTTAAAGCATGAGAATAGTGTAAAAAAAAAAAAAAAAAAAAAACCTGCAGTATATTTGGCCTTATGTATGCTACCAAGGAGGACTCAAAGTGCCAAGTGATATCATAGAAGACTGTGAGACAGTCAGAGGCACAATGCTAGATGAAAAGAGAACTCGCATCTGTTGTACTATCACATTTAAAAAATACAATAATTTAATCTAAATCATGGATTTCCTAATAACAGGTATTACACTGATTTTGCATTTTCTGATGAATATTTCGTAGTTTCTAATATTGTCTCGCCTAAGAATATGAATAGAACCTCATGACCTAACTGCAGAATTTACATTCACAGTTTTGCTGCATGTCATTCCTACTATTTTTAGACTATTTTGATCTAGGATTGATGATGTAAACAAGCACAAACCTTTTTTGGGGGGGACCAAATGGTACAAAACCACTTCTCTGGAACTTTTTTTGGCATTCTCCTATGTATGACATCTTTCCAATGCCAAAACCTAAGACACCAGCAACTATAAAGACAGATAACAAAACACTGTCAATGCAAGAGCTTAAATCAAGAGTCTGCAATTGGTTACATTTTAATCCTATGACAAATTGTATGTGGCATGCCTTCTCTGAATATGTTGCATAAACACGTGAAGTTATGAAGGTATTATTTCAAAAACTATTGAAAACCAGATAATAGTAAAACATAGCAACTGGTCCAAAAAAATGCAGACAAGAAAAGATTATCAGACTCAGCCGGAATTACAAGATTTCAGATTCAGAGAAACAGATTATATAGAGAGTCCACAGCGAAATTCAATCACAATGTCAGCACTAATTTCCCTTGCCCTTGTACGTACAACATGGTATTTCTGGTGATTGCAATTCTAACACTATCTTCTCAAGGTTTCTATGAAGCTAGAACAGAATTAGAATAAAAACCTTACTTCAACATCCTCAATTTTCCATTGAACTTCTGCTGAACAGGGAAACAACTTCATTTCTTGCCATTTAAAAGCTGAATTACTGTATTGTATAGTCTCTGCACTTCTTTTGTTTTGTTTTATTAATGTGGTCATAAACTAGACAGTTAGGATAAATCAAATGAACGTATGAAAAGGAAGATACTATTTTCTATAGCAGACTACGATGGTTCCTTGATACCATAAACTGTGACTTGCTAAGCATGGGTGATCAATGAGGCTGACATTATATATTTATAAAACAAAGGTGAGATGAGTTTTTACCAATTTGAGAGGATAGATGAAGTACATATAAGCTACCACTGAAAATGTTTACATTAAAGGAACCTTATTTAATATATTTATTTCTAAACACAACAGAATTCTGATTTCCTAAATCACTCTGGTAACATCTCATAAATTCCAAAAATGAAGAGATGCATCTGAAGTCTGCAGATCACCTGCAAATAACCTTTCCTTTATTTTAGAATTATGTCCAACTTACTTGCCATCTTAGGTAATGCTCCGAATTTTGGGTTTGCTGACAAAATGCCTACAATGAAAGGAAAAAGTCAGAATGCTTATTCACTTGAGAAACTCACCAGCACTCAAAACCAAAGATGGTATTTTTTGTACAAGCTTTTGCATTTCTGAAGGTGAAGAACATACAAAAAAATTAAAAGTCCACTAGATTTAGAAACATCAGGACACTTTCCATTCCATTAATTCTTAGTGCATGTGTTTTGGTGCAATCCTAAGTCATAGGAGGAAAAAAAATCTGGACTTTGCAGGATTCATTTCAGGCAGTGGTTTGGAGTTTAAATCAATATCAAAGCAGCATGGCTCCCAGTGGTGACACCTGCAGCACTGAAGGCGGAGATGGTGGCTTATGTTTCAGCACAAACCAATCTTGCAAATATAATAGCAAACCGAAATCTCTTACTCAAGTTCCTGCTCCTTGCACTGAGAGAAACAGCCCCAAACCGTTCTGCGATAGTCTTCTGTTGGTATCGATCAGACTAATGTTAAACTGTACCACAGATATCTAGCAGCCTCCTCTGGAAAGGAGACCCTACTGACATTTTGGCTTTTAAGAGAATGCAGTGCACTGAACAAGTAAAAAGCCTAGAAGATTATCTTTAGCTTTTCCCACCAAAATCCAGTTAATATCCCCCCAGTTAACACCAGAAATTGAAACCAGTGTGCCTCTGACAGTGTGTGTGTCTGGTACAGGAGTGCCATGCTGTGTAGGAGAGCTCCACGCAGCAAGATTGCCATGGCAAAGAGAAGGGAAGCAAACACTGGTTTCACTGTTACATGCATTCAGACAGTGTTAATGAGGCTCAGAAGGAAGCTCTAGCTTCTTCCAGAGCCAGCACACTACAGTCGTCAGAGAGGAGCGATTAGACAGAGGAGCATTCAGCCTCTGCTAGGTCCAGGAGCCTTTGCCTATCAGAATCTCTGCAAAAAGTGTGATTTTAAATTGGGTCTTTCAGGACAGGGAGGTACAAAATCAGCATTTGCTTCTAAACAGCACCCCCTTTCCAATTGTTGAGCTGCTGCAATGATTCTTTAATATGGGCATTTGTTATTCACAGCTGATCAGAAATGTCCAGGTACAATGGAGAAAAACTGCGAAGAGCCCAGTGCCAGAGGGTAGCACGTTAGCTACTGTGACAACTCTGGTGCTCCTCCCATCACGGCTCACCCTTTTCAGCAACATGTATGCAATCTCTTGCCTTCCCTCACACACTTACCCTTGCCCCTTCCCTCCTTGTCTGCCTACAAGCTCATAGGTCAAGGATGCATCAGGTAACCCACATTAGCCCTATCACAACTTTTAGGTTTCCCATTCTTGTCCTCCTGACCATCTCAGTTTAAAATAGACTGTTGAGGCATGAAGCATGGTAATAGTGGCTGGAAAAGAGCAAGGGACTTTCAACCACACACAGTGAGAAAAGGCTGAGCCATTTCCACCTCCTCCATTTGCTCCTCCACCTATCCCTCGGACCCCCTGGATTCTTTTCTCCTTCGTGCTTCAGGCCCCGTGACTTCTCTCTTCTCCCATCTGCCCTTGCTGTAACCAGCTGCTGACACAAGCTGAAGGACTAGCTAATTTCCTCCTCTGGGATACACCCATCATAGCAGTCTTCAGGGTGGATGCCCTTCACCCGAAACACTATCCTCGATCTTACTATTAGTCATGATCCCCAGAAGGGAAACTCAAGGTGCAATGTGTAGAACCTGGCTCACTTACCACATAAACAGAATACAATTTGCTTTTGTGTTGGCCTGCAGATTGCAAGCTACCTCTATAAAGAGCTCTCTGTCTTCTTACTTTGGCAGCATTCCTTGTCCCTTTGCACCAAAGCTGTATTCATACAGGTATGTGGTCACTGTAAGAAGACTGCCAGCATTATTCAAATAAACAGAGTAACAGCACCAGACTCTGATGCCCCTGCTCAGGTTGTACAACGCTCTGCCCTGCAGGCAGCCCCAGAGAAGACTCTACATGAGCACACGTGATCTTGGCGACAGAACCTAGCCACCAGTCTTTGAATTCATGAATTCTCTTTTCTGTTCATGTTCTTTCAAAAGAATGAATGTGGCAATGTATACACAATGATCAAATCATTATAACAATGATGGTGATGAGTGAGAAGAATACTGATCTTGAAAAACAGCAGACTTTAGGGAAATTTGCATTTCAGTAATTCCAGAGTCTCAGCTTCCTAACTTAGGCTCATCATGTATTTTTCCAATTTACCTTTTGAGACTAGCCCCTGGGTGACAAGCATGCTCCCAAGAGACAAAGGAAGAGCTGTAAAAATAAAAAGAAGGCACAGATTGGGGATCTGCCAAAATTTGTTACTTATTTGTTAAATACATAAATGTCATATGTTAAATACATGTTTTATATGATTATAATGTTGAATACAATACTCATCTTCTAAAAACTAACATAGTGTACTGTCTCAGTTACCTACTACACCTGCTTGCTCAGATTACTACCTCTTCAAAGCAAGGATGCATTCATACATTGCCAAACATCAGGCATGCTGTGGCATCTGGAGCTAACGCATTATATATACATATTAAATATTTGCTTCCATAATCTTAGTAACTCCCCTCAATGCTGCAACACAAGTAATGGCAGCAGCTCCAGTTAAATGCTGAAATACTTTTCAACCCACTCCTTACAGAAAATGTACAATTTAGATAAAAACTGATGTGGTGGTCTTAAAAGGCACTATATTTAATCTTTTAGATGTCCTAACACCTACAGAATTTCACAAACCCAAGCCACGTAGCCATGCCTCCCTTTCATTCAAATGCACACATAAGTACACAATAAAGTAAAATATTCCTAATTTGTTTTAATAACTGACTTCATGAATAATGCCAACTCTATGATTGTTAAAAGTTCATATTAAACAAGAGTTTAATTCAACCACCTTTACCTACAATGATTACACAGATAATCCAATAATTTTTTACTGAAGTATTGTGCAGCTTAAAATAAGGTGACAGAGTTAACCCACAAAAATATTCCAACAAAAAACAATGCATTGCAATAAATGGCATGGCATTTTGCAGCCCATTTTGCACAACTACATCAAGAAATCATTCCTGGTGTGTTAAGAAAAAGTTTGGATTACTCACCTCTGTACCAGAAACTCTCCTCTTTGCATTCTTTACGGATCCTAGCAATTTCTCCAGCATCGTGAACTTGTGAGATAGGACAATAGAACATTGGCTGAAAGGACAAACCTGAGTTAGCTTACTGAATTTAACCTCACAGGAAGAAAAAAATCAATTAAAGAAGACAAATAACTTAACATGTGAATAAAATACAAGGCAAAACCATCCAAACAAGCAAAACTCCTTGTTTTGTCCTTAGCAGTGTGATTTAATACTTTACAACCCAATACAGAAACAGAAAGAACTACACAGGTTAAAACCACTCATCCTGTTGATC
Organism: Chauna torquata; assembly: GCA_013399475.1. NCBI lineage: Eukaryota > Metazoa > Chordata > Aves > Anseriformes > Anhimidae > Chauna > Chauna torquata. The sequence continues at coordinate 201,122 of VXAL01008013.1, forward strand.
TATACTTTCCTAAAATAGCTCAGTTGATGCTTACCCCAGAACTATCTTGCTTTATTTCTGTTAGCCATTTTATTCTCAGGAGTTACATCAGCTTTCTGAGAAAGAACATACAGGAAATAAAGGCAGTGTGGTAGTTTTTAAAAATGAAGATCTGCCCAGTTCAGAAGTCAATTCAAGTTCAGCAAGAGTTTTGCAAGTATTCAGAACAGGATCAACACAACCTCTGTCAGATTCCCCTGACTAGCCTGACTTTCCCTCTGAGCAGTTTAAACATATTCATGACATTAACTGAAGTCAACCATACGGGCTTCACCTTTGTAATAATTAGCTCGACAACAGGTTTGTTTTAGGTTAATGAATGGCTCTTATTTTTCCCCTTTCATTTTTATTGAAGAAAAAAGTGATAGTATTCACCCTTGCATTCTACTGTCCAGGGTATTGAGATGCGATTATCAGTAGATTATTTTTCTTTCTTTAGGAGATGACTCGGTTGTCACTGTTAGCACTTACAGTACCATTACTGGACATCTGAAATATATGGTACAGTCCTTACTCCAAAATTCTTGCTCCGGGTTCTCTGTAGCAGCCAGTATCATGAGTTAAAACTAGCTGAAATGCTGGCATTTTTCTGTAAGACCACACCACCTACAAATGTACCTATTCTTCAGAGCAAAAACTTATACTTCATAGAACAAGTGGTGGCTTGGGAAAAACAAGTACATTGGTCTACTACTGAATTCTAACTCGTTTTATGCCCAATGGTCCATAATTTTGTAAACATAACAATGAAATGCGTGTATTGGCTGCAACCACCCGTTTCACATCTTAGCTGATTAAAAATTTTGGTCCTTTATCAAGCACTGCTCCCATTGAAGTTAATAGTACTACTGCCTGTGTAAACCGTAGAGAACTGACTTCAAACTGGTTTCACAGCAAGGTCACAGCAAATACAATAAAATCCAAACAGGCTAAGTGAAAGATAAGGAAATGAGTGTCAGGGCTCTGACATCAGCAACAGGTTTTGCAACCTTTCTGCCCCCAAACACACCCTACCAGGGGGTTAGTTGCTAGGGCTCACAATCAGCTCTAATATGGCACGGTTGTATAGCACTGAATTAGGTTCTGTGGAAACAGATGAACTGGGAGAAAAAGCTGCAAGAAGCTTTGCCCCAGGTCTCTGCCCCTTGCCTGAGGACCTGCATTTAATTTCAGGCCCTTGCTTAGCTGTGTTGTAGGTATGCCCGTACCTGGCTGTTTACCATGATGATCCCTACCTTGCCTTGCTCACTTGACTTCCTGGTTTACCATCAGACCTGCCCAATTCCTACGGAGCTGCCCAGCAGTCACTGTTGGCTGACCCTGGTTAATATCACTGGATCTACCCTGCTCCTCTGTTTTGGATACTACGAGATTGTGCTCCTTGTACATGAGGTCACAACCCCTGCAGTGTTGCTGTGACTTGTGGCTCCCGTGTCACCTTCCCTCACAGATCAGCCCACTTTTGCTGCTCTCTGACAGTGACTGGTTATCAACAAGGTCACACCACATCTAAATTCCTTTTGGTTACCTACATGCTTTTGGTAAAATCTGAACCCCCACGGGTAGCTGACTTCTCCAGCTGAGGGGATCGCTCAGCTTCCGTAAAGCAGTAGGGCAGGTTCTTGTTCTGAATACATACACACACACATACGCACGCATGCACACCTCGGCACAGGGACAGGTTACACTGGACGAATACTCAGACACAAAAGCTCTGTCAGGTTGTAACTACTCTAATTAGTGTAGCATAAATCAGAGCCCACTACCAGGCTCTTAAGACTCAAAAACTCCTTGCCTTCTGACCATAGTGAATCAGGAGGTATAACATACAGCCCTTTCTTCTCTTCATCTATACGCTTAAGGTAGAAGATCTCTGTTTCTCTCTTCAGCAAGAATGAGCAAAGCAAACTCCCAGTTATTCCCTGACAATAGTAAACTCGCTATTCCCTAGCAATAGCAATGAAGAAAATGGAGGAAACACAGCTTACCCATCCAGCTTGCAGAAATGCAGATGTCTGTTTTTTCTCTTGGTTTGTTTCGGAAGACATCGTCTCTCTCCTTCTTGTCCTTTGCTGCTACTCCTAGTCAGCAGAAATGATGCGTTTTATGCCTGGCTACCTCTCTTTCTGCTAGGCACAAAGATCAGAAGCCAAAGTATCATATTGACAGCACAAGTTCAGTGTCTACCTAGAAACAGTAACACCCAAGTTGAAAGGAACATACATATTTTTTTTTTTTACAGCAGACTGCATCCAGTCACCTGATTATGTACAGTTTACAGCACAGTAGCAATATATTAGCAATATAAAGTTACATGTAGCCTAATTCAAACAGGAAAGTTATTACGTACAATTATATGCTGAAACATCGCCTAGCACAGCACTCTCAATCATAAAGAAATGAGAACAAATAAGAGCAAGTCACCCAAAATCTTTCTCATGTTGAATGTATTGCAAGTCAAAAATTTAGCATCTTTAGTGTGCTGTCAAGAATCACTGTCCTGGTTCTATCCTCATTTCCTGATGTGAAGTTTTGATTCCACAGGACCTGCAATGCAAGCCTATCACAAACCACACCTTCATTTCCAACGAACACAATCCACTTACAGACATGAATTAAAAAAAAAAAAAAAAAGATTCCAAAGAGTTTTAGACTTGACATCTTCCATGCCTTAAACTCATGCTGCCAGGGAAAAGCAAGAAGGAATCCCATTTATTTCTAGAGTAATTCAAACATCAAAACTGTGACTTTCAGTTAGCATTTTGCTGCATGATCTGGCTCTTTCTTTATCACCATACATAGCGCTGCTGCTTTTCAGAAAGTACCTTCTCAGAACTGTGGCACTCAGCAAGGCTAAAGTGGCTGGGAAGCTCAGACTTAAACAGGAAACATATGCAACAATTTAGTAATCTGAATATTTTTTGTCATTTAGAATATTACTGTATAAACCATTTCCTGCACTTATTTTCGGGTCATTTACACAGAGGTAAAGTTCATGCAGTGTCTGCTTCACGCGCATTGGACATTCAGACAGCAATGCTTTTCTAAGCAATGGAGCAGAAGCAACATGACCTTCTCTCACCTTGGTACGAAGTCTCAATTAAGCATTGCATACTCGCAAATCTGAAGAACTGGTAACTTTTTTCACTGCTCAGCTTTAGTTTATTCTCAGCCACTCTCAAAAAATGGCAATGACCCTTGTGTCTGAAAAAACTTAAGTTTGAAAATCCACCTCATGCTGGGAAAGCCAACAGCCCTTCACTGTCTGCCTCACTGTGACTAAGAGCAATTCAATTTTCTGTCAGTCTCTTGTCACTCAATACAAAAAAGGAGATCAAAGATGCAAAAAATGCATAAAACTTTAATGGGGTTTATGTCAATCAAAGACACAAAATTTTCATATTCTTATCTGCTCAAGATAAGCAGATAATGCAGCCTACCTGTGCAGGCGGTTGCATAAAAAGCATTACTGGAAAGTACTACTGACTGATAAGGTTTCTAACTGCTGCAACAGATTTAAGTGCTACATCTTCTTCATAAAGACAAAACTGCTGAGTATAATATATAAGTAATAAATAATACAAAAAAAATTAAAGAGTAGAAATTTAGAATAGTTCAGTTGGAAGAGACCTACAAAGATCATCAAGTCCAACTGCCTGACCACTTCGGGTCTAAACAAGAGTTAAAGCGTATTGTTGAGGGCATTGTCCAAACTCCTCTTCCACACTGAATGGCTTGCAGCCTGCCATTAACCTCCTGTACTGTCTTTAGTGCACACTCCTCCGGAACTGTAAGTTATTCAGCTTTCATCGCGCTTCAACGTAATGAAGAATCCCAAAAATAGGTAGCCATTTAAGCAGCTTCCTGGGAGCTCTCCCACTTGGGATGAAAGCTGAGAGCTCTACTGTCAAGAACATGGCAAAAGGACAGCGTCCAGGCCATCAAAATGTTATTAAACTTAATTACTAATACTAGTACTAAGCACACATGCTGCCTTCTGTCTGAGGGACTTAAAAGTGTTCCAGTATTTTGGGGCATTGTGTCTGGAAAGACAACCACCTTTCCCCAAAATAACTCTATTTGCATTGAGCTGTTGAACAAACATAAGATTTTTACATATTTTGACTGTAAGACCATTGCTGTTTTCTCAGCCTAACTATGTAAATATAAAGGTAAAAATCACCTGCATATACTCTTAGCGGCCTTGGGAAGAAATCCCCTACCGTGTAACTTTTATTTAACTGAAATACATATATAACACAATCCAATCAATGCGGTTTGTAAGGATCCAATATTCAAAAAACATTCTTCCTGTTTTCACAAGAACTGTTCTGGATCATTTATTCATTTACAGAAGAAAAGGGTACTAAAAGACTCCTGAAAGATCTCACAGTTGAAACTCTTCTAACCGGCTGACGAAGAAGCAGCGTGCAGGACGACAGCCACATTCCTCTGTCTCGCGCTGCGGGAACGGCCATCTTCACGTACTTTAAAATAAGAGGCCTCCTCCGGGCAGGAATAGTGACTGCGTAATGTCTAACATTACTCGGGGAAGAAGGTGGGAGCAAAAACCGCACCTGTTAACTGCTCCAGCCAGTCGACTGCGACCTGTAGTAAGTGGAGACGCACGGCATTCGCCAGGGCAGGCGCCGCTGCAGTAAAGTAATCACCGGGACAGCTAACTAGGGAAGGAAGGCACTCCCGGGCCGCGGAGCTCCCTCCCCGCGGGGCGCCGGGACGGGAAGGGAAGGGAAGGGAAGGCCGTGAGGGCGGCGGGGGTCGCAGCGGGCCCNCCGCCGGGCTCCACCGCCATCTCGTGGCCGAGGCCGCCCGCGCCAGGCGGGGCAGCCAGCGCCGGGCAGGCCTGCCTGTTGTTCCCCACGCGCGGCAGGTCTGACAGGGGCGAGCGTTGCTTATCTGCTTCCACTTTAATGCTGTGATTATGTAAGTCGATACCTTCTAATGTCAATATTAGCAAGAAGTAAAACGCAAATAACAAAAATACACTTTGATCAATCGGAAATAATCTTGCAAGAAATATTATCTTAAAACGTCCGTTTTGGGGGGGATATGGAAGAAAAACGCTGCCACTTTCCATGAAATGAGAAATGCAATGCCTTTCTTTAACAATGAGCTTTATAAAACAAAGCTTGTAGAGCTGTTTTATTTTGCATTTTATCTTTAATAAAAGCTCGATGATCCTTGTGGGTCCCTTCCAACTTGGAACATTCTATCATTCTATCTTGTTTATTTATTATTATTATTATTATTTTTACAGTCAAATAGTAATTTTTAGTAGAGTATCCTAAATGATGTTATGACACTTCGGTGCTTGTCATGAAATTAATAGCTCATGAGATCAGCATTATACTTACTTCTCTTGCATGACCTCGATGTCTATATTTCATAATAAACATGACAGGTAAGTCAGTTCATTTTCTTAGGTCCAAAAAGGCTTTCAGCTTCCATGAGTCGTGGCTGTTCGAAGCCACTTTCCCCAGAGTATTATCTCACTCTTACCAGCCAAGCCAGATCATTGGCTTTGCTGCTGAAAAACGTCCTCTTTGTGTGGAGGTTTGGCAACGGTTATATCCTAAAACAGCTCTTAAAAGTGTACCTACATTTCCTGTGATCTAAGAGGCATCCTTGAAATCCCATGTTTAAAAAAAAAAAAAGATGTAGTAGGTATTATTATTATTATCCTATTGTGAAAAATGTAGTATACAAGCAAATACCATGTGGCTTGAATCCCTAAAAGCTAACTATTTCTTAGCTGGTTCAGCTTAAACTGGTCATAAAATGAAAGAGCACTGGAACAATTTCCTCATGGGTCATATACATTCCCAGGGATAGTGCTTACTTGGATTCTTCCATCTTCCTGTGCAAAAGTGCCTATTAAAAATCATGTTAGACTTCTTTTTAATTTTAACATGGAAGGCAAAGTTTGTTATCACAATTGAATACATTCCTTAAACACTCTGTCCTTAAGATTTACCTGAAAGTACCTCAGAGCCATGAAAACGGAGAGAAGTTGATAGACAGAAATCAATAAATGCTAGTGCTTCAGAATAATAAATACAAACCAAAAGAAAGTTCCTTAGCCCTACCTGGGGAAAAAAAAAAAAAAGAAAGAAGAAAAAAAAAAAGAATATGCATCAAGGTAAAAAAAAAAACAAAAACAAGCACCAAAAATAAAACAACCAATAAGGAGTTCAACGCTTGGCTGAGGAATTTTCTATTGTCAGAGTACAAGGAGGTCAAGGAGCTAAGACTTCACAAACTAGGAGAAGGTATATAGGTCTGTGGCTGCTTGTCTGAAGAACCTTTTAGAAAATGCTGCAGTTTTGCCAGGATCCTGAGGTTCACCACATTCACCAATGGCAAAATCTTCCCAGTGTGTGTATTTAAACAGAAATACTCCATGGATGCATACAGCACATGAAAGAAGGAGGAACTATTACGAAGTGTACTAAAAATGATTTGTTTGTCTACTAGAAAATCTGAGTGACTGTTAGTTGCTTAAAAAAAATAAATCCTGGAGAAACAAAGACCTGAAGTAATGCAAGCACAGTGTGGTTAAAAAAAAAAAAAGGTATCCGTAATAAAAACATTTAGAGCATGGAAAACCACATAAGAATTACACTGTAGGACATTGTTCTGATGCTAATGGTAATAGGAGTTAAGGGTGAATGAAAAGACATCAAAAGTCACAGCAGGAAGCAGTCAACACACTTCTGAGTAAAACATTAAACTCTGTCCTCACTATGCACAAGAAATCATGTAATAGTTTTTTATGTCCCGTCTTATTATCTGATTCTTGAATATACTTATTTCTATTTTACTCTCAGTCTGGCCTATCTTTTAATAGAGATGAATGGCTGACAATTATCAGATGTTCAAGGTTTAGGATTTTCACTTCTCAACGTAAAGAAGTCAGTAGAATGACCACAGAGTGTTGTCTTCTCTAAAGCTGCACAGCTATATGCATACTCTCTCTTCTACAGTAAAGTCCTGCAATGCTAGCAGTTTTCAGTGGGGTTATAGGTGCTCAGATCCTGTAATCAGACTTGATTGTACCTGACATTTCTAATACATACTAAAGTGAATCGAGACCCATTCTAATGAGTACAGTACTGGAATGACGCTGGGGCAATGTTAGTGTATGTCCCACAATACATTTTACCAAAGAAGGTCTGTAGTGAGTCGCAATATTTATTAGTCCTGTTTTTATGGCTAATTTACAAGAGGTGAGGTTATCCTTCAGCCCTGGTGTAACAAATGAACAGTATTTTGTAGTAGCCAGCTTACTGGAACCTTGAGAAAATGACAACCAAATCTATTAAATGTTTATGAGTATGGATATGCATATGGAGTTTTGCGTAACAACAGTAAAGGTAATCATTAAGAAGCTTAACACTGTTGTGTAAACAGAACAGGCACCAAAAGACCTGCAAGTCTTTGTCCTCCCTTGCGACTGTGGCAGGTCTAACGGTAAACTCAAGCACTCCAGCTTTTTTCCGGAATAGCGTTCTTAATCCTAACTTTTGACTGTACTTTTGTGCTGTTTTGCTCTATTTCTCTGGCACTTTCTTCTGCTTCTTAATCATGCCCCATCAGACACATCTCTACTCAGCAATATGCCAGGCCAACTTCTCCCAGGTGTCTGACAGTTCTTTAAGATTCTGTGTTTATTGTGGGTTTCAAAACATGCTTGCATTACAGTTTGAACCCAAATAAAGCATTGGCTTTTAAAATCACTAACTGTAGAGAGGTTTACCCCTGTCAATACCTATATAATTTTGGGGCTGTGAGTTCTGTTAAACTCAGGTAAGATTTTATGTCTGCCTTACATTCAGAGTATATTAAACACTACTATAAAATGAAGATTATTCTGTGAGTAGAAACTCCTGCTGTAGTATACTATCTTGGTTTTGCTGATTTGCCATAATTGGATTCCTGTGTAGATGGAATGCTATTGCTTTATTATTATTATTATTATTATTAACTATACATTTGGCACTCCAATAATAAAAAATTATAGTGAAGAGGAATGAAGCACCCTGTAAGTATTGAGATTTCACATTTAAGATATCTGTTTTCATTTCAAAACACATTACACCTAAAAACTCCCTCTTCTTGTGTGCAGATGCCTGTCAGTTTGTCAACTCTAGGAAGAGAACTGGAATTGTAACTTTGTTATGTTTGAAGCCAAACTTAGTAGTTACTACGAATCTTGGAGGGGGGGTACTCAGGATGCAGTGGATAAATTTGTCAGGAATTGCATTATTTTAATTGCATTATCAGTTTAATGGAAGCCACACAAGCATGTCAGGTTCATGATTCCAAACGTGTCTAGCTTTACTGGAACTCCACTCCTAAACCATGAAGCAAGATACTATAATTACAAAAAGTATTGCAAAATTGTTTCAAATACTTAATGGTTGAATAGGTCGTGTGAGCATCACACTTGCTGCACAGCTACAAAAGCAGCCGTGTTCTGGTTTTACTCTGGCCAAGGGTCTCATCCTACACGTTTCATTGGTGGTGTGCCACGGCAAGCTGAAACGGTGTCATCACTTGCATAATGCTAAACCAGCAATAAGTGACCTTTGCTCAAATGAAGAAAACAAAAGATGCATTTAGTGACATGGATCTTGACGCAGAGAAAAGAGAAGGAGGGTCATTAAACCCATGAGTCTCACTCTTCCTCCCCTATAGAGGTTGGCTTTTCCATCAGAATACTGGTGTCGGGTCTTTATAGGTTACTCCTATGGATTTGGAGTTTCACAGGCAAGGCAAAGAAAATGCTTCTTGTGAGGTTTATTTGGACTAGGAGAGTAGTTCAACAGAAATGAGAAGATACAGCTGGCAGTTGCTCAGGGTAATGTATGAAGATTAATAGAACTTAAGATGACAAAGTATTCCAACAGCAAAAGTACTTCTTAGCTCATAGTTACAAATTCATGTTTTATGCCAAAAATAAAATTATAAAAATCAGCTTTTGTTTCTGTAATCCTTTTGCCAGAAGTTGGCAGTAGTGATCATGGCTAGGTTCATATAATTGAGGCTTTCTTCTAAAATTAACAAACATAGTGGCTTAAGCCTCAACCCAGAAATTTCAGCAAACTAAATGCTTCTTTTGGTGATTTTTTGCAGACATTATTGCTTATTAGGAGTCCTTAGTCTGCTAAAAAACAGAGAACATTTCATTAAGATGGGCACAGCACTAATCTGGAGGGCCCCCCCCAATATTTCATCAACCACATATTTATGCAACCAGCAAGTGAGTCACCTCCTCTTTTCCTCATCAGCCTGTGGGATGGCAATCCTTTGCTTGTTTTTGTACTTGCTGGTGGGCAAATGTTCCTTTGATAGCAGTGAGGTGAGATCTACTCACAGTTTCTTGTCACCAGGCAGTGAAGAATAAACTCAGGCCAACCAGGTCTAAGTCGTAAAGCATGACTTCCATGAAGAAACGCCTGGTTTAACTGAACATCTCTTTGTATCACCCTTACCACGCCATCCTGTAGCCACAGTGCCATCTTGGCAAGTGCTTGGCCGCCACGAGTACCTCCAACTGCACCTCTACTGGGGCTTGGCCAGCTTCACAGCCACCCTGCGCTCTTGGGTAGGGGTCAGTGCTCTTCCTCGCCAGCGCGGGAGGGAAAGGAAAACTCTGTCCTCGGCCCTCAGCAGCCGGAGGCCTGAGGGAGCCGCCATTTGTGCCAGCGACGGCGCGCAGGCCGAGGCGGGCGGTTTGCAGCTGCTTCAGAGGGAGCGGCTGCCCGCAGCCCCGGGCGGCGGGCGGGGATTGCCCCTGCGTGGAGGGGACCGGGCGGCGACGCGGCCCCGGGGCCCCTCCGGATGCCGGGCCGGCCGGGCGCT